>CM038229.1:96402270-97002270 GCA_021442155.1 Cymbidium sinense | reverse complement strand
ATGAAATCTTTATCAAAATGAATTGAAAGATGTTCATTTGTGCTTTTGAAAATATGATTGTTGATTTGATTTTTAAAAAAATGAAATCTTCATCAAAATGAATTGAGTGAAGATGTTCATTTGTATTTTTTTGAAAATATGATTGTTGATTTTATTTAGAAAATGAAATCTTCATCAAATGAATTGAGTGAAGATGTTCATTTGTGCTTTTTGAAAATATGATTATTGATTTTATTTTTTGAAAATGAAATCTTCATCAAAATGAATTGAGTGAAGATGTTCATTTTGCTTTTGAAAATATGATTGTTGATTTTATTGATGATACATATAACAATCATGGAGATTGTTAGATGAGGTTAATTTATGAAAAAATTTTGTGCAAAACATTTTATTATGTGCATTTTGAAAAGTGCTTTTGAGAAGCAAGATTTTTATGAAGGATTTATTTTTCTTTATTTTTGTAATGAACCTTTCCTTACCATAGAAATGGTAAGAGGGAAGTCTTTAGTTATTTCTTTTATTAAGTTTTCATTTTCACCTATTGGAGAACCCAACAGAGTTTTAAGACCTACACAGTGAGGTTCCTAAAATCTAAAGGATGTTGGCTAGCTTAGCTTAAAGATGAAATAAATTAAGTGCCAACAAAAAAAGAAAGATAGTCTTGGATTCATACAAAGTACAAACCCACTATCAATACTTGGAGACAATGATCATTTATCAAAGATGGAGAGAGGAACCTTCTAATGGAGTTGCCAAAAAAATCTAGAAAATTTTTTCATCTTCATCTATCCCTTTTAAAAGATAGAAAAACAAAATAATAATGCTTGACACAATGTAGATCCATAGATATTCTTATGGTGATCAGTATGCATTGAGGGAAGGTGTACTATCTTGAAAGATAGAAGTCACCACCTTATAAATGGACTAATCATCTAAATAAGGACTCAAGGACTATGGGTCTCATATGTACCAGATTCTTCTACTATATGAAAAGTAAAGGGGTTTATTTTAAATGGGTTCATTAAGTTCTATGGAGGCAAGCCCCATAGTTAATTACATCTTAAGGAATGAGATTCTTTAGAATACTCGATTAAGGTAAATGATCATTGTATCCAAAGATTTCAAAGATAGGACTATCAATCGATTAGTTTATTTTTAGAAGATCAAGTGAGATTGATCAAGAGGAGGGAGTTATTATCAAAACTAAAAGAAGATAAGTAGGTATGCTCACGATGTTGGGAAACCTAAAGCATCCCAAACTATCTATAATGGGCTTTATATTTTAAAATTTGAAGAGAATTTATTGTTTGAATTGAATCTTTATTAGAAATCTAGGGCTTATAATTTCATGACACTAGATCATGGAAATACCTAAGAGGTGAGGATTTATGCTTGCAAAGAGGAGAAACAACCTCAACCTAAATCTAGGGAGCTTTGGCAGAGCATGACCTAAATCTAAGGCAAAAATGGGTATTTAGTTTACCTCCACAAGAGATAAATCACACTGTTAGACTTACAACGCATGGTGGCCGCAACTAACTCCTCCTACGATTTTAAATACATGTAGGCAAGTCATATGCTTTTGCAAGATAGCTAAGTTTATTTAGAAAGAGATTGAGTCCTAAACACACTCTCTAAGAGACTAGATCATGGGACATGATTTAATGACTTAAATCTAATGCAAATTTTGTTACATTTTATTTTTATTTTGGATAATTCATTTGACACAGCTTATGGATCATATGCCTAATGCATGAGAAATTATGGGCCAAAAAAGAAGGAGGTGTGTTTCCACCATGGCTCTCAAAGGTCAAGCCAAGTTCAGGCAGTGGAAGCCCTCCAAATCAAGAGTAAATAAGATGCTTTTATGCATGATGTGAGAAATAAAATATAACATCCAAAGGGATTGCTAATTCTTTTCTCTCTAACTTATAACCTAGGCTTTAAGTGAGGTTATGAGTTGTTTATTTTTTAGTTTTGAGTTATTGTTGGATAAAACATTTATTTTTCTAAGAGCCTAATTGTCATCCAGCCATACATCAAAGCAAGAAGAAACTAGGAAAATAAGCTATCTTAATGCACAAGCTAAACAAATGTTGAACAATTTATAAAGCTAACACAAAAGAATAAGAGGCCTTTATGGTCGAGCTCCACCGACAAACCCAAAAATAAATTGGGTAACTGAGCTCTACCCTTATACAACCCATATTACAAATGAATAAATTACAATCAAAAGGAATTCATGTTATGGGGGTCTTCATTTCTTCATTTCTTCTTCTTCTTTCTTGTTTCTTCTATCTTTCTTCTTTCATCTTTTCTTTTGGTTGGAAGGAATGTATTCCAAGGCTTCACATGGTACTTAAGACATAGTCTTATGACCAATGTTCATCTCAATCCCCATAACAATCATTCCAAATCCTAATTGTAAAATTACATGAAAATGAGAAAAGGAAATCTAACTAAAACCTGCAAAATAAAAGATTAGCTAAACAAACCATAATCCAAGCATATATATATATATATATATATAAATTGGACTTAGCACCCCACACATGGGTAACCAAGTCCACCGCCTATTTTGGATTATACTTAGGGTATATAGCAAAAAATATTACATTTTTTATTACACCTTAAGCACAATCTGAAGATAATGATTAGACTAAAAGCTTTCTACCATTCACCATATTACGCACCTAACATCCAGACTAAAATATTACATCACAAAAAAAGCAAACATCAAATCATGGACCCCTAACCTAAAGTTAAGTAGTGACTTAGTCTAATGTGTATGCCTTATAAGGTTTGTGTGGTATGCTTTAGTTAGTCAAAGGTTAAAATTTTCTAAGTGTGAAAATGTTCAACTTAGGGTGGTTTCATTTAAGTAATTTAGTTGATTTGGTTGATTTTTTTATGATTTGATTTGGGTTTGAATGAACCTACAATTAATTACTATTTGTAAAGAGAGGAAAAAAGAGAGCTTCTTTTCCTCCCTACCTTAAGTAATTTCTAAGATAGATTCATCATTGATTTTTATTTAGTGAATATATTATTATATATTTTATTTAATCCTAAGTTTAGATAGACTCTAAACAAAAAATTTTAAAACAAAAGGTATTTTAAGATTATAACATGCATTTACTTACAAGCATATTTATACATGAAATGGAAATATTTATCACACTTTGATGCTGAATGCTAAGAGATATTGCTTAAGAAAATTTGGAATGTTTCATGTATGCATGATTTTGTTAAGTAGAAAAGAGTGATTTTTTTTATCCATTTATATGCACATTTATATGAATAAAAGACATAAGTGAGTAATTATTGTACACCAAGGGTGTAAGGTACAAGATATACTTGGGGCTACTTAAAGCCTTGCAATCCCGGGATGTCCAGACTTAATATACCACTTTTCTTAAATATAATGCATGTACAAAAGAAATGAATGGAAAAAGAGTCATGCAAAAGTTTATGTTTGTTTAATTTGTTGGTTATTTAATTTTATGTGCATGAATATCCTTCTTAATTGATGACATAGAGTGAATAGAAATGGATTTAAGCAAGAATTATGTTCTTTTCAAATGGACTATACACTTTGCAAATCCTATTCAAAACTATGTTAAAAGAGAAGAGAAGGAAAGTCACATAATGCACATCTTTATATTATACTCACATGCAAGCTCATAAATAATTATAAGTAGCATACCATTCATTTGTGATCTTGATTTAAGATTTTAAAAATAATTTAAAATTTAATAGTGATAATAGCCATTCATATTCTTACTTTAGCCAAAATATGCAATTTGACATAAAGGAAAATTTTCATTTTAATTTGATTTTTCAAAAGACATGAATACATGATTTCATATGACATACATATTTAGCATACTAGGAAATAAATAAAGTGATGTAAGCATGTAATTTTACTCACCCTAATTAATTCTAAAGACAATCCTATGGAATAAGATTATTTAAAGTGAATCAAAGTTGGTTTTAGGAAATTTTGATTTGGTTTTGAGTTTGATTTGAATTTTAGGAAATGTAAGAAGGTTTACTGGTCCTAACCATCTCCACATGTGTATGTTATTTTAGTTTTATTTTAGAACCCTTAAGATTTTATGTTTTACTTAGGTTAAGGTTTAATTACACCTTACCTACACCTTTAATATATTTAACCAAATAATTATGAGCCAATGTTTTAAACCATAAGAAATTTAAATCAGTAATGCCCTAAGTAAGAAGGGGCCTAATGCATTTGCTCACAATTAATGATTAATTAAGCTAAAGGGTTTGATTTAAGTACTTTCATAACCCTTCCCATATATATGGGTTAGATTTGATTTCCTTAAGCTTACTTAGGTTATTAAACACCCAAGCATATACCCAAGAAAGAATTTATTAAGTGATTAAGTTTTTGGATTAATTTTCAATTTTGAGTTTGGTTAATTAAGCTATTTAATGAAATAATCAAATCATTAATTAATTTGTAAATTAATTAAGTTTTCATTCAAATGAAATAGACTTAGGGGAAAATATTTACATAAGACATCCTAATCTCATTCTTCAAGTCTATCTAGTATTCTAAGGTGATTAACAAATTTAATTAGTGAATTTATCATCATTTAATAGGTTAATTAATCATTTAATTAATTAAGGGAGTGATTAGAGATGAATTAAGCAATTCTCTAATTAAATCATTAATAAATTCCAAAAAAATTAGGAGAGAAGTCACCCCACTAAACTTACCTAAGAAGTTTGTAATTAATCAATGAAATAATTAGAGTAATTAACATAATTATATATTCCCAATAAAAATTGAAATAGCATAAAATTCACTATTCAAAATCAATCAAACTTAATTTTAAATTATTTCCTTTGAATTATCTTCAAAATGCATTTGAGTTTATATTTTTATGATTTTTCTATATTTAGTTATATAATTATGAAGTTTCTATAATTTAAATTTATTTAAATCCTTAATTATATAACTAATCCCGCTTGGTGCCACGCCGACCATCGACGTGATGCGTTTCCTCCACATGGCACGGATTGGTTATTTGTTATCACATCAGCTACATAGTCGCCGACGGCGCTTCCCTTGGACCATCCGATCAAAAGATAAAGCCCGTGATTTTAAAAGGATTAATCCTTCGATGAAGCATGGATTAATCGACCGGCCCATCCAAAATAAACGGATGGACGGTCATGATTCATCCTCGAGCTCACCTATGGGAGAGGGTAACCGCCCATCTCTAGGCTTGATCCAAGCTTGATTGAGCTTGAATTGAGCTAAAATTGAACCCACACCATCATCATGCAAGGAGATGAAGACAAATCAAATTCATTTGGGGTGAAACTTTTTTAACAATGGACCAAACAATCCTACACTTAAGCTCAATTTTGATCCATGCCTCAGGCTATCACCGCACTCCCAACCATCGAGAGGTAGCTTCGCCTAGTGGAGATGAAGCCCCTGCTGAAGGTTTGAAGGCTTGAGGTTGAGTGGATCTTTCAATTGGCCAAACTCCTCCCAAGCTTGCTAATTTTAGTCTAGACCCCTTCCCTGGCTTAAGAACTTGGATGAAGACTTGGTGAGCTCGATTGAGTCCTCTCAAGGTATTTGAAGGAGGAATTGAGCTCTAGTGGAGAATTGAATGAGATAAAAAATTCCTTGAGCTCTCCCTATTTTTGGCTAAAGAAAACCCAATGGAGAAATCAAAGTAGCTTGGGAGATCTTGGGGAGCTTGGAATTACTTCTTTGAGTTCCTTTTTAATCGAATGTGAGTTAGTGAAAATGAAATAAAATTAGGGGAGTATATCTCCCCTTAGAAGGATCGACGGTCAAGCTTGCCTTTGCCATTTAGATCAAATTGATCACCTTGAGTGGGTTTGTTCTGATCGTTTGAGGTGGCATGCTCGCTTTTGGCAGGGAGGTTGTGGAGAAGTTGCACATGTGGAGAATGGGAGTATGGAGGTGATCCATGTGCTTATTTACAAGTGGGTGGTTAGTTTGGCTATTGGGTTTTTTGACCCAAACCCATTGGGTCATGTCCACCATGCTCACTAGTGTCTACTTGGTCCACTAAGAGGGTGCCAAGTGGCCATGAAAGGATATGACCAAATTCCAAGTGGAATTGGCCATAGGTTACCCCTGACCTAGAGGTAAAATGGTCATTTGGCTTTGATTTCACTTTGGGCAGATTTATAATTGTTTGAAATTGGGTTGGTCTAAATTTCAAGGAATTTGGAGTTGATTTAGTGTCATTTGGCTCATGTTGACCCATTTAGGTCAATAGGTCAACTTGACCAATTAGTCAAATTCAAACTAAGGGTTGTCAAGTTCATATGACCATTTTTGAAATGTTTTGGCATCATTGGTTTGGTTCAAATTGGTTTACATTTGGATTTAGTTCATATGATTTCATTTAGGTCAAATGGGTCAAGTTGACCAATTTGACTCACAATTGGGCTAGGTCAAGGGTTGGTTTAGGTTTGGTTGGTCATTTGAAATGATTTGGTATCTTTGTTTCCAATCAATTTTAGTTTGGTTTTATTTTGGCTCAATTTGACCTTTTAGGTCAAGTTGTTCATGGTCTAGGTTGGGTCTAGTTGGCTAGTTGAGGCTTTGGTCAAGTTCAACAAGTGATTTGGAATGAACGACCCACCCATTTGTTTCAATCAATTTGACTTAGATCAAGATTTGACATATTTTAACTTTTAGGCATTGGGTCAACTTAGGTCAAAGTGGCCAATTGTACTAGGTTAGGCTCAAATGATAACTTGGTCAAGTTCAAATATTGATCATGAATTGGTTTTGATCAATGGTTTCAATCAATTTGGCCTATGGTGGATTTTGGCTAGTTTAGGTTTCATTTTGGCTAAATGTTGACTTGGTCAACTCATTAGGTTTGACTTGGTTTGACCCAATTTGAGTGATTGATCATCTCATGATGATTGTTGCTCACAATGTGAGGCTTAGGTGGGCTTAGTTCAATCCAATTCATGATTAGAATTTGACTCTAAAGGGGTACTTTATGTCACTTTGGGTCAAGTGAGCCTAAGTGGGACAATTGGCTTGATCAAAGCTTGATTCAAGTTTGGTTGAATTTACATATGGACTTATGATTGAAATATAAATCCATTTGCAAGTGATTTGGAGTCAAATGGGTTTTAATTTATTTGATAATTTCAAGTCAAAAGGGTGAGTATGGGCTTGTCTTGGGTTTGATTTTTTTTTAATTTGATGATTGAAGTTTATGTTTATATTTGGATTCATGATTGAATGATTGATTGAATCATGAAGAAAATCCAAGGGTTTGGCTTGATTTGAAGTTTTGGCTAAGTTCAAGAATTTGACTTGAAGAAGCATAAGTTGAATTTTGGTTAGATTTGGATTTAAGTTTTGAATTTGGTTTTAGATATTTGAATTTATATTTCATTTATATTTGTGAATATAAATAAGAATATAAATGGGTTATGAGAAAATTTCTTGGGTTTGAAGTGATTTGAATTTGTTTGAGCTCAAGATGGAATCAAAGTGACATAGGAAAGATTTTTTTTTGGATTTGGACTTTGGATTTAGTTTTGTTATTTGAATTTATATTTCATTTATATTTGTGAATATAAATGAGAATATAAATGGGTTATGAGACAATTTCTTAAATTTGAATTGATTTGGATTTGATTTAGGCTAAGTCCATAAGATGGAATCAAAGGGCCTAGGAAAGATTTTGAACTTGGAATTGAGTTTTGGATTTGGTTTTGGTTATTTGAATTTATATTTCATTTATATTTATGAATATAAATGAAAACAAACACATGGGTTATGAGAAAATTTCTTGAGTTTGAAGTGATTTAAATTTGGTTTGAGCTAAATCCATAAGATGGAATCAAAGTGACTTAGGAAATATTTTAGATTTGGAGTTCAATCATGGGTTTAAATCATTTAGAATTGATTCATGATTTGAGAAAATACATTGGAATTGATTTAAGGTTTGGTTTGAAATTGAAGTTAATTTAAGTTTGGAGTTTGATTTGAATTTGGAGTTTGACTTGAAAGAAGAAAGTGAGGATTTGGTTCAAGCTAAAGGATAGACAAATTTTCCTAACACCTCTAAGGCATAACCTATTCCTATGGCTAACTCTTCTAAGTCTCTAGGGTTAGGTTAAGTGTTCACCTAATCACTAGAAGTATCTTAAGACTAAGGAACTCTTAGTGTCTAAGAGTAGTCCTATAAGATGGAGGCGTTGAGAGCTCATTCTAAAAATGAGGCCAACAGAGAAAGAAAAAAAACATGACAAAATATGATGGAGCCAATTTTATGCCCTTCTTATATTCAAATTTTTTCATAAATGGGAACGAATTACTATTTATACTACTTGTATCTACATGGTTGTCTCCTCATTTCTTAGTACATCCAAACTATTATGTGGGATGAAAATAATTATTACTTTATGCTTATGATAGTAGATTTCACTTAAACATTACATAAACTTCATGTTTTTTATTTTATTACAAATTTAAGCTCAAAATAATTTGCAATAGAATTTGAGATATTTTTATTATAGTATCTATTTTAATTTTGATTCTTTGTCAATGAAGCTATTATCAAAGTATTCACTAAAATTTGTTGCTTTGAACCTCATCAACTTTATATGCTTACTAGCATAATATCAAGTTTACACTTATATTATTTAAGTTCATATTGACCTCAATTTTGGAGTGAGTTCTCAACTTCTTCATCATAGATCTAGGACTCGGTAGACACTAAGAGCTCCTTAGTCTTAAGACACTTCTAGTAATTAGAACACTTAACTGAGAGTCTTAGAAGGGTTAGCCATAAGAATAGGCTATGCTTTAGGGACTTAGGAAGACTTACCTAACCTATAGCCTAAAATCCATGATTAGCTTTTCAAACCAAACCTCAACTCAAATACCAAATATAAATCCAAATACCAAACCAAATCATTGAAACCCATAATCAAATCCAAGATCAACATTCTTCCTAAGCCCTTCGATTTCATCTTATAGACTTAGCCTCAAGCAAATTCAAATCAATCCCAATCCATTTTATTTTCTCAAAGATCAATTCAATCCCTCAATCATTTACCAAATCCAAATCCAAATCCCAAAGTAAATAATTCAATCCAAAGATCAAATCTGAAATCAAAATTCCTTCCTAAGCCATATGACCAATTCTCATAAATTAAGCCAAATCTCCACCCAATTCAACCCAAATTTGATTGATCTCTTCATGAATCATTTATATCTTTATTCATATTCCTAAATATAAATGAGATATAAACTCAAATAGCCAAAACTAAATTAAACTAAATCTAAATCCAATCAATTCCCTTCTTAAGTCTTATGAGCCCACCTCCATAAGTTAGCCAAATCTCATACAAATCAACCTAAAATAAATTTGTTTCCTTATAAACCAATTACTCATTCATTTATATTCATGAATATAAATGAAACCCACCCTCCAATGACCAAAAGAAATCAAACTAAATCAATTCCCTATTTAAGCCCTTTTAACCTACATCCTTAAGCTTGGTCAAATTTGCTTCCAAATCACTCCAAACTCAAGTGATTTTTTCATGTATCTTTTATATCTTCATTTATACTCCCAAATATAAATGAAATATAAATTCACATGACCAAAACCAAGTTCAAAATCAAAGCGAAGCCCAATTCAAGCCTTTTAGCCATTTCTTTGGACTTGGCTAAATCCTATTCAAATCAAGCCAAAACCAATGGATTTTCTCTTGAATCAATCATTCCTTCAATCATTTATTCAAATATAAATAAAACATACAATTATCAAACCAAACTCAAGTCGCCTAAGTCAAGCCCAAGTTAGCCCTTTTAGCTTGAAAATCTTAATTGTGCCAAAATCCATTGGACTCCAAATTAATTGTTGAATTTATATTTCAATCCTAGGCTCACATAAGTTCAACTAAACTTGAATTAAGCTAAAACCAAACCAATTGACCCATTTAGGTCCACTTCACCCAAAGTGGCCTAAAGAACCTCTTGAGCCAAGTTCTAATCCAACTCAAATTGGATTGAACCAAAACCATCCAAACCTCATATCATGATCATCAATCACCCTAGGATGATCAACCATCTTGAATTGGGTCAAACCAAGTCAACTTGGTCCTTGACCAAACCAACCCTTAGCTCAAATGAAACTTAAACAAGCCAAAACCCATCATACCCCAAATTGATTGAAACCATTGATTCAAATCAACTCATGATCAATGATTGAACATGACTTGGCCTCAATTGAGCCAAACCAAGTTAAATTGACCATTTGACCCAAGTTGACCCAAATTAGCCTAAAGGCCAAAATGGGTCAAATCATGATCCAACCCAAATTGATTGCAACAAATGGCTCAAGTTCATTCCAAATTGAGTATTGAACTTGACCAAAGCCATAAAGCTAATTTGACCAATAGGTCAACTTGACCCAACCTAGCCCAAATTGACCTAAAGAGTTAAATTGGCTAAAGTCCAAATTAAATCCAAATTGATTCAAACCAAAGCTACAATCATTTTCAATTGAACTTGAACCAACACCTAACCCACTAATTTGGTCAAATTAGTCAAATTGGTCAACCTAGCCCATTTAACCTATATGAATCCAAGTGAGCCAAAATCAAGCCTAGGCCAAATTGATTGAAACCACTTGAACTAAAACTCTTCAAATCATCATTTGAACTAACCCAGCCTTGGTTTGACCCAATTTGACCAATTGATCAATCCAACCCAACATGAACCCATGTGAACCCATTTGAGCAAATGAAGCCAAAACCCATAAAACCAACCCATGGGACTTTGGGCTGACCAAACCTGACCTAAACTAACCCTAGGTCAGCCTAAAGTCATCCCAAAAGCAAAGTGGACCCCTTCCAAGCCATAATCCATAGGTTAAGCCCTCTTCACATAGGATTCCACCCATAAATGACAAAGTCCACTCTCCCATCACCTTGATAGCCATCCAACTTCAAAATGAAGAATCCCTAAGCCTCCTAGCCCACCCTAGAGGGAATACTTTCCATGGACCAAAAGGAGGTGAGCCAACTCACCTCCCATACAAGTCAAGCACCCAAGGGATCAAGAAAACCAAATTAGCCAAGATCAAGCCTTGAGCCACCTATGAATTCCTCTAACCCGAGCCATGTGGACTGATTGAGACACCTGACGCTCGATGGTGGCCAAAAAAATGGCGTGCCATCCCGTCTTCAACTCAAGAAATCAAGGTGGTATACTCCCCAATTCAAACGGAAACACACTAATTCACTTTGTGCAAGCTTCCTAACACCATGCCGAGCTTCCTTGTGAGTTCTAGAGTGATTCTAAGTTCCCCACATTCGACATTATCTCTTCTCATGTGAAATTAGGAGGCTAGCTCGATCCTATCTTTGCCAATACCCCACCTCAATCAAATTCCTCATTCCTACACCATCTCTACACTTTATCGAGGCCACCCAAATCTCTCCCAGCACCAAATCAACTCCAAGCTTGAGTTTGATCAAAGTTGAATGCCAAAGAAGAGGATCTTGGTCTCCAAGGCAATTTAACCAAATCAAGGCTCGCTTGATCAACGAGCTTCTTCTCAACTAGAGAAGCTTCCTCACGGGAATCATCGCCTTAGCTCGGAGGTATTTCAATGAAAATCACTCTAGCTTAAGTGTGGTTGGTCCTTTTGAAGAGAATTTCCATTGCATGCAATCTTGACTGGATGTGCTTGTTCCTTGATGGTGTTGATTTTGAAGTTCATCCGAAACTCGAGTGAGCTTAGATCGAATGATCCATGGAGGGACATTATTTCTCATCGCGAGAAGAAGGATCATGGGCCATCCAATGCATGATTGGAATGGACGACTCGATCAAATAATGCTAGATCAAATGACATTATCCCCTTACACGGGTTTAATCCGCTGGTTCGATTAGATGGGATGAATGCCGCGGCCCACCACCGACCGGTGCTAACGCGTGACAATTTAAATAATCAATCCGCAAAGACCACGTAAAAGTGCCGCATCACCGCGCCATGTGAAAGTGGGATTAGGTTTAATTAGGGTTATTAATTAGATTTTAAGGTTGAAACTTTCATAATTCATAATAATTATAGAAAAATCCAAAAATTACAAATAATGGCTCATTTTAAATGTATTTTAGAGAGAATCCATTAAAATTATTCTTAATTAATTTGAAATAGTAATTTTGGCTAAATTTAAGTTTAATTAAAATTTAATTAACTTAATTTTTCTAATTATACACCCAATCAATTCCAAACTTTCTAAGAATGTTTAGGCAGATGACCTCTACCTCCCTTATTTTTCGTGGAATTTATTGGTTGCTTAATTAGAAAAATTGATTGCTAGCTATAATTACCTTTTAACTTAATTAAGAGATAATTAAGCATATAAATAAAATTAATTAATTATTTATTTGGACTCTCTAATCACTATTGAATAGTAAGGAGACTTAGGGAAGTGGATTGGAGTCTCCTCCCAATCCTTTCCTTTTCTCTCTCTTTTCAACCACGTGCTAATGATTAATTATTTAATTAATGACTTAATTAGCTAAACTAAATTCCAAATCACATTAAGTTATGCTTGGTCAGGTAGGTGGCGTGGAATTAGGTTGGGACCTCTTTCCCTATTTTTCCCCTTAAGCCCATCTCATTTATAAGATGATTGTTTAACTTTGTTAATTAATTAAAGAGAAATGAATTAATGGATTAATCACCTAATTAAGAATCTAATTTTCTTGTTTTAATCTTGGGTAGAGCTTTAGGTGTCCAAGAACCTAAAGAGGATTAGTGAAATTATGATTAGCTCACATGTGTGAGAAAATCATGAAAGTAATTTAAATAGTTCCTTAAGCTTAATTAATAAATGATTATGAGCTAATTGCATTAGGCCCCTTTCATTTCATAGGGGCATTATTATTTGCTTTTCATTGTATTTGCATATTACATTAGCTCATAATTATTTAATCAATCATCTTAATGTAACATAGGCAAGGGTTTAATTAATTGATTTAATTCACACCTTAACCTAATTAATCCATAAAATCAACCTAATTCCTTTTCTTTAAATCAAATTAACTTACATATAGGGAATGGGATTAGGATTAGCAAATCTTTCTCACACTTCTTAAATCAAGTTAAACATAAAATCAAAAGTGTTATTAAGAAACTTTGATTTATTTCAAATAAGCTTATTTAATATGATTGTCCTTAGAATTAGTTAGATTGAATGAAATTGCATGCTTGTGTCTCTTTATTTCTTCCCAAACATATTAAAATGTTGTATGCCACTTGAACCATGCATTCATTTCTTCAAAAATTAATTAAACATAAATGATTTTCTTTATGTCAAACTTGTATGTGTTGATTTAAATTAATATATGTGACTATTATCACTATTAAATCCAAATATACTTTCCAAATCTTATAAACTAGTGATTACATATGTTATAAATTCTAGTTATAAATACATAGAAAATGCAAATGATTTATGTGTATGAAGTAAAGTTCTTTTCTTTCATTTAGATATATTGATTTATGTAAGTAAGAATATTAATGGGTATTTAGGAACACCCGAATATGAGGTTTTAAGTAGCCCCAAGGAGGTCATTTGATTATCTTACTTCCTTAGTTAACAATGTCATGTACTCCATTTGTTTTCATTCTTACATATTTCAATATTAGAATTTAAATAAAACTTTACTCCATGTACATAAATCTTTTCAATCAAATAAAATACAACTTTTGCATAGTTTGCTCTCCTTCATTTATATGTACATCCATATGTATTTGAGAAAAGCAAATAGTTGGTCCGGACACCGGAATACAAGGCTAGCCCCAAGGAGGTCATTTGATTATCTCACTTTCCTAGTTAATAATGGCATACATTAGCTCTTGTCTCATACATGTGTGTGTATACTTAATTAGTGAGTCAAACCCCTCTCTTTCTTTTGCCAAAAATACATACATGCATTTGCAATTGTTAAAGTGATAGAATTAATTAATCATGTGATCAAAAGCTCTCTTTCTTATATTCCTATATATTTTGCATAAGAATTTAGATAGAGCTTTAAATTAATATGATAAAAAATAATTCAATCAAAAGAAAATATAAACTTTAAATATACATATTCATATTCATCATTTAAGTATGCTAAGACATAATGCATGTATAGGTATGTTTAGGACTTAATCATATGCATGTTGCATATGATGGGAAGAAATGAATAAACATGTGTTATGTGATAGTAATTAATTCCAATTAATCTTAAGATGCATTTCTTATTGAATAAGTCTATTTAAAATGAACCTAAACTTAAGATTAATTTAAAACATGAGATAAGCCATTCACTAAAGAGAATTGATTAATTCATATGCTTTAGATGTGGCTTAAGGTAGGATAAGAGAGAGTGATCCTCTCTTTTCATCTCTTAATAACATTTAGTTGTTAAGAGTACGCCAAGTGAATTAAAAGAAAATATTAAGTGAAAATTCCTAAATTAACTAATTCATTTAAAGTGAAATCATCATTTACAATTAAATGCTTTCATACTTACAAAATTACAACAAAGCCTAGTTAAGGCATACCACACAAGCCTTAATGCACACACTTTAGAATTAAGTCACCACTTTAGCTTTATGTTTGCGGTGCATGGAGTGATGTATGTTTGGTTTTATGATGTATTATTGTAGATTGGATGTTAGGGTGTATGCTTCATAGACTAGATGTTAGGCGTGATTAGCCTAATCATGTTTTCTATAAGGGATTATACTTAAGGGGTGCTTAAAATAAATATAAATGCTCTCTTTGGATTGCTTAAGCCCTAAGCATAATCTAAGTTAAGACATGTGAACTTGGTTACTCATGTGCAGGGTGGTAAGTCCAAATTATTCATATAATTGCTTGGGATGTATAGTGTTTAGCTAACACTTATTTTGTAGGTGTAGTTAGATTTACTTTTCCTATTTTTGATGTGATCTATTAGGATTTAGGATTAGTGCTATGGGAGATTAAGATGATTAGTAGAAGGCTTTATCCGGAGGTCCCTGTGATGCCTTTGAAGCAAGCAAATCCAAATGAAGAAAAGAATTGAAGACCAAGATATGAAGAATGAAGACCCCAAAGCATTTATTTATTTGTAATTATAATTATCTTTCATATACGGGTTGTAAGGGTAGAGATCGCTACTCATTTCTCTTTTAGGGTTGTATGGTGGTACGATCGACCCCTTTATTCTTGCACATTAGATTTATAAATTATTTGATATTTTATTTATAATTGTGTAATAGAAATAGCATACCTCTTCTTAGTTTCTTAATTATATGGTGATTTAATGTGTGGCTGGATCCAGTTAGGCTCTTAGGAAAAATAAATTTTCTACCAACTACAACTCATAACTAAATTTTCTAAATAACTCATAACCGCATAAAGCCTAGGCATTAAATAAAGATAACTAAAAGATTTAGCAACCCCTTAGCTAAATGTTATATGCTTAATATAATGCATCCATATTATTTCACTTTTGCTAAGAGAGGGTTTCCATCCTTGCATGAGGGGAAGACCTTTGAGTGTCTCTGCCTATGGTGAAAAACACCTCTTTCTTTCGATTTAACCAATAACCTTATTATGCATTTAGGCATAAAAATCCTATAGCCTTTGTCAAAATAAATAGTAAAAAAATCAAATAAAATTGACAAGATTTATATTAGACTAAGTAATTACATACCACTCATGCTCTAGACTTTTAGGGAGTGAGTTTAAGGACTTTAGTTTCTTTCTAAATAATAACAACCTAACAATCTTGAGAATCATATGACTTGACCACATGATTTTAAAGCATAGAAGGAGTTAGTCGCTACTCTAAAGGTTATAAGTGGTTTACCCTCTATTATGGAGGTAAACTGTACACCCATTTTGCTCAGATTTAGGATGTTTTGGCCCTCGCTAATGCTCTCTAAATTTAGGATTTGAGGTTGTTGTTTCATTTGAGCTACAAGCATAAATCCTCACCGTTAGGCATTTTCACAACCTTGTGTTGTGAGATTATAAGTCCTAACATTCTAATAAAATTCTAATTAAAACATATAATTCTCCTTAACTTCAAATATATAAAGCCCAACCATATGATAGGTTGGAATGCTCACTAGGTTTCTTAGTATCATGAGCATTCCCTACTCATCTCCTTTGGCTTTGATAATAAGTCTCTATTTTTATCTATCCCGATTAATTTTTTAAGTATAAATAATTTATTGATAGTCCTAACTTTGAAATCTTTGAAGACAAAAAATTATCTATTTTAATCGAGTATTCCTAAGGAATTCACCTTCCTTAGAATGTAATTAACTATGGGAGCTTGCCCCATAGGTGACTTTAGAACCATTTAAATAAACCTTGCTTTATTCATCCATATAAAGTAGGAAAAAATCTCTAGTATATTCAAGACCCATCATGCCTTATGAGTCCTTATTAAGTGAATAAGTCCATTACAAGGTGGTGATCTCTATCTTTTGAAATAGTGCACCATTCCTTGATGTCATACCCGATCACTTCAATAAGTACACTGACCTGCAGGTGTCCCCATACACATATCGAAAATAAACACCACAGTTCACTTAAACTTTCATTATATCAAAACCCTATCAACTATATTTTATATGTAGATGATTGATTCTAAAATGCTAGAACTCATAGTCAAGTCATATGGGCATGATATCGAAAGTGTTTACACTTTAAAATAAAATTTCATTATAAAAGACCATGAAGGGCATAAGTTTACATAAAACAAAATTAATTTGATAAAATATATGAGTGTTAGGCTTCCATTCTATGATGATGCCAATTTATTTAATTATAAAATGAATGAAAAATAAATTTTTTCTCCATTTACAATCTCGTTGAAATTTATTACTTACATATTATAAAAAATATTAATTTTGTTAACTTTAGCTCTTATATAGAAAGGAATTGGACTTGTTATTAGAATTCATGATTCTACCTTGTAGATTGGGTGGCTCACTCTAGAACATTGTGTAATTTGATAGTTTGAATTATACATAAGAGAAATTTTGTGAATTTTAAAATGATCACTCTTCTTAAGAAAAATTACAAAGTTTTAGAGTATTGTTTGCTTGAGTTGAACTTGTTTTACTCCATGTAGCATTCTATGACTTCAGATTTTGATTTTGCAATTGGCACGCTCACTTTTGATGAGCTTATAGAATTTTAAGGCACCAACATGATGCATTACATGATTTCCAATGCATTAATATGATGCACTAGATTGTGGTGCACTTTTATAATGCATTTGCTTTTTTAATGCACTTATATAATGTATTTGCATCAAAGCATTAAATCACATCACATAAAAAATCTAGATACACTATAAAGTGGTGTGCCTATCATTGAGCAACACGATGATGTAGCACATCTTGAAGAAAATCAAATTAAAGGCTCAATTACAAGAGCTAAGACTAAAGCCCAAGGAAGAAAAAAAAAGAATCATCTCAAGATAAAGCCCAATAAAGAACTCATATTCTAGAACATCTTAACCGTAATTTAATTTTAATGTTTTATATTTTAATCTCTCATCTAGAAGCTTGTATGCTGTCCATGATATGAAGGGAATATTAAAATGAGCAATTGAAATACTTTCTTCATAAATGGCCACCAACCCCTCTTTTCCCTCAATTTTCCCTCCACTTTTTCCTTCTAAAAGTGATATCCATAAGGTCATGTAATGATTATAAATATAAGTTAAATGTTTTATAACTTCAGTTGTTGAATGGAATATTTTGAGTGAAGTATTGCTTCTCAAGCATGGTACTTGGTTAAGTTTGCATTTTCTTTGGTGAGATTAGGTGGTTATCCTTTGTCCCACTTTATATTTATTTTTACTTGGTTAATATTTTCTTTTAATTTACTTAAGTCTTTTTCACATCCTTATCTTCCTCCGAGACTAATCATCATCCATTTCAAGCTCCACATCCATTCCAAAGCCCCACTTAAAGCTCTTTGCCAAACTAGGTGAGACTATGATGTAGTATCCTTCCGCTCATTACTATTATAAACTTTACCAAATTTAATCATCTACTCTAGATCATTAGTACACATATCAAGCTACTCATACATATTTATTTTTATCCATTATCTTACCTAAAATCTTGTTCTTTAAGAGATCTTTTAAATCAATTCAAACTAGCTCAATTAGTCTTGAATGTTCCACTAAAAGACCATACTAAACACCTCATTATCTCACCAAAAATTTCAGATCTTATCTTTAGACATTAAACTAAAGATTCATAGTATTTTATCCCACTTAATCTTACTAAAAGGTTATCCACTACCATCACTTAGTGTGTGTTATGCTAATGAGGGTGTTAATTTAATCAATTGTGTTATTCACATTATAGGTTTGATTCAACGATATTCAAGCCTATTAACCAAAAAAGTGGTTATATTTAAATTATAAATTATTTACATTAATTTTTTACATCTTACATGACTAAGAGCTCCCCTATTGAAGGTTTTAACAAGCTTAAATACAATGAACTTAACCCACCCAAAGGTGGAACATGCCATCACACGAGTTTTAGCATTTAAATGCCAAGAAAAAGAGAAATTATTTCTTTTAAAGAATAAAAGATGAGATGACTCATCTCTAAGTTTTGAAACTTAATCTAAGGCAATAGTAGTATGAAAGGTACTAAGATAGTGAATTCATATCCACTTTTGACTTCTAAAATATGTTTGATGGGTAAAACGCAATGCTAGAGAATAAGTTTAATTTTATTTCAAATATCATAGACTTCATATGTTTATGGCATCATCAATTTAAGAGATTCTAAGACTGAATTTGGCCCACCTAAGATAAGTCATGCCATTTTCAAGACCTATGGGTTCATCTAAAGCTAGCATAATTATTATAGAACTCTAAGAGCATATAAGGTTATTTAAAATATCTATTTATTAGTCTATTGACCTCACTTTTGGGAGTGAGCTCTCAACTTCCTCATAATAGATCTAGGACTCTTATAGACACTAAGAGACACTTCTAGTGATTAGGTGAACACTTAACCTAATCCTAAAGACTTAGAAGAGTTAGCTATAGGAATAGGTTATGCCTCGTGGATTTAGGAAGACTTGCCTACCCTATAGCCTTAAACCCAATCCTTGCTTCCTTCTTCTAAAAATAACCTCAAATTCAAATCCAAGATCATAAATCCAATGCCAAATCAAATGATTAAAACCCATGATTAAATTCAAATTCTAAATCCTTTCCTAATCTTTGATTTTATCTTATGGACTTAGCCTAAACCAAATTCAGATCAACCCCAATTCAATTGATTTTCTCAAGATCATAAATCCAATCTCAAATCAAATCCCAACCCAAATCATAAATCAAATCCAACTCTAAATGATTGAAACCCATGATTGAATTCAAACTCCAAAACCTCTTTCTAATCCATATGGACCATCTTCATATGCATAGCCAAAACCTCCTTAAAACCAAATCAAATTTGGTTGATTTCTTTATAAATCAAACATTCTTTAATTTATATTCACAAATATAAATGAAATCTAAATTCAAATCATTCAAATCAAATCAAACTAAATTAAACCAAACTAAGATATTTCTTAAGCCATATGGACCTACCTCCATAAGTTTAACCAAATCTCAATCCAAAGCAACCCAAACTCAATTGATTTCTTTATAAATCAAGAATTCCTTCATTTATATTCACAAATATAAATGAAATCTAAATTCAAATCAAATCAAACTAAACTAAGCCAAATCAATTCCCTACTTAAGCCCTTTTGACCTACAACCCTCAATTTGGTCAAATTTGCTTCCAAATCACTCCAAACTCAAGTGATTTTCTCATGAATCATTTATATCTTCATTTATATTCACAAATATAAATGAAATATAAATCCAATGGCCAAAACTAAACCCAAATCTAATCAAATTCCCAATTTTAGCCTTTTAGCCAATTTTGAACTTGGCTAAATGATATCCAAATCAACTCAAAACCCATGGATTTCTTCATGATTCAATCTTTCTTTCAATCATTGTTCCAAATATAAACATAAACTATAATATCAGACCAAATCTAAGCTAACCCAAGTCAAAGCCAAGTTAGCCCTTTTGACTTGACATTATCATATGAACCAAAATCCATAAGGCTTCAAACCACTTGCAATTGGATTTATATTTCCATCCTAAGTCCATATGCGAGTTCAATTAAACTTGAATAAAGAATCAAGCCAATTGATCCATTTAGGTCCACTTGACCCAAAGGAAAGACCTTTTGAGCCAAGTTCTAATTCAACCCAAATTAGATTGAACTAAGCCCATCCAAACCCCATATCATAATCAACAATCATCCTAGGTTAATCAATTATCTTGAATTGGGTCAAATCAACTTACCCATTAACCAAGTCACCTTTAGCACAAAATGAAACCCAAACTAGTCAAAACTCACCATATACCAAATTGATTGAAGCCATTGACTCAAACCTACTCATAATCAAAGATTGAACATCACTGAGTTGAGCCAAACCAAGTCCAATTGGCCATTTGACCTAAGTTGACCTAAATTGGCCTAAAAATCCAAAATAGGTTAAATCATGATTTGATCCAAATTGATTGCAACCAATGGCTCAAGTTCATTCCAAATCACTTATTGAACTTGACCAAAGCCATGATTGAGCCAAATTTGACCAATTGGTCAACTTGACCCAACCTAGCCCAAATTGACCTAAATTGGCCAAAATCCAAATTAAACCAAACCAAAGGCTATAATTATTTTAATTAGCCAATTGAACATGAACCAATACTTAACCCAACCCAATTTGATCAAATTGGTCAACTTAACCCATTCGACCTATTTGAACCCAAATGAGCCAAAATCAAACTTAAGTCAAATTAATCAAAACCAATTGAACCAAAATATCCCAAATTATCATATGAACCTAACCCAAATCTTAGTTTGACCCAATTTGACCAATTGATCAACCTAACCCAAATGAGCATATTTTGACCATATGAAGCCAAATCACCCAAAGCCACCTTATGGAACTTTGGTGGCTAACCTAACCCGACCTAAATTAACCTAGGTCGCCCAAGCCAGCCCAAATTCAAGTGGGACCCAATCCAAGGGACTTGACCATTGGATTAGCTCATTGGATTCTTTCCATAAGAGGTAAAGTCCACTTTGCCTCCCATCATAGCCCTCCACTTGCTAAATGAGCCATTCCTAAACTCCCCTGCCCAATCTAAGCCACCTAGCACTTGCCATGGACCAAGGGAAACAAGCCAAACCACTCCCTCTCATGGTCGAACCCCATGGGAAAAGGCAAAGATCAATACACCATCACCATATCTTACCTTGAGCTCCCTTCCACCACTTCCTCCACTCTTCATGCCACTGGAGTGACGTGACCCCTCCAACAACCCGATGGTGATGAATTAGTGGATTTTAGGGATGAATCTCGTCTGCCTATCAAGTGCAATTGAGGGGTATACCCTAAATTTGAGGGATTCTTCATGAATTACAGAGACTTTCTAATCATTTTAGAAACCCCATAGAGCTTTTCCAAGCATTCCCAAAGCTTCCTTGATTGTCATTCCTCCTCTAAGCAAAGACAAAATAGGACAACCTTCTCATTACTCCTTCCCCATTTGATCAAACCTCAATTCCTTGCACCCACACCATCCTCATACTTCATTGAAGCCAACCAAATCATCTCGAGCCTTCCATCATCAAAGATTGGAGTTTGATCAAGTCGAGGCTCTTACGTGTGGCTTGGTTGACCCATTCTACACCAAATCAAACCCGAATCTCCTCAATGTGGCCTCACTCACAAAGCTACCTCCGTCGATCCCACATGGATATTAGCTATGGTGAGGTAATTTCTCAAAAGCTCGATGAAAAAAATTTTGTTGGAGGTTTTTGAAGGAAATTGAATGTCATGCATTTTGACCATTAGATGTGTTCCTATCCTTCTTTTCAAGGTGGGATCAATTTGATCCCAATCCAAGCTGGTGAGTTCGATCAAATGGAGAAAGATGGCATCATATGTCTTTCGTCGCCGCAAGGAGAAAGATCAGGTCGCCCATTTCGCATGATCGAACGGGCAATGTGATTAAATCACATTAGATCCACTATGATTTCTCCTTTAAGCGTGGATCAAATCATGGTCATCCGATCACGATCCATAGAGTTAGCGTCCGTCGCAATCCGAAGTCAATATGTGATAACTTAAATAGCCAATCCGCCACATTGAAAGCGTCGGCCATTAAAAGGCTTTAATTAAGCTTGAATAATCTATTTTTTAAACTTCCAAAATTCATAACTAATCCTAGAAAAATTTTAAAAATACAAACTAGGCTCATTTTGAAGATATTTTGAGTAGAATCTTATTAATTAATTTTGAACAGTAATTTTGGCTTAATTAAGATTTAATTAAAAATTTAATTCTTACTCCTTAATTCATCACCCAATTAATCTAAAATTTTATGTGGATGTTTAGGGGATGGACTCTACCTCCTATTTTCTAGGATTTTATTGGTTACTTAATTGGGAAAACTAATTGATTAAGCTTTAATCACTCTCTTAATTTAATTAGTGATAATTATTGAATGAATAATGACTTAATTAGTTATTTAAGTTTAATTGTTAAATAGTAAGGGAGTTTAGGAAATGTGATTGGGATATTTTTCTAATTCATTTCCTATGTTTTCTTTTTTTTTAAGATCAAATTAATGATTAATGAAGTAATTAATTAATTAATCTTCAAGATAAAATTAGAGCTTAAGTGATCAAGTATAGGACGGGATTGAGATTAAGGCCTCTTTCTTGATCTCTTCCTTAAGTTAATTTCATTTCATTAATTAAACATGCTTAATGCTTAACCAAATGGATTAATAAGCTTAATTAACTTAATCTAAAATCCAATTCACATCTAATCACCTTTAATCAATTTTGGGTAGCCCTTTAGATGTTTAATAGTCTAAAAGAATCTAATGAAATTATGGTTAGCTTATATGTGTAAGAAAACCATAAAAGTAATTAATTAAATTTCTTAAGCCTAATTAACTATTAATCATGAGCCATTGACCCCTTTCATTTCTTAGCATTGCTAATTTACTTTTCATGTGGCATATCATATTGACTCATTATTAATTAGTTAATTAATTTAAGGTGATATAGGTAAGGGTTAATTAATTGACTTAATTCATACCCCAACCTAATTAAGATAAAATCAACCTAATTATTCTTCATTAAACTAAATTGACTCACACATGGGGATGAGATTAGGATTAGCAAACCTCTTTCACATTTCCTTAAATCAAATCAAACATAAAAAATGAAATGATATTAAGAACTTTAGTTTGTTTTAAATAATCTTATTTAGTTTGATTGTCCTTGGGAGTTAATTGATTTGAATGAAATCACATACTTGTGTTATTTTATTTCTTTTCAATCATGCTAAATATTGCATGCTCATGCATTCATGTCTTTCAAATTAATCAAATGAAAATGATTTTCTTTATGCCAATTTGTATGTGTTGATTTAAATTAAAATTATGTGTGGCTAGTATCATTATTAAATCTCAAATATATTTTCAAAAGTTTACTAATGATTGAATATATATATATATATATATATATATATATATATACATAGGAAATGCAAGTGAATATAAATTTAGTGTGAAATAAAGTCTCTTTCTTACATTCATGTGTTGATTTGTAATAAAAAAAAATGTTAGTAGTATAGTCCGACATCCCGTGGACACGACTTAAGTAGCCCCAAGGAGGTTCCTACCTCTTCCCTTGGTGTGAAACAATGGTGACGCACTGCTTGATTTCATTCTTATGCATTTAGACATTAGAATTTAGATAGAGCTTTAATTCATTTACACAAAAATAAATAAATCAAATCAAAACATAATTTTGCATGGCTTTCTATTCTTGTAGTTCTTTATACATCCATATGTATATAAGGATAGGTATATTAGGATATTCTAGGGATGCACTTTAAGTAGCCCCAAGAAGGTTTTACCTCTTCCTTGGTGTAGAATAATGGTAACATACTTGCTCAAAACTTTTATACATGTGGATGTGTACTTAGCTAATGAATGAAAAATCCCCTTTTTCTATTAAAAATACATGCATTCATACATTGTTTATTTGGTTGAGTTGATTAGTCATGTGATTTAAGGTTCTTTCCTTATGCTTTTGTATAAGAATTTAGATAGACCTTTAAAGTAATATGACAAAATCATTCAACCAAAGTCAATTCCAAATACATTTACTCACATTCATCATTTAAGTGTGCTAAGATACAAATTGCATGTATATCTATGCTTAGATCATATGCATGATATACATGATGGAAAGAAATGAGCAAACATGTGTTATGTGATAGTAATTCATTCCAACTAACTTAAGATGTCTTTCTTATTGAATGAGTTTATTTAAAGTGAACCTAAACTTAGAATTAATTAAAACATGTAATAAGTCATTCACTAAAGGGAATTGATTAATTAATTTACTTTAGATGTGACTTAAGGTAGGGATAAAAGAGAGTGATCCTCTCTTTCTTTCTCTTCATAATAATTAGTTATTTTGTGTAGGTCAAATGAAACAAAAGAAAATGTTATGTAAAATTTGCAAATTAATTAAACCATTTAAAGTGAAAGTACCCTTGATAATTAAATGTCTTTTATACTTAGAAAATCTTAACTCTAAAGCCTAGGACATACCACACAAGCCTTAACACACACATTAAATTAAGTCACCACTTAACTTTATATTAGGGTGGTATATGGTTTGAAGTATGTTTTATTTTGTGATGTAATGTTATAGTCGGATGTTAGGGTGTAGGTAGACTAGATGTTAGGTCATGGTTAACCTAATCATATTTTTTGTAGGAGATTATGCTTAAGGAGCTGTTGTAATAAAAATATAAATGTTTTGTTGTGTAGGTTGCTTAACATCTAAGCATAATCTACATACAGTGGACTTGGTTACCCATATGCAAGGTGCTAAGTCCAAATTATTCATATAATTGCTTGTATGGTGTGTTTAACTAATACTTATTTTGAAGGTATATTTAGATTTACTTTTCCTATTTTTAATGTAATTTTGCATTAGGAATTAGATTCTACGGGGGATTAGGATAAATGTTAGTTACAAGACCAAGTCTTATGTACCATGTGATCCTATGGAGCAACCAAATGAAAGAAGGGAATGAAGGAAAGAAGGATCTTTGAAAATTTGAAGACCCCACATAGCTCCCATTCATTTGTTGTAATTAAATTGTAATTATTCTTTCATTATACATGGTTGTATAAGGGTAGAGCTAGGCTACCCATTTTTCTTTTCGGGTTGTAGGTACCGCACCGTCTTATTCTTTATGTTGAGGTTATAAATTATTTGATGATTTATTTATATTGTGCAATAGAAATGTTATGTATTTTTCTTATTTCTTCATGTATGGTGATTTAATGTGTGGTATGGATTCATTTAGGCTCTTAGAAAAATAAATTTTCTAACCCAACTACAACTTATAACTAAAATTTTTAAAATAACTCATGACCTCACATAAAGCCTAGGTATTAAATTAAGATAATAAAATATTTAATAACCCCTTAGGTCGATGTTGTATGCTTAGTATCATGTCATTTTATTTCACTTGCTAAGAGAGGGTTTCCATCTTTGCAAGATAGAAAAAAGACTTAACCTTTGAGAGCCTATGATAGAAAATACCTCTTTTTCTTTTGATTTAGCTCATAACCAACTTCATCATACATTTAGGCATATAAAATCCTATAGCTTGTGTCAAAATAAAGAGTCCAAAATTAAATAAAATTTGATAAAATTTGCATTGGACTAAGTCATTATTCATACCACTCATGCTTTAGTCTCTTAGGAGTGGGTTTATGGACCTTAGTTTTCTTTTCTAAATAATAAGAACCTATCCATCTTGCAAAACATATGATTTGATAATATGATTTTAAAATGTAGGAGTTAGGGCCACGGCGTTATAAGTCCAATGGATAGTTTATCCTCTTATGGAGGTGAACAATATACTCACTTTCATCTTAGATTTAGGTCATGCTTTGGCTCTCACCAAAGTTCCCTAGATTTAGATCCGAGATTGTTTCCTTGGGGCTACAAGCATAAATCCTCACCTCTAGGCATTTCCATAATCTTGTATTATGGAATTATAAGTCTAGATTTTTAATAAAACTTTAACTCAAAATATAATTCTCCTCAATTTCAAATATATAAAGCCCAATTATAGATTGTTTGGGATGCTCACTAGGTTTCCTTGTATCATGAGCATCCCATACTTATCTTTATCGGCTTTGATAATAAGTCTCTCCTTCAATCTATCCCATTTGATCTTCCAAGCATAACCAATTTATTGATAGTCTATCTTTGAATTTGGAGACAATAATTGTCTACTTTAATCGAGAGTATTCTCAAGGAATTCACCTTCCTTGGGATGTAATTAACTATGGGGCTTGCCCTAGGGCTTGAACCTAATTTAAATAAACCTTGCTTTATTCATCTATGTAAAGTAGGGGAAAAATCTATGGTACTTTCAAGACCCATCATGCCTTGAGTCCTTATTAGGTGATTAGGTCCATCAGGGTTGTGATTTCTATATTTTGAGATGGTGTACTATTCTTTGATATCATATCCGATCACCTCAATAAGTACATCCTTAGATCTAGTGGTGTCCCCCCCCATACATACACATACACATACACATCAACCAAAAATAAACACCATGATTTTCTAGCGACTTCTCTGGGATGGTTCCTCTCTCCATCTCTAGTAGATAATTGTTATCTCTAAGCATCGATAGTGGACTTGTATTTCATATGAGTCCAAGACTATCTTTACTTTCATTGGCACTTAGCTTATTTCATTCTTAAGCAAAGCTAGCCAACATCTTCTAGGTTTAGGACTTCACTCTTGTAGGTCCTAGAACCCCTATTGTTACCTAATAGAAAAAATAAAATTAATCCATGAAAGGAGATGACAAAAATTTAGAACATCCTTACCACTAGCTTGGTGAGGCAAGGTTCATCTTAATTATTAAGAAAATATACTCTTTTGCAAAATACCATCTTTCCAAAAGCACCTTTTTCAAAACTCACATAATAAATAATTTTTTGTACAAAATTTTCAAAAGCACAAAACTCATATAACCAAACCCCATTTAACAATCCTATGATTGCTACATGGAGGTTTTTTCAAAAGCACATTCTTGAAAATGACCATATTCATTCAACATGCTCAAAATTATTGAATGAGGAGTCTATTTTAAAATAAAATCATAGCATAAAATTGAAACTTCACTTAACATATTTCACATATGTTAGAGTTGAAGTTTTCATCTTTTCAAAAGCACATTATTAAAATGACCATATTCATTCAACATACTCAAAATTGTTGAATGAGGAGTCTATTTTCAAATAAAATCATAGCATAAAATTGAAATTTCACTTAACATATTTTGCATATGTTAGTAGTTTCCATCTTTTCAAAAGCATATTCTTGAAAATGATCATATTCATTCAACATACTTAAAATTGTTGAATGAGGAGTCTATTTTCAAATAAAATCATAGCATAAAATTAAAACTTCATTTAACATATTTTAAATATGTTAGATTTAAGCTTCCCTCTTTCAAAAGCAAATTATTACATTTGGTTCCCACTTAACATACCAAATTTGTTAAGTGAGAATCCCATTCTCAAATCATATCACATTTTGTTCCACTTAACATACCAAATTTGTTAAGTGAGAATCATATTTTCAAATCATATTACATTTGGTTCCCACTTAACATACCAAATTTGTTAAGTGAGATTCCCATTCTCAAATCATATTATATTTGGTTTCACTTAACATACCAAATTTGTTAAGTGAGAATCATATAATCTTGCCATATTTGATTCCCATTAACATACCAAATTTGTTAAGTGAGAATCTCATTTTCAAATCATATCACATTTGGTTCCACTTAACATACCAAATTTGTTAAGTAAGAATTATATTTTCAAATCATATTACATTTGGTTCCCACTAAACATACCAAATTTGTTAAGTGAGATTCCCATTCTCAAATAATATTTGGTTTCACTTAACATACCAAATTTGTTAAGTAAGAATCATATTTTTAAATCATATCACATTTGGTTCTAACTTAACATACCAAATTTGTTAAGTGGAGAACCTCATTTTCAAATCTAACAAACACATAATCAATCACCTCAAGCAAAGATTTTTACAAAATTTCTAGAACATACAATCACAACCTTCGTTAGCATACCTAAATTTACTAAGTAAAGTCTTTCAAAATCAAAAATTTTAAACAAGATAACAACACAAACATCTTCAAATATCAACCCCACCCAACCTACTTAAATTGGTTGAGTATGGGTTCTAAATTAAAATCAAATGGTAAAGACTCTCACACATCAAAATCTCTCCAACCCAACCCTACTTAACATATTTGAATTATTGAGTGTGGGTTCAGATCTAAATCTCTATTACTCTCTTGGGACAAGTATTAAAGCAGATCGACTTAAGTTATAAACACATGCAGAGACACAAAGACTACATGCTTTGTTTTTATCAATATACATGGCCTCTAAGTTTGTCTTTACCTTTCCATTTGGGATGGATTTAACCTTGATTGGGCCAACCTTCACGAGACAACTTCCACCCACTTAGTTTTCTTTGACCAGGATTTGAGGGAACATGCATTATCTGTGACCCTCACCATGCCGTCGTGAGGTAGTGGTAAGGGGCCATCATCATTGATACTAAGTATCCATCTTTGAAGAGGAAGGATGAGGTTCCACCCCAGTTCAGTTCCCATGCGCTTAGTTGCTACAACCACTCGTGCATACTAACACCTCTTTGTTGGTCCCCTAAGGGAAATGCTATCTTGACTTTAGATAGTCTCCCTACCTTTAAGGCTAGATCTTCTGACTACCCTACTCGCGATACAACACCGCACACAACCCGCAATAAGCAAGGTCAAGCGCATCACATGCAGTAACCCGAGAGCTGACGCAACATCCCATGTTGTTGAGGAGGGATCTCCTGAGACCTCTTCACTTCTTAGTGGAGGGTTTCACCCCTCTAGGCATCATATAGAGGAAGACTACGAGGATAGCATTGCCTCCACCGCCCACATACCACAAGGCTTCGCTAGGGAGAGGGAGGAAGTCTATGTCTCCGACGGATCTTACACCGGGTTGAGCTCATGGACGCTTGAGTCCGACACTTTGATTTAAGATCGATCACCCGTGAGTGTTACCGTAGACCGCAAGGATAGAGCATCAAAGGCAGTAGTACTGCCGTGGAGTAGGAGCGAGAGGTTTGCCAAGTAGTCGGCGGCCTCCACTCTAGTTGATTTTCCATCATCGGCCACCACCGATAGAATCAACATCATAGTATTGATACCACTAGTCATGGGGAAAGCCCCAACGAGGTGGAGTGTCTACCACACGATCCACTCCTCGCCCACCATCACCGCTTTAGGTCCGCCATCCATTCCAAAGGTCATGTCCGGGAGAAGAAAGCCCCTTTGGTGATCCTGTATGGCCAAAGGATCCCATCTACTCCAGACTGAGGTGAGGACGTTCCTACTCAACCTCCTACTTCTTGGTGAAGAAGGAGTGGCACCCAAAGCATCATGGTCGCAACACCATCGCCCAGTGATAGTGGCGTAGAGGGTGAGAGAGACAGCCAGTTCATGGTAGTGGATCCCAGAGAGACTCCCCAATAGTGGGAAGTCATGAGCATATATCTTTAGCGAGCATAGTCCTCCCAGAGATAGCACTCTAGTGGTAGACGGTGTAGATGTATTTCTACAAGGACATACCTACCACTCGGTGAGTCTTTGTTGCGCCTGGCAAGGTAGAGATCGCTTGGATGAGATTGTAGTAGCCTACTTGGAGAAGAGAGAACTCTTAGGTAGTGATCATACAAATTCAGAGGATGAGAGGGTAGCATTTGATCTTGATGAAGATGACCTTCTTGAGGATTAAGTCCACATGGTATACTAGAGCTCCCTCCATGAGACCAGAGCAGAAGGTATTATAGTGAAGAGGATGATGACATCCATTCAACTCAAGACCTCCTACCTTAGGGAGAGATGATTATATTGATAAAAGAAGATTGAGGAGTTTATGGTGATTTCAGCATTGCAAAATTCATCCTCTGCCATTCTCTCCATAGTAGGACAGAGCGAGTTGGTACATACCTCGGATCATCCTAGATGCATTCTTGTGAGAAAGATAGTGATAGCTTGCATAAGAAGGTGGTGGATAGCACCTCCATGCATGAGAAGGATATCAAGTAGTTTGTGGAGCAAAGTGAAGGATGCATTGGCACAAGCAGGTGGCTCATGTTCCAAAGGGTAGACCATACTTAGGAATTTGATGTTGTCCAATATCCTAAGGATTTGTACCTCCTTGCTTCAAAATCTTTGATGGCGGTGGAACCGCCAACACACATTGCACATTTCTATTATTAATGACTGAGGTATTGATTCCCTTCTTTCATTATTTATTAGTTAACGTGTTGCATTTGACTAGTATGTTGAATTACCCAATGATTCGGTAAAGATATTTGCTAAGTTGGAGCACTTCTTCATCAAGAGATTTGCTTGAGCTCATCAAAGGGTTACCAGGTGATCTTGTAGTAACACAAGTCCCCAATGAGTTCCTTGTTGATTACATTCTCAAGTGAAGAAACGAGTATGAAATAACCACGCTCTATAAGTGCCAAAGAGATCCATCCATGGCTTGTTTTCATGCTCAAGAGTTTTATAATTAAAACCTTTAAAATTAATCAACAAGGTGGCTACTTTAAATAAACAATTGCCTTCTACCTGTGGACCTCAAGGCATTTGAGAAGAATAGGGTAGTCATGAATTGACAAAGGAAGCGCCAGTTAGTTCAGGTAGGCCTCGGCTCTTCCCCACACCTTCTGCCACCACCCCTCATCTGCCACCTCGCCATTATTGCCACGCCTCCTCATCGATCGGAAGTAATATTTCTACCCGTCACCGTGTAGCTATTACTTACCTACTCTTACCGACAGATTGAATAAACCTTATTCATTCAAGAGGGAGATAGTTAGGAAGATCTTTAAGAATCTCTTAAAGAAACCTGATTTTCGCTACTAGAGCTTAAGAGGTGAGGAAGTGGGCAAGAGTCATGATCCAAACTATTTCTACCACCACATGTTAAGCCATATCTTAGAAGATTGCATTACCTTTGGGGCGGATAGCTTCAAGTGTGCCATTGTCATCCCTAAAGAATACTATTAGAACAACCTTCTAGTTGTTAAGGTAATCCTTGGGGCTACATGTGATCCTCTTAAGACAAAGGAAGGTTGTGATATCGCCACATCCCAAACCTCCAAGAAAATTATTTTTAAGATCATAAAATTATTTCTAAGCAAACCTCCAACTCTAAGAAGGTTTGCAAGTTGCTATGGACAACTTGAGGGAGGTAGGAGCTAAGCGGTGACAACTTCCACTTGCGGACATAGTAGTAAACCACCGATTTCATCACTCCTTCCACCTTACAATTCCTCCAAATCTTCTTCTTATGTATTCAATGAGGGAGTGTCAAATCCTTTACTTTTACTTGATTTTTATTTTGTACCTTGTTGACCTCATTTTAGAATGAGCTCTCAACCCCACCATCTTAGACATATGACTTCTCTTAGACCTAAGAGTTCCTTAGTCTTAAGACACTTCTAGTGATTAGTGAACACTTAACCTAACCCTAGAGACTTAGAAGAGTTAGCCATAGGAATAGGTTATGCCTTAGGGGTATTAAGAAAATTTGCTATCCCTTAGCTTGAACCAATCCTCACTTCAAAGTCAAACTCCAAATCAAATCATCATCAAAACTTTAATCAATTCCAATTGATTTTCTCAAACTCAAATCAAAGTGATTGAATGATTTCAAATTCCTTGATTCCCTTATGGACTTAGCTCAAATCTAGTTCAAATCAACTCAAATTCATGAAACATAACCCATTTATATATATAAATGAAATATAAATTCAAAGCAATCAAACTAAATTCAAAACTCAAATCTAAATTTTGAAAAAATATTTCCTAAGTATTTTGATTCCCTCTTATGGACTTAGCTCTAATTAACTTCAAATCACTTTAAATTCATGAAATTTTCATAGTCATTTATATTCTCATTTATATTCATAAATATAAATGAAATATAAATTCAAATATCCAAAACCAAATTCAAAACTCAAACTCAACCAAAAAATCCAACCTAAGCCTTTCAAATTCTTGAGCTTAGCCAAATCAACTTCAAATAAAGCCAAACCCTTGATTTTTCTTCATGATTCAACCAATCCTTCAATCATGAATCTAAATATAAACATAAACTTCAATCATCAAACCAAAACTAAATTCAAAAATCAAGCCCAAATTAAGCTCATGTTCACCCTTTGAACTTGAAATTGTCAAATGAATCAAAACTCATTTGACTTCAATCCACTTGCAAATGGATTCATATTTCAATCATAAGTCCATATGTGAGTTCAATCAAACTCAAATCAAGCTTTGACCAAGCCATTTGACCCACTTAGGCTCACTTGACCCAAAGTGAGAAGTACCCTTATGAGCCAAATTCTAACCAAATTAGATTGAACTAAGCCCATCTAAGCCTCTCTCATGATCAACAAATCATAATGAGGTGATCAATCACTCAAATTGGGTCAAACCAAGTCAAACTTAAGGGTTGACCAAGTCAACACTTAGCAAAATGAGACTCAACATAAAATCCACAAAGGCCAAATTGATTAAAATCATTGACCAAACTCATTCATGATCAATATTTGAACTTCATTCATTCAACAGACTAAGTCAACATTTGAGCCTAACCTAGCTAATTGGCCACTTGACCCAAGTTGACCCAACTTGACCTAAAAGTGAAAATGTGTCAAAACTTGATCTAAGCCAAATTGATTGAAACCAATGGGTCAAGTTCATTCCAAATCACTTGTTGAACTTAACCAAAGCCTCAATCCAACTGACCTGCTAGCCCAATTGACTATGAACTCAACTTGAACTAAAAGGTCATTTTGAGCCAAAATCAAATTAAACCAAAATTAATTGAAAACAAAGATACCAATCCATTTCAAATGACCAACTAGACCTAACCAACAACCCATTAAATAGAATGGGTCAAATTGGTCACTTGACCCATTTGACCTAAATGAACTCAATTGAACCAAATTCAAATAGAAACCAAATTGAATCAAACCAAAGTACCAAAATATTTTAAATGATCATATGAACTTGACTCAACCCTTGGTTTGACCTAATTTTATCAATTGGTCAACTTGTTCAAGTTGACCCATTTTGACTAGCCAAATCATATCAAATCAACTCAAAATTCATTGAAACTTGGCAACCAATTTTTTCAATCATACCAAACATATCCATGACCATTTTACCCTAGGTCAAAGGGTAAATTTGGCCAAAATCACTTGGAATTTAGTCAAATCCTCCTCATGCCCACTTGGCACCCTCTTGGTGGACCAAGTAGTGAGTGGTGCACCTAACCCATTGGATTTGTAAAACCCAACCCCAAACCACCACCCTCATAGAAATGAACATATGGGAATCCTTTTCCACTCATTTCAAGCACATGGAACTCCTCCATTACCTCTCTGCCAAACCAAATGCATATCTAACAACCTAAGAAACCCACTCAATGTATTGGATCAAAATGGTGAAGGAGCTTGTGACCGCCCAATCCTTCAAGGAGAGATACACCCCTAATTTCATTTCAATTGATGACTCTCCAATTGATTGAGCAAAGGAAAGCCGGAGGAACCATTTCCCTCCCTAAGCTCTCTCAAGCCAATTCCATTTTCCCATTTCTCCATTTTCTTGAACTAAAATAGCTCCACTTGAATTCCATCTCATCCAATTCTCAAAACCAATCAATTCCTCCTTAGCACCCTCGAGGATCAAATTGAACTCACTCTAGCTTCATTCAAGTTAAGGTGGAGGTGACTTTGATCAAGACCAGCCCAAGTGAAGGAGAGAGCTTGGTCATAGGAAGATCCATTCAATCTCAACACCTCAAATCTTCAACAAGGCTTCGACAAAAGCTACTTCAGGACTCGAGGTGATAGCCTCCGAGGTAAGCCATTAAACCAAGCTTAAATTAGATGTGATGTGGTCCTTTATGAAAGAAAGTCTTATCCTAGAGAAAATTAGATGTGATCTCCTTCCATGATGATGGTGTGGGTTGAATTTGGATTCAATTCCATCGAAGCTTGGATCTTCCCTTAGAAGATGGCCATCTTGTGGGAAGATAGAAGGATCATGGGTCATCCATCCCGCATTTTGGATGGATAGCCATGATTAAAACATGTATAATCCATGGATTAATCCATTAATATTATGGCTTTAATTCACCCATCCTTGACATAAGCAGGAGAAATGTATAGCCACCGACACTACTCTCCCATCACGCCACGCGGAAAAGCGCCACGCCAACCTCCACGTGGTGGCGATGGGATTAATTATTTAATTAGGGGATTAATTACCTAATTAATCATGAAATCTTCAAATATTCATATCTAAGTGTAGAAAAGTCAAAAAATATGAAATAAATTGCATATGAAGGATAATTGAATGTAGAATATTAAAAAAAGATTTTGATAGATTTTGAATAGTGTTATTTTCTAAATTTGAGTTTTATTTGGAATGTAATTAGGTTAATTACTCTTGATTATTCCATTAATTAATCTCAAACTTCTCATATGTATTTAGTGGATGACTTACTCCCCTAATTTTCTTAGGATTTATTAATGGTTTAATTAGGGGTAATTGGATTCACCCTAATTACTCTTCTAATATAATTAAATATAATGTGTGTAATGTGGTTTAATCCTTGATTAAGTTAATTAAGATTTGTTTAAGTGAACAAGAGGTTCAGGGAATAATTTTGAGATATTTTTCTTAAGATATTCCTTAACCCCCCTCTTTCTTCCTTAATCTAAACTTAATGATTAATCCACCAATTACCTACGTAATTTGATAAAATTCTAAAACCTTTGAACTTAACTTATTCATCTTGGGTAGGTTCTTAGGTGTTCAATAACCTAAGTACATTATGAAAATCAAAATCTAACTCACATGTGTGAGGGGTTATGAAAGTACTTAAATTAAACCCTTTAGTTTAATTAATTAATCATGAGCCAATACATTAGGCCCTTTTCTTTCCTAGGTGTATTGCGATTTAAATTCCTTCATAATTTTATGTCATATCATTGGCTCATAATTATTTGATTAAATATGTGGTATAGGTAAGTGATAATTAATACACTTAATTCAAATCTTAACCTAAACAAAATATAAAAATCACCTAATGATCCTAAGAACAAACTAAATCAACTCATATATGGGGAAATGGGTTAGAATTAGCAAACATTCTTTCACATTTCCTAAATCAAAACGCAAAATTCAAACAAAAAAATCACATTAAACAAACTTTGATTCACTTTAAATGTTCTTATTTCATAAGATTATCTTTAGAATTAATTAGGGGAATGAATTTACATGGCTTTAATCACTTTATTTCTTTCCTAGCATAAATATGTATGTATATGCATCCATGCTTTTGAAAAATTAAATCAAAATGAAATGTTTCCTTTATGTCAAATTGCATGTTTTGGCTAAAGTAAGAATATGAATGGCTATTATCACTATTAAATTTAAAATTATTTTCAAATCTTATAAATCAAATATCAAAACTAAAAAATATGTTATTTATAACTATTTATAAGCTTGCATGTGAATATAAAATGTGTCTTATGTTTGCTTCCTTTCTTTCCTCTTAATATGGATTTGAATAAGATTTGCAAAGTGTATAGTTCTCTTAAAAGAAGATAACACTTGCTTAAAATCTACTCTTATCCTCTTCCATGTTATAACTTAAGAAGGATCTTTACATTTACACACATAAATTGCATAAACAAACCAAAAAATTAAATAAACTTAAACTTTGCCTCTTTCTTTACGATTTCATTTCTTTTGTACATGCATATGTATTTAAGGAAAGTGGTATATTAGTCCCAACAACCCAGGATTAGAGGCTTTAGTAGCCCTGGTGAAGTCTTGTACAACCCCTCGAATAATGCAATGGTCAGACTCAATTTATGCCTTCATGCATACACATGTGCATATGAATGATGGATAAAAGAATAACCCTTTTTCTACTTAATGGAAATCATGCATCATAAAGCATCCAAAATTTCTTAAGTAACTCTCTTAGCATTCATCATAAAGTGCACTAAATATTTCCATTTTCATGTATAGGTATGCTTAAGGTGCATCCATATGCATGTTACACATGTTGGGAAAGAAATAAAGTGTTGTGTGTTATTAATTCACTTTACTTAATCTTAAAATGCATTTCTTTTGGATGGGTTTGTTTAGAGTTATTCTAAACTTATGATTTACTAAAACACATAATAAAACATTCACTAAATAAAGATCAAGCATGAATCTATTTTAGAAATTACTTATGGTAGGAAGGAAAGAGAAGTTCTCTTCTCTTTTTCCTCCTTTACAACTTAGTAATTAATTATAGGTCCACTCAAACCTCAACAAATCATCAAATAAAATCAATCAAATCAACTAAATAATTTAAATGAAACCACCCATCTAAGTTGAACATTTTTCATACTTAGAAAATTTAAACCTTAAAGCCATAACTAAGTATACCACACAAACCTTCTAAAGTGCACACATTAGGCTAAGTCATCATTTCTAGCTTTTTGCATATGTTTGATGTTAACTTTTATTTTGTGATGTAATGTTTTAGAATGTTAGGATGTAGCGTAGATTGAATGGTAGGATGATTTAGTCTAATCATTGTCTTCGGGATTGTGCTTATGGCGTTGTAAAAAATATAAATATTTTTTGATATGCGTGCTTATACCCCTAAGCATAATCCAATAAAGTGGACTTGATTGATTATGTGTGGGTGCTAAGTCTAATATATGTTTATACATCCTTAGGATTTGTATGATTTGTTTAGCTAATCTCTATTTTGCGTTAGATTTACTTTTCCTTTTCATGTAATTCTACAAATTAAGATTTTAGAATGATTATTATGGAGGATTAGGATGAACATTGGTTATAAGATCTCATCTTATGTACCATGTGAAGCCTTTGGAGCAACCACCTTCTAACCATCCAAAATAAGGAACCAAATGGAGGAACCAAAAAATGAAGAAGAAAATAATAATGAAGACCCCATTACATGAATTCCTTACTTAATTGTAATTAATTCATTTGTAATCTTTGTATAAGGGTAGAGCTCTACCCAATTTGTTTTTGGTTTAACCATACATGGCCTCTTATTCATTTGTGTTAGTTTTATAAATTGATTGATGTTTGTTTAACTTGTGCATTAAGGTGGCCTCTTTCCTAGTTTCTTCCTCGCTGATGTATGGCCTGATGAAGATTGAGCTCTTAAAAAAATAAATTTTCTATCCAATTAATCAAATCCAAACTAAAATAAATAACTCATACCTCACCTAAATCTTAGGCTAAAATCAAGATAAAAGAATTAACAACCCCTGGATGAGTATTACTTTTATAACATCATGCTTAAAACATATATTGATTCATTCTTAACTTGGAGGGCTTCCACCTATTCAGGAACTTGGCTTAAACTTTGAGAGTCATGATAGAAATACACCTCCCTTCTCGTTGATTTTGGCCCATAATCTCATTTCTCATGCATTAGACATATGAATCCTATAACCCCGAGTCAAATTGATTGTCCAAAATAAAAATAAAATGTAATAAAATTTGCATTAGATATAAGTCATTTTTCATGCCCTTACATGATCTAGTCTCTTAGAAAGTGAGTTTAAGGACTTAGCCTCTTTCTAAGTAAATAAATAATCTATCTTGCATAAGCATATGACTTGCTTACATGTATTTAAAATCATAGGATGAGTTAGTTACCACTATGTGGTTGTAAGTCCAAATAGTAGGGTACTTTATCCTTTCTTGTAGAGGTAAACCAAATACCCATTTTCACTTTAGATTTAGGACATGCTTTTGGCCCCGGGTTGAAGCTCCCTAGATTTAGGTTCGAGGTTGCTTCTCCCTTTTATGGGCCATAAGCATAAGTCATCACCTCTTAGTCATTTTCATGACCTTATATCGTGGAATTATAAGCCCTAATTTTCTAATGAAAATTTAACTCAAATAAATAAGTCAATTTCAAAATCATAAAGTCCAACCATAGGATAGTTTGGGGTGCTTACTAGGCTTCCTAGTATTCTAAGCATCCCCTACTCATCTTCATTTGGCTTCAATAAGAACTCTCTCCTCTTGATCGATCCCACTTGATTTGCTATAAATAAACTAATCGATTAATAGTCCTACCTATTGAAATCTTTGGAGACAATGATCATTTACCTTAATCGAGTATTCTTAAGGAATCCCCTTCCTGGATGTAATTAACTATGAGGACTTGCCCTAGGGAATTTAATGAACATTTAAAATAAACTATGCTTTACTTTTTCATGTAAAGGGGAAAGAATCTCTGGTACATATGCACCATAGTCCTTAGAGACCTTATTAAAGTGATTAAGCCCATTGTTGGTGACTTCATCTTCGAGATAGTACACCTTTCGCCAATGCCATAGATCACCCTAATAAGAACATCTGTGATCTAGGTGTCCCAATAAGATGTATATTCTCTATTTTTCATTTTTCCCTTTTTCAAAGGGGATAGATGAAGGCATAGAGATATATATTTTAACCCCACATACCTTCATCCAAATCTAAGAAATCAATGAAGTGAAATTCTACTTACATTTGTGTCACTTCGATGATCTATCTAATTTTATTCTTATAGATAGCTCTCCAAGTCTAATTAATAATAACAGTAGTTCGATCACTCTTCTTCTTTTGATTTGGAAATGGATTACCATTCTTGAATTACTGTTCACCCATTGAGATTAATTTGGAGTCAGACTCGATGATCCTATAGGAGAAGTCAAGGTGAACCCATGAGCGTAGAATTTTTCACTAAACCATCTCATGAAGTCACAAGTCAACCTTCAGAGTGGCAAAGTTCTACCTCCTATGGTAGCACCTCGGGATAAGGGCAAGTCATTGGTTCTAGCAATCATCACCCACCATAGATGCTCCACTTATGAATATGCTTGTGGAGGACCCCGTGAGTTGACTACAATGTCCTCACTCATCTCGAGAAAGTTGTCGTTAAGCATATATGATGCCCTTGTCTTATCCAAAGAGATGGGAGAGTCATTGATCAAAGCCCTTCTTGATCCAAATATGCTTAGCTTAGACCACGAGAGGAGGTATGTTATTCAAGAGAAGTCTATGGAGTTACATTCACCGATGAAGACCTTCTTTGGGGACAACAGCACCCTCTACATCATAGTGGACATGGGCGATTCATACTCTCCATGGTGTTAGTGGTTAGTCAAGTGCATCGGAATATTATGAGTCCAAAACCCTTGCTTACCTCGATGATTGATATCTCGAACTTTGAGGAGATTGGTTGATGTTGAGAAGATTCAATGAGCAAGGCGAGAGTTTGTGCTCCATAAGCACCATTAGAGATAGATGACCTGGAAGACAAGCCAAGTTCTACATAATTGATTTAGATACATCCTTCACTACTTTGCGGTAGGCCTTAGATACATGAAAACAACATGGTTCCATCATCTTTACATCGCATCAAATTTTAAAGAGGTGGAATCAAGTAATGTCAAAGGATACTTGAAGCTATTTTGAGTTAGAGATTGAGATATATGAGGACAGCCTACTACCTTTCAAAATCAAAAGTCTATTTTCGTGAACTTGATCAATGTTTAAAAAATAAAAGAAAAAGAAAAAAAAAAAGAAAAGAAAAATGAAAAGAAAAAATAAAAAAAGAAAATGAAAATGAAAATGCAAGTGAGCAAGAATCAGACCGAGGAAGAAGTAGAGCCTAAAGTTAGATTTCACCCACCATTTGTTTCTCCATATGAACACATGGGTAGGATGACTTGACATCCACATGTAGGAAGAGGTAAATCTAGAGGTCGTTTCTAGAGGTGGAAGACCTTGTGGGTAGCTAGTAGGAGCTATGTTTGACTCATAGTACCCTTGCTATCCACATAGACTTAGAGTCCGGAGTCTCATGTGGTGCATGCCAACCAACCCTCTCGAGTCCTTTTGGAGGTGACATTCAAGCCGATAGAGATGAAGACTAGGCCTCCAAGCAAAGCATGAATGTATCAATCATCATTATGTAGAAGCAGTGCAGAGTTGGGAACTTTAGCTCTAACCCCACTTTCTTCCTAGAAAGTTAAGGGTTTGGTAGTTAAGGTGGCCCCAAGTTATCCATGTCAAGCCAAAGAGGTTTTGTTAGAGCATCATCCTCAAGTCAAGAAGCCGATGTATAACTTGAGGATGATTCATATAAAGATTTAATACAATTACCTTTTGATTGGTATTCACCTTATGTTATTAACATAGCAAAGAAGGGATTAATCCCACATACTTGGTCTAAACATGTCGGATTACTTTGAAAGGTCATGGGACAACCAAAGCGATATTCTCAATCAAGACTAGACTAAGATTCGACAAGAGTAATGACATGACACCATTAGTCATCACCAATCATTTAGAGTCGATAAGTTCTTCTCAAATCATGCTAACTCTTGAGGAGGTATGTTTGGAAACTGTGTGATCCAAATGAGCTTGAAGTCAAAGATGCACCACTAGTTTGAAGAAGAAATCGATCAACCATCGATGAACTCAAAGAAATCAACTTAGGAATAAAAGAAGATCTATGCCCACATACATCTTCCTTGTTGAATGAAGAAGAAATTAATGACTTAGTTATTAACTAAGTTTAAGGACTACTTTGCATGGAGTTATGAAGAAATGCCGGCCTAATGTAGTAGTCCACAAACTAGCAATAGATCCTAATGCTAATCCTATCAAGAAAGCTCCTACACATGCAATTAGAAATTGAGTAGGGTCATTCGAAATCAAGAAACTGATTGATGTTGGCTTTATCGTGGGAAGAAAAATATCCCACCGATAATGTCATTCTAGTTAAGAAAAGAATGACCAAATTTGCATATGCATCAATTTTAGGGATCTAAATAAGGCATTTCCTAAGGATAAATTTTCACTTCCTATACGTGTTGATGGTGGGCATTGCCTCATCTCATGATTTCATGGATAGATGGGTCATCCGCTACAACCAAATTAAGATGGCCATCAAGATGAGAAAATACTACTTTTGAACCTCGATCGAATCTATATTATAGGGTCATGCCTTTCAACCTTAAAATGTTGTTACATACCGGGTCATGACTGGATCTTCAATGAACTCCTTCATCATCGTTGAATGTTTCATTGATGATCTTGTAGTCAAAAGTAAAGAAAAGGAAGACCGTCTCTTTGACTTGAGAGTTTTTGAACAGTTAAGATAATTTAACCTTAAAATGAATCTAAAGTGTGCATTTGGAGTAGCTTTAAGAAAATTCCTTGGGTTTGTTGTCCCACTCTGGGAATAGAAATCCAAGAAGATCAAGACTATCTTAGAAATGCCACCCCTAAAATTCAAACTCAACTCGGATCATTCCAAGGGGCGGTTACGATCTAAAATGCTTCATTTCCAACCTAATAGAAAGATGCCAACCATTCTCGCACTTGTCAAAAGGACACTAACTTCAAGTGGTATGTGATAAGATGCTTTTGAAGACATCACACTCGGATGATGCCAGCTCTAGTAGCTCTATCCCGCAAGCTATTAATATATATTTTGCATTAGATGACTCCCTGAATTGATTGGCTCAAAACATTTTGAAGGGAAAGAGAATGCACTCTACTATCTCGCCATTGTCTAATCCGCCGAGGTAAACCACCCACCTATTGAAAAGCACCACCTAACTTTAATCTTTGCATCTCAAAAGCTATATTACATACTTTCTCATAAGGTGAATATGATATCTAGGATCAATCTATAATATCTCAAGACACATCAATGCTATCCTATTGGCTCCATGATTTTCTCGTAGTTTGATATCACATTTGTACCCCTCCTCGCAAAGGAAAGGATCACTTGAGGATTTCTTAAAAGACACCCACTTTCTCGACTTTTGCTTAGTGATGACCTCCGATAAATAAATCATAAACTTAAGGGACACTAGCATTCTCCATTAGGAGATGTATTTTGATGGTGCGCTTCCTTTCAAAAAAGGAAAAGAACCACGATCTACTCTTCCAAAGGTGGGTAGAATAGTTCTCCAAACTGAAATGTGATGAGATTCTCATATTTTCTGTCCAATCCATGCATCAACAATAAAGCCAATATTAGACTCGATCGGCCTGAGTTAGCCTTACACTATGCCCGAGCATCAACATCTTTAGAACTCAATTAGTTATCAAACTAAATCGGGTCTTATAAAGTTTTGAAGCCTAAGCTCCATTATTACAACAAGTATACCATGAGTTGTTGGCCCAAATCCTGAGGTTACCATCTACAAGTTTTCACAAGGAGAAAACACAAGAAGAATGCATTGGTCAAGCTAACCAAAGAGTTGGCATGTTCTAAGATGAGTCCATACTAATAAGGGTCCAAAATAGACAAGTCTTATCCCTTGTTGATGCAACTCATCGATAGATCTCTCTTGAAGGGGAGGTTATCATTGCCAAAAGGATGACGAGTCGATTGGAGGCAACCATTCATGGATTATCTAAATATAGTAAACTACCTCAAGAGAAGTCACTAGCACATCAAGTGAAGTAGAGAGCTCTTCCTACACTCTCGTGGACACTTTATATCTGCTTTTCGATCGATGTGGTTATGTTATTTGGACAAACACAAAGCCCATAAGATCGCGGACCAAGGTACACTGTTTATGTGGAGCTCACCAATCCGTCAATATGAAAGCCAAGATTAAGAGGTTAGGATACGGCCTTCGATGATCACACGCATATAGCTAGAGAGATGCCACCAATGTCAAGTACACGGTGGTCCTACACCAACCACCCAACATTCTACATCCTACATTGGCCTCATGGACATTTAAGTGTTGGGGTACCACATAGTGGTTGATCGATCCTCCTTCTTCCAAGGTCACCGGTTCATTCTAGCCACCAACTACTTTTCCAAGTGGGAAGATGATCTCACTCGAGAGGTCACGCCAAAGATGTGCTCCAATTTTCGAATCATATCGTATATAGGTTGGGGTGCCTCAATGAACTATATCACAATGGTAATGCATTCAAGAGCACTAAAATCAACAGCTTTGCCTAGAGATACATCATAGATTGGAGATATTTTACCATCTATTACCCGAGGGCAAATGGCTTATAAGCCTTCAATAAAACTCTCATCCGGATATTAAAGAAGACACTCAACGATAACAAGGAGCAAGATGAGTAGTTACTTGAAGCCTGGGCTTACCGCACCACATGACTCCAACTCACCCCTCTCTTTCTTTAGTGTATGGGTCTAAATTAGTTCTACCATTAGAAGTTTAACTCCCATCATTAATGATATTTGTGGGTAGTAAGATCACAATGGAGCGTAACGCCAAGTTAGAAGAGCTCAAAGGTTTGGAGGAGAGATGCCTGAATGGAAAAATCTTGAGTTGTATAAAGCCAAAATGATTTAAGCTCATAATAAGTTGGTCCCTAGAGCTTTTCAAGTAGGATAGCTTGTAGTTCTAAGGAGATCAATTATTTCTGTCAAAGATGGGAGGCAAGTTTGAACCCATTTTGGAAGGCCCTTTCGCCATAGAAAATGCCTACCAAGGAGGATCCTATCAACTTATAAATTGTAAAGGAGAGTGCCCTATGCTTCAATCAATAAGCTCTACTTAAATAAATATTATCAAGAAGTCTTGTTTGAAAATAATTATCAATCAAACTTCTTCATTTCAAATTCCATCTCTTCATAGTTGTTTAAAAAATATCTTTGCATGAGTCCACCATTATGTGTTTAGGGTGGGTGTAAGAGAACCCAAGCTGCATCCTATTCCTTCTTTCATAACAAAATACACAAACACATATCTTTTGTCTGCAATTTTGATGTGGGAGCAAGCCTCCGCAGACTCACTCATTAGCTTGGCCGACATGCTACCTTACACCAAGAGGTCCCTTATTCAGAAAATGTAAGTCTACTATGCTTTCCTTCCTGACCACCGCATGCCAACGAGTGCCTTGTATGGTAGGCTTTACTGTAGTAAGCTACCCTCATGTTGGCTCCATTCAAGAGGATGTAAGTTTGTTACGCCTTCTTTTAAACTAGCCATCATGAACCGACTTTGGGTATATATAATAAACAAACAAACACATATCTTTATCTCTGCTATTTTGATGTGGGAGCAAGAATCCTATGGCACTCACTCATTAGCTTTAGGTTATTACGCGACCTTGCTGCGTGTCACCCCAGTGGTCCCTTGTTGAGAGAATGTAAGTCCAATGCTTTCTTTCTGATTTAACTACTACACACCGATGAGCCTAGTTTTGGTAGTTTTATCGCACTAAGCTACCTCATGATGACTTTATTTAAGAGGATGTAAGCGCACATTTTCTTCTCTTGAACTAGCCATCGTAATCGATTGGGTCGAGTATATTTGAGCTTAGGATGAAGTCCCAAGTAGCTCCTTTCCTCCAACTACTTCAAGTCAATTCGATCACTTAATTACCCGAATACTTGGTATCCATCTTAATAGGATTCTGCTTTAGAATACTCGATCTACACACCTTCTTTCTAAATTGATTTTCTCACCCCGGCAGGTTGGTTGGTTATCTCCATCTTGATGGCCACCGGTGGATACAACTCTTAATGATGTAAAATACGCTTTCTCTTGTTGGCAACCAAATACCCTTTTTTCTTTTACGGTTTGGATAAAACCCTAGCGGCACCTCCCCTTTGGGCACTCTATTTGGATCGCATCCTTAGCAACCCCATTTAGACACTATCCCGATTACTCTTAGATTAGATAGTCTCCCTTTCCAGTAGCCACCCCCCTGTGGTTGGAGAATTTATCTCAGATATGGATTCTCCCTTGGCCCAAGTAAGTCGATGGGACTACAGCGATATGAGCTCCCTTCTTAGTGTGATTCCTCGCACACCAATAGGGTCCATGCAAACATAATAATAAAACACACACACACACACACACACACACACACACAAACACACACACACAATATATATATATATATATATATATATATATATATATATATATATATATATATATATATATATCTTCGTGGATTAGAGGAAACCCCGAGTGGACCTTTTCCCAAGCGAGCATCCTATCTTTAGGTAGTATCAACAAAACTCTATAGAATCGACTACTTTTGAGTTGAGATAAGTCCTCGGTCGACTCTCTTAGTAGTGTCCTTAAGTGGTCCAACTTATTGTGCCAAGTCACCCGGTCATCCTTGCTTTGGAAAATGTAAGTCTATCACACATTCTTTCTAGCGACCGTTGCACACTAATGGCGCCTTAGGTTGGGTTCAATTTATTGTGCTAGCAATTGATCACCCAATGGTTCCTTGTTTAGGAAGTTATAAGTCTATAAGCTTTCTTCCTAACTTGATCATTACACACCAAAGACACCCTTTAGGTTGGTTAGCTCTCACCTCAGAGATAGACAATCCCTTTGAATTTATAAATCTAAGATAGGTGATATTAGCCTCTTTTAGATCAATTGCACCGGTCCATCTTAAAATTTAAATGAAGTTGATTCTAACCATTCTTGAGTCAATATGAGTTCACAATGGCATTCAAATAGTCACCTTAGGTCGGGTTCTATTTATTGTGCTATCAACCGATCACCGTGGTCCCTTGTTTAGAAGTATGTAAGTCTACAAGCTTTCTTCTTGACTTGACCATTGTACACAAGCAACCCCTTAAGTTGGTTAGTCTTACCTAATGGTAGATTATCCCTTTGATTTGTAAGTCTAAAGGCAGACTAGGTGATGTTATGCCCTTTTTTGGTGGATCCATCTCACCGATAAGGTCCATTTTATATGATTCACCATCCTCCCTCTAGGGAGTCCAAATTTAAATATACCTTATCCCTAGCAGATTCAAGCTCATATCTCCGGTAGATGTGCCCTCAAAACTAGACCATATCCTCTCCCTAGTGGATCCTTAAACCATAAGCCATCATAAATCAAATTAAATTATCATCCCTAGTGATGCCCCAAATTCAAATTAATTTCCTCCCCGGTGAGGTGTGAATCATATCCTCTCCCTGGAGCCCTCATAAAATCAAACCGGTCAAATCCCTATCCCTAGTGGATGATCAACTGCTTCCCTAGTGGAAGGTTCATGCACTCATCTCCAGTAGATCTTTTCTCCCCAAATCAAATCAAACTCAACTTTTTTCCTCTATGAATAACTTGAACTGTTTCCAGTGGAAGGTTCACATGTTTCCCTCATTGGATCCTTCCTTCCTCTCTTATGCCATGTTGAGTTGAATTGCACTAAGATCTTGATTCCTTCTACTTCTCATTTAAGAGTAGATCATATCTATTAGTGGTTGTAATCCTTCAATTATCATCTTGGTCAACACCAATATGCGTGCTGCACACGTGATTACAACACCTCAGCCCACGACCTCACTTTGGGAGTGAGCTCTCAACTTCCTTATCATAGATCTAGGACTCTTATAGACACTAAGAGTTCCTTAGTCTTAAGACACTTCTAGTAATTAGGTGAACACTTAACTTAAGCCTGAGACTTAGAAGAGTTAGCCATAGAATAAGTTATGCCTCTAAATTTAAGAAGACTTGCCTACCCTATAGCCTTAAACCCAATCCTTGCTTCCTTCTTCCAAACAAAATCTCAAATTCAAATCCAAGATCATAAATCAAATCCTAAATCAAATGATTCAAACCCATGATTAAATTCAAATTCCAAATCCTTTCATAAGCCCTTTGATTTTATCGTATGGACTTAGCCTTAACCAATTCAAATCAACCAATTCAATTGATTTTCTCAAGATCATAAATCCAATCTCAAATCAAATCCCAACCCAAATCATAAATCAAATCCAACTCTAAATGATTGAAACCCATGATTGAATTCAAACTCCAAAACCCCTTTCTATGCCATATGGACCATCTTCTGCTTAGCCAAAACCTTCTTCAAACTAAATCAAATTTGGTTGATTTCTTTATAAATCAACCATTCCTTCATTTATATTCACAAATATAAATGAAATTTAAATTTAAACCATTGAAATAAAATCAAACTAAATCAAACCAAACTAAGACCTTTCTTAAGCCATGTCAAATCAAATCAAACTAAAACAAACCAAATTAATTCTAGTTAAGCCCTTTTGACCTACATCCCTCAATTTGGTCAAATTTACTTTCAAATCACTCCAAACTCAAGTGATTTTCTCATGAATCATTTATATCTTCATTTATATTCACAAATATAAATGAAATATAAATCAAATGGCTAAAACCAAACCCAAATCTAATCAAATTCTCAATTTTAGCCATTTTAATTTCTTCAACTTTGCTAAATGATATCCAAATCAACTCAAAACCAATGGATTTCTTCATGATTCAATCATTCCTTCAAACATTGTTCCAAATATAAACATAAAATATAATTATCAAACCAAATCCAAACTTAAAAACAAGTTATCCCTTTCACGACTTGAAATTGTCATATGAACCAAAATCCATGGGGCTTCAAACCACTTAGATTTTTTATTTTCATCCTAAGTCCATATGTGAGTTCAATTAAACTTGAATCAAGCCATGATCAAGCTAATTGACTCATTTAGGTCCACTTGATCCAAAGTGACCTAAAATATATTTTTTGAGCCAAGTTCTAATTAAACCCAAATTAGATTGAACTAATCCCATAAAACTCATATCATGATCGATAATCATCCTAGGTTAATCAATTATCTTGAATTGGGTCAAACCAAGTCAACCTTGACCAAGTCAACATTTAGACCAAATGAAACTCAAACTAGCCAAAACCCACCATATACTAAATTGATTAAATCCATTGACTCAAACCCACTCATAATCAATGATTGAACATGACCAAACTCAATTGAGCCAAACCAAGTCCAATTGGCCATTTGATCTAAGTTGACTCAAATTGGCCTAAAAGTCAAAATAGGTCAAGTCATGATTTGATCCAAATTGATTGCAACTAATGGCTCAAGTTCATTCCAAATCACTTATTAAACTTGATCAAAGCCATGATTGAGCCCAATTTGACCAATTGGTCAACTTGAACATAGCCCAAATTGACCTAGGGTCAAATTGGTCAAAATCTAAATTAAATCCAAATTAAACTAAACCAAAGCCTACAATCATTTTCAATTAACCAATTGAACATGAACCAATACTTAACCCAACATAATTTGATCAAATTGGTCAAATTGGTCAACTTAGCCCATTTGACCAATTTGAATCCAAATGAGCTAAAATCAAACCTAAGCCAAATTAATCAAAACCAATTAAACCAAAATATCCTAAATCATCATATGAACCTAACCAATCTTGGTTTGACCCAATTTGACCAATTGGTCAACCCAACCTAACCTAGCCCAAATGAGCCTATTTTGACCATGAAGCCAAATCACCCAAAGCCACCTTATAGAACCTTGGTGACCTAACGACCAAAATTAACCCTAGGTCAGCTCCAAGCCTGCCCAAATTCAAGTGGGACCCAATCCAAGGGACTTGACTATTGCACAAGCTCATTTGCATTGGATTCTTTCCATAAGAGGCAAAATCCACTTTGCCTCTCCCATGACCTCCACTTGCTAAATGAGGCATTCCTAAACTCCCCTAGCCCAATCTAAGCCACCTAACACTTGCCATGGACCAAGGAAACAAGCCAAGCCACTCCCTCTCATGGTTGAACCCCATGGGCAAAGCAAAGATCAATCCCACACCATCACCATATCTTTCCTTGAGCTCCACCACCACTTCCTCCAATCTTGGCGTGCCGTGGAGCGGCGACCCCTCCGATGACCCGACGGTGGTGAATAATGGATTTTAGGGATGAATACCGTCCATCCATCAAGTATAATTGAGGGGTATACCCCTCAATTTGGATTCTTCATGAATTGTATTGTGAGACTTCCCTAATCATTTTTAAAACCCCGAGCTTTTCCAAGCATTCTCGTGAGCTTCCATGATCAACATTCCTCTTATCCAAGCAAAGCCAAAATAGGACAACCTTCTCCTGCAATATTCCTTCCCCATTTGATCAACCCTTAATTCCACCACACCATCCTCACACTTTATCAAACCAAGAATCATCTTTGAGCCTTCAGATCACGAGACCAAAGTTCAATCAAAGTTGAGGCTCTTACGCATTGGCTTTGTCGAGCTCTCATCAAACTCAATCTCTCAATGCCTCTCAGAGCGGCTACCTCCGTCAATCCCATCAGGACATTAGCTGGTGAGGTAATTTCTCAAAACCGTTAGTTTAGGTAATTTTGTTGGAACTTTTGAAGGAAATTAATGTAATGTGTTTTGACTAGATGTCTTACTCTCCTTCTTGGGTGTGGGATCAATTTGATCCCAATTGAGCTTCGGGTGAGCTTCGGATCGAACAAGAAAAGATGGACGACATCCGTCTTTGTCTCATGAAAGAAAAGATCATGCCATCTATTCGCGTTGTCGGAATAGATGACTAATTAAATCACATTAGATCACTCGATTTCTCCTTTAAATCGAATCCCAGCCATCCGATCTTAGATCGGATATGGAGTTAGTGTGTCCATCGTCCAAGTTAGCGGCAGATGTGACAACTTAAATATCCAATCTCATTGCAGGTAATACTACCACGTGGCGACGGGATTAAGGCTTTAATTAAGCTTAAATAATCTATTTTTAAGACAAAAACTTTCAAAATTCATAACTAATCCTAGAAATATTTAAAAAAAACAAACTATGGCTCATTTTGTAGATATTTGAGTAGATTCTAGAAAATTATTATTAATTATTTTGAATAGTGATTTTAGCTTAATTAAGGTTTAATTAAAATTTTAATTAGCTTAATTACTTCTTTAATCACCCAATTAATCTCAAATTTTTTGTGGATGTTTAGGGGATGACCTCTCCCTATTTTTTTGAAATTTTATTGGTTGCTTAATTAGGAAAACTAATTTATTAAGTCTTAATCACTCTCTTAATTTAATTAGTGATAATTAATGAATGAATAGTGACTTAATTAATTTAAGTCTAATTACTTTATTGAACAATAAGGAGCTTAGGGAATGTGATTGGGATTTTTTCTAATTCATTTTCTAAGTTTTCTTTATTTTTAAGATCAAATAAATGATTAATGAAGTAATTAATTGCTTAATTAATTAATTAATCTTCAAGATAAAATTAGAGCTTAAGTGATCAAGTATAAGACTTAGGGATTGAGATTAAGGCCTTTTCTTGATCTCTTTCTTAAGTTAATTTTATTTCATTAATTAAACATGCTTATTGCTTAACCAAATGAATTAATAAGCTTAATTAACTTAATTTAAAATCCAATTCACATCTAATCACCTTTAATCAATTTGGGTAGCCCTTTAGATGTTTAATAGTCTAAAGGAATCAAATGAAATTAGGTTAGCTTATATGTGTAAGAAAATCATAAAAGTAATTAATTAAATCCTTAAGCCTAATTAACTATTAATCATGAGTCATTACATTAGGCCCCTTTCATTTCTTAGAACATTGCCAATTTACTTTTCATGTGGTTGCATATCATATTGGCTTATTATTAATTAGTTAATTAACTTAAGGTGATGTAGGTAAGTTTAATTGACTTAATCCATATCCTAACCTAATTAAGACATAAAATCAACCAAATGATTCTTCATTAAACTAAATTAACTCACAAATGGAGGATGGAATATGATTAACAAACCTTTTCACATTTCTTAAATCAAATCAAACATGAAAATGAAATGACATTAAAGAACTTTAATTTATTTTAAATAATGTTATTTAGTTTGATCTTTCTTAGGAGTTAATTGATTTGAATGAAATCACATGCTTGTGTTATTTTATTCTTTCCAATCATGCTAAATATTGCATGCAACTTGTACTCATGCATTCATAGCTTTCAAATTAATCAATGTTCTTTATATCAATTTGCATGTGTTAAATTAAAAATATGTGTGGTATCATTATTAAATCTCAAATATATTTTAAAAGTTTACTAATGATTGAATATACATATATATTATAAATTTAGTTATATATATACATAAGAAATGCAAGTAAATATGAATTTAGTGTGTGAAATAAAGGCTCTTCCTTACATTCATGTATTGATTTGTATAAGTATGAATGTTAGCGGTATATTAGTCGACATCCTGTGGATGCGACTTTAAGTAGCCCTAAGGAGGTTCCTACCTTGTTCCCTTGGTGCTAAACAATGGCGATGTACCTTGATTTCATTCTTATGCATTTGAACATTAGAATTTAGATGGAGCTTTAATTCATTTACACAAAATAAATCAATCAAATCAAAATACAATTTTTTGCATGGCTCTATTCTTGTAGTTGTTTATACATCCATAAGTATCTAAGGATAGCGGGTATATTAGTCTAAACATTCTAGGGATGCAGTAGCCCCAAGGAGGTTTCTACCTCATTCCTTGGTGTAGAACAATGGTGACGCTTGCTTAAAATTTTATACATGTTGATGTGTACTTAACTAATGAATGAAAACTCTCTTTTTTCTATTAAAAGACATACATTCATACTTTGTTTATTTGGTTGAGTTGATTAGTCATGTGACTTAAGGTTCTTTCCTTATGCTTTTGCATAAGAATTTAAATAGAACTTTAAATGAATATGATAAAATCATTCAACCAAATAAAATGTCAATTTCAAATACATTTACTCACATTCATCATTTAAGTGTGCTAAGATACAAATTGCATGTATAGCTATGCTTAGGATTTAATCATATGATATATATATGATGGATAGAAATGAACAACTATGTGTTATGTGATAGTAATTCATTCTAACTAACCTTAAGATGCCTTTCTTATTGAATGAGTTTATTTAAAGTGAACCTAAACTTAGGATTAATTAAAATATGTAATAAATCATTCACTAAAGGGAATTGATTAATTAATTTGCTTTAGATGTGGCTTAAGGTAGGGATAAAGAGAGTGATCCTCTCTTTCTTTTTCTTCATAACACTTAGTTTTTTTGTGTAGGTCAAATGAAACAAAAGAAAATGTTAAGTAAAATTTATAAATTAATTAAACTATTTAAAGTGAAACCACCCTTTATAATTAAATATTTTTCATACTTAGAAAATCTTAACTCTAAAGCTAGTTAGACATACTACACAAGCCTTAACACACACATTTGATTAAGTCATCACTTATAGTTTTATGTTAGGGGTGGTGTATGTATATGTTTTATTTTGTGATGTAATTTTGTAAACTAGATGTTAGGTTGTAGTTAGCTAATCATATTTTCTGTAAGAGATTATGTTAAGGGCCTCTATAATAAAATTATCATAAATGTTTTATTGCGGTTATTTAACCCCTAAGCATAATCTACATTAGACAGTGGACTTGGTTACCCATGTGTAGAGTGTTAAGTCCAAATTATTCATATAACTACTTATATTGTATAGTATGTTTAACTAACACTTATTTTGCTTGTGTAGTTAAATTTACTTTTCTTATTTTAATATAATTTTGCATTAGTAATTAGAATTAGTCTTATGAGGGCTTAGGATAAACATTGGTTACAAGACCAAGTCATATGTACCATGTGATCCTATGGAGCTTGCCCAACCAAATGAAAGAAATGAAGGAAAGAAGGAGCATTGAAGATTTGAAGACCCCTCATAGCTCTCATTCATTTATTGTAATTAAATTGTAATTATTCTTTCATTATATTGAGTTGTATAAGGGTAGAGCTTCTACCCATTTATCTTTTCAGTTGTACGGCGATACCCACCACAGGCATGTTATTCTTTCACATTAAGGTTATAAATTATTTGATGATTTATTTACATTGTACAATAGAAATAACATATATTTTCTTATTTATTCATGTATGATGATTTAATGTAGCTGGATCCATTTAGGCTCTTAAGAAAAATAAATTTTCTAACCCAACTATAACTTATAACTAAATTTTCTTAAATAACTCATGACCTCACATAAAGCCTAGGTATTAAATCAAGATAATAAAATATTTAGCAACTCCTTAGCTAAATATTTCAAGCTTAATATCATGTATATCATTTTATTTCACTCTTCTAAGAGAGGGTTTCCATCTTTGCAAGATAGAAAAAGGCTTAACCTTTGAGAGCCTATGATGGAAAATACCTCTTTCTTTTGATTTAGCTCATAACCAACTTCATCATACATTTAGGCATATAAAATCCTATAGCTCAGTGTCAAAATCAAATAAAATTTGATAAAATTTACATTAGACTAAGTTATTATTCATACCACTCACTACTCTCTTAGGGAGGTTTAATGACCTTAGTTTTCTTTCTAAATAATAACAACCTAGCCATCTTGCAAAACATATGACTTGACCACATAGTTTTGAAATGTAGGAGGAGTTAGTGCCACTCTGGCTCTAAGTCCAAAGAATGTAGTTTACCCTCTCTTGTGGAGATGAACAATATACCCACTTTTGCCTTTGATTTAGGTGCTTTGGTCCTCGCCAAAGCTCCAAAATTTAGGATCTAAGTTTGTTGTTTCCCTTTGGGTCTATAAGCATAAATCTTCACCTCTTAGGCATTTCTACAATCTTGTACTATGAAATTATAAGTCCTAGATTTTTTAATAAAATTTTAACTCAAAATATAATTCTTCTCAATTTCAAACATATAAAGCCCAACTATATGATTGTTTGGAATACTCACTAGGTTTCTAGTATCATGAGCATCCCCACTTATCTCCATCTAGCTTCAATAATAAGTCTCTCCTTTCGATCTATCACACCATACAAACATAGTTAATTTATTGATAGTATCTTTGAATTCTTTGGAGACAATAATTACCTACTTTAATCAAGAGTATTCCTAAAGAATTCACCTTCCTTAGGATGTAATTAACTATGAGCTTGCCCTATAGGGAACTTTAGAACTCGATTTAAATAAACTCTACTTTATTCATTCATGTAAAGTAAGGAAAAATCTCTTACATCATGCCAGTTATTAGGTGATTGGGTCCACCATAGGATAGTGATTTCTATCTTTCGAGATGGTGCACTATTCTTGATGTTGTCGATCACCTCTATAAGTACATCCTCGATCTTCATGGTGTCCCCCCTACACACATATAAAATAAACACCACATAGTCCAAGAATCACTTAGAGCTAATAATTAAAATGTCAGATATCTTTTAGGCCAAGGTTAAAGTCAAATGATAAGATAGTACACTATATAAGACTAAAGGAGCTACTTGCTTGCTTAGATCTTCTAAGAGACTCTAAGCTAGATGGAAATATCACTAGAAGGCTCTTAATCATTTTAGAGAAGTCAACATGGGAATTGTTATGTCTCCATTAGTTAATTGACTTAAGCTAACATCAAAGGACATAGTCTTACAAGATAGTCTAGGATCACTACATTTAGCCTATAAGTAGATCTTTAACTTATTTATGATCAATTCAAAGAGAATGGTAGAGACATGTAGGAAGTCATCTAATAATTTAATTCAATTGGGGCTATAAGACTAAATGAAGAAGCGAACATAAAATTGTATGCGTTCAAATGAACCAAGCTACCTCACTCAAAATTAGAGACCATGACATGCCATTAATATATGTGTTGAATTCTCATTAAGTAACACCAAAAGAAAGCATGATTAGCCTAGTGACATAAATAATCAATACAAATAATTGTCATGATGGAGTCTTCATGTAATATAATGCAAACATTAAAATTTTATATGAAATGATGTGTGAAAGCAACATAAAGCCTCTTCAAAATCATAAGGCATGCAAATTAATTTGATAAAGTTGTTATGTAATATAGTATGGTTAATAAAAATAATACATGAAGCAATGATAAAAAAATTGTGAGAATTTCATCAAAATCTCATGACATGCAAATCAAAGCACAAGACACATCATGTAATATAACATGTGCTTTGAGAATAACACATAAAATGAGGCATGGAGAACTCATCAAAATCCAAGTAACACATGAATCAACATTAATGAATATGAGCTTGAACCCATGAATGATCAAGGAGAGACTCAACATCCCGCAACCCCCCACACCCCAATGCATAAAATTTTGGAGTCCCAAAAAGAAGACCTTTGTAGAAAAAAAAATTTTTTTTGGAAGATTTCAAAATTGCAACATCATTCATGCCTTTCAATATGGTATGCTTTCACACATAAAGCACATGATTTGATAAATGTAAGATGCTTTTACACATCTAATTTTGTCCACATAGTAGTTATTTAAAGTAAACCACAACTATAATTTATTCAAATGAGGTTCAAATAAAATTAATAAGGTTTAAATAATATACCAATAAAGTTGGGCTTATATTCAAACCTTTTTTTAAACATTGATTGTATATGATTTAAATAAAGATCAAATAAAGTTTGAATAAGATGTTAATAAGATTTGAATAGAGTTAGAACTCTATTTGAATAAGGTTGAGTAAAAATTTGAATATGAATTGAACATTGATCAAATAAGATTTGAACAAAGTTCAAACATGATTCAAACAAAATTCAAATATGATAAATGAGAACGATATAACCAATTCAATGTATATAACAAATATTCATAACACACTTTATTAGAGTACATGACAAGAAATATCATTAATAACCATGTCATTTTAAAGTGTAATTCAAGGGATAACACAATATTCATAACATAATAAACTCAAATTGAGAAGGTGACAAAATTGTTCCTAATTGAATTATATGTGATCAAATGTAACTTTAAAATATATTATAGTAGTTACAAATAAAAAAGTTCTTGAAGATCATTAAGATTTAAATTATTCTTATCAAGCAAAACTAATATCTACTTAGATGACAAGCTTGTTACAAAGAGCCTATTTTTGCATTGATCTTCACCAACATATTTATCAAAAATGATTAGTTTAAAATTTAATAATGTAAAATATTGTGTTTTTGCTTTAATGTCAAACATAATGAAAACATTAGCCTAAAATTGCCTAATAAATTTTTTATGTCATATCTTAGCTTTATATGCTCAAGTAATGTAGTGTTTTCTATATATATGATTAAAACATACATTTATATGCCTATTACACTAACTCAAATGAGTTAATTCTAAAAGAGCAGTGAGGGTGAAATAATACTATTCAAATCATGTTCAAGTCACATTTGAATAATAATTAATAAATATTCATTCTTATTGAATCACGTTTGGCTTACTAGAACCTTGTTGAAATCTTAAACTTTTGATCGAATCTTATTCCATGGATATTCAAATCTGTTCAAATTATATGAACTATGTTTAATTCTCGATTGAACATTATTGAAATAAGATTTCAATCATGATTAAATCTTTTCAAACTTTATTCAAATAGTGTAAAAGATATGATCAATATTTGAATCAAGTTCAAAGATAGTTCGTTCAAGTTTGAACAAGATTCGATCAATGTTCAAAGCATATATTGCGATGTCTATGTCATTATGATTTATTTAGAGGATGAGTGATATTTTAGAACAAAGTAATCAAATATAACACTGCTAGCCTAAGTTAGAGATGAAACCTTTGCCTCAAACTTTTGAATGACAATCATTAAAGGTGGGAATGGTGATGAGAAGAGTAAACATTGAGAAGGCTATTACTTATATATTTGTTTGAGTATATTTTAAAAATTTTTTCTATTAAAGTATTTTTATTAAAATAAAATTTTAAATATATTTTAAAAAAATAAAGAGGCATTTGATCAATTTAGAGCATTAAGGCATATAAAACCAAGTTTACTTTCTCCATAGCTTCTGAAAGTTATGCACTGCTCTTTGGCCAGGGGTGGAATTAGGAAGGGGTTTAGGAAGGCTTAAAATTTTTGTTAGAAGAGATGATCAAATTAGTCTTTTATCCCTTCTAAAATTATTTTACCTACGGCTGATCTTCAAAATTATTTTACTAGAGTTTGGAACCCTTCAAAAGTTGACGGCGCCCAATTCCTCTATTCCCACTCTTAAACAAGGGATCAGCTCCTGCAACTATTGGGAAATTTTCAGGAAAAAGTTCTACGCAGGATACTTCGACCAATTTTAGGGTAAGGATTTTCTGTCTCTTCCACTCCTATCGATAGTTATTTTGGGTTTGTGTTTTCCCTAGACTTTTTTTTTCTTATACCATAATTGATTTGCGCTAACTTAGGTCTTCTCGCATTACCAGGCCTCTAATTTGTTTACTTTGATCAATTATTATATCAACTGTGTATTTAATTTTCTTTTCACTTCCGAATTGCTTGTTAGGATCATGATTTGTGGTCTATGTTTAAAAGCATTTCTAGTAATCTCAGTTTACTTTCTGGTTCTTTTGAACGTAGATTTTAATACAGTGTATCCTTTTCTGGTTTTGTTAAGTTACATTAACATGCAGTCTTGCAGTCTGGGAATCTATCTCGAGTGTTTAAGCCATGGGTAAAGATTCAAAGCCCAAGGAACCAGCAAAAAGGGAAAGGGGAAGCAGCCTTCTAGTGGAGAGGAGAATACTTCTAAGGGCAAAGGGAAGGGTGGCAAGTCGGAGATGAGCTTGGCACCTGTACCTATGTCAAAGGTTATTTACCGTATTGAAAAAAGTGATTTTACTATAGCTAATATCACTGTATATATTTTAGGTTCTTTTCCTTTACGGTTGTGCATGTTTCATGCATTTGCTATATTTTTAATTAAAGAGTGGGTACTGTAAACTGCAAATTATAGTTAGGATGACATTTTAGGAGAAAAGAACGTAGCTGGTTATAAATGACAATAGCTGAGCTAATCTCCAGCATATGTAGAAAATATTGCGCATCCTGAACTTGATGGACTCAAGATGGAATGAGAAAAGTTGTATATCTAGTTAGTGTTAACAGACACAACGAGTCTATTTGTGCACGCCACTATGAAAAATTGACAAAAAATATTCTTATGGTTGGGTTTTATTGAAATGAGAAAAAATTCCTTCATAAATAAATTTTGGATATTTGGGTTTGGATTTCCAACCTGATTATTTTTTTTGGCTTCTTTAGAGTTGAGACAAACTCAACAAAACTTTATGGTTGACTTAAATCCTAACTTTGTGTGTGTCAGTTCGCTAAGTCTAATATTGTCACCGTTATCTACTAATATAGGGGAATTAAAGCAATGTCTTTAGATGATAAGGGGCTTATTATTAGGAAAAATAATACTCAATACAGGGTATGTAATTTTAGTGGCATAAAATTGATAATTATTTATCAACATTATTAGAAGATTAAATGATATATAGGTGAAATTGGTTTAAGAGTTTTGGATCTATTATATAAAAAGAAGATATATTTTTATAGTTAATTTTAGATGTCTAAAATGAAGAAGTGCCTAAGAAGTATTATGTGATAAAACTATATGATATAATAAGAGTGAATTTTATAAAATCATAATCAGATTAACCATGTTATATGCATCTAAGTGTTGGGCAGCCAAGTTGGGTCTGTGAAAAATGAGAATATTAAGATGAATGTATAGTAAGAACTAAATGAAATTGATTGATAAATAATTATATTAGATTGATAGTAGGAGTAGCATTTATAAAATATATAGTTGATAGTGGAAAATAAATTTAGATGATCCTCATGTAAGTGCAATGGAGAGTAGAAAACACCAATGATAAGATGGATAAATAAAATATTGTGGAAGGATTTGCAAGGGAAATAGGTAAATCAAAAGTAGCAAAAGGTAAAAGTTTTGCAAAAAAATAGGTAAATATATGAAAACAATGATAAAGGTTGTGCAAAAGATTTGCAGAAAATAATTGAGCACCTTACCAAATCTTTTACAAAACTGAACAAAGAATGAGGATTCTTTAAGGCGTAAAATTTCCTCATCCATGCTCTCTCGAGCCATTTTAGTCTTATATTAGTTTAACATACGGGCAAATGCTGTGGCATTTTTAGCTGCTTTTGTGCCTTCTTGTTTATTTGTGCCTTATAATAATTAATTTATCTTCTAATCTCTATGTTACTTATAAAAGCTATGCCTTGTGACTACACGTATTTTATCCACTCTTAAGGTTCCATTTCATGTATGTCATTTTTTATTTTGCTGATACATTGCAAGATTCAACTATGAAATCTGATGCTATTTATCATCGCCTTATGCCATCTCCACTATGCTCATTTTCTCTCTCTCATTTTATGTCTTTCTAATCCCTCATAGTTTGCACATTTCTTATGCTGCTCCCCTCCCTTTATTGCTGATTAGTACCATTCATTGGTTGTAATACCTTGTTTTCTTGAGTGCTAAGTTATAGTGATTGTCAGTTCATATCTTTCTGGCAATTAAGACTCTGATTTTGTTTCAGCAAGGCATATCTTATGTGAGAAACAAGGGAAGATCAAAGCATACAAGAAGCTACAAGAAGGTTGGTTGAGCAATGGAGACAAGGTCCCTCCTGCAGAGTTTGCGAAGGTGAACAGCGAACCTTTTGTCATGCTATGAAGTGTTATCTTATTGTTCTCCTCTAACCAACGTGTAACTTATCTTGCTGCTGTCAGTCTCATCTTTGAAATTTTTTTGTTAGAATTGTGTCTTTGCTTATATTTGATGGAATCAAATTTCTGCATTTTCTTAATATCCCATTTTTATTATATACTTTTACATAAATTTAACTTTTATGATGTCATATTGAAGAAATTTTTTTCAAATATTTGTAATTCTTTGGGCTAATTTTTTTAGCATACAGATAGTATTTTATAATGAGGAATATTATGGATCTATTGATCTTGTCTATGTTTTACTACTTTATTTATGAAGTAGTCCTGTGATTTTAGATGAATGTTTTAACACTTTTATTTTTTGTTTCATTACTTCCTACAACTTTTGAATTTTTGGTTGTCTAATGTGAAAAGCATCTCTTGCGTCAATTTTATAAATGCAAACAAAGTATCTTCGATTACTGATACTTTTGATAGATGTGTATCAGAATGACTTGAAGAGATTAGTGCACGATAAATTTGCATCTTCATGGTAACTGAACTAGTATTAGTGATAATATTTTAGAGAACTTCTCACATCACCAAGTAAATCAGAAATAATTTGAATAATCCTTGTATTTTTATGCTTTGCATTCAGTATATGTTAACTACAACTTTAGTCATTGTCGATGCATACTTACTCTTTGTAACACTTGCTTGCTTCCGTATCTTAGGTAGCGGCAGACTATTCAGAATGCCCCTCGGGAAGAAAGGCGGAGATCTTGGATGGTTTCCTAGAGGGAAAATGGCAGGGCCATTTCAAGAAGTTGCATTTAATACACCAGTTGGAGATACCACTGCACCCTTTAAATCAACGTAAGTATTCATTTGTTAATCTTATATGACTCGTCAAGCCTATTTGGTTTAATGACAATTTTTTAATATTCATGTTGCAGTAAGAATCCCGCTAAACTTTTGATGTAAGCTTCTTTGGGTTTAGAAAATTTTTAATGCAAATCTAAGATTGGATGCATTAGAACATGCACAAAAATCGAAATTCATAGTCCAACTTTTAGGCAAAATTTCATCACTTTTGATGCAGATTAAAAAATCATTAAGCTGGATCCAAATGGTAATTATAATTTAAAGTTCATCCAAAAATAAAAGTTTGCAAAAGTTGGTGTAGAAATAAAACCAAGCAACTAATAGGATTTACGCTGCAAGAAGGAGAATTAGATTGTAGCAGAGTTAGCCAAATGTCAATTACATGCACAAAATTAATCAGAAAGTATAAAGATTAAAAGAATAAGGATAAGCCACTAAATAGAAGATATATTACTCTTATCGGTATAAGGAGAAACCTTCCCTGAAAGTCTTTATGAATACTTTCTTCACGCTCGAAGAATTTTCATCTAATAATATACACATTTGAGACAAGATTAAATTTACTTATGTGACATGATATTTTTTTTAACATGTCTCAAGGGTCATATTAGCTAATATGAGAAAGTTCTCAAATTTGGTTACTTCAAAATAAAAACTCAAACATTGTAGTTTCACTATAATCCTAGAATCTGCCTAAAAATGGTCTCCAAAGTAGACAATTCCTGCAATTAATAGTTTTCCAAAACTTGCTAGGATGCATTAAGGAAAGAACGGATTCTGCTACAATGCTACGTGGTTGAATCCTAGCTAAAGTTGGAAACTAGGAATAGAACGAAACAGAGCAGCCACAAATCTCATCTTAAGCAAGTGATAACAAATCTTAACGCTAATGCAAAATCGAAAAGAAAATTAAGTTAAGCAGCCACAATCTTGGCTTCACTATAAGCAATAACATTTCAAAATAATAGTTGGGAAAACTAAGAATCAAATGTGATGAACTGGGAATCGACGGAAACAACAGCTGGAAACTAAACTCAACAGAAAAAAATTGAACTAATATAAACTTTTGATAACTCAACTTATTCTTAGTAGGATATTAAGTAAAGCATGCTTCATCAAATAAACTATAAAGAATAAAAAAGCTATAAAAGAACATAACAAACAATCTCAAAACTCAGAGTAACCATGTGTTCACTCTGTGCTTGCTACCTGTGCTTTCAATAAGTATAAACTTTATATTTTCATCAAGCCAATCTGACATTTGAATTGAGCATTTAATATTCATCAAATAAACTTAGGCATTATTATTATACTTTCTATAAAATAATTCATGAATGATCGTCAGTAGGTCTATCATACCAATTTACTAGATACCTCTACTATCAACTATTTGTTGTTGACCTATCTCGTTCTTTAGAATAACATCTAAAACAAGATGTATATACTTCCAAGTTATTTGTTGGATATGAATTCAAAAGAAGATGAAAAAAAAGTCTCATGAAATAAAATCAAATTAGGTATATTGGAGGCTTGATTAATACCAAAAAATTTCAATTTTTTAATTTATAAGCATTCATCCCAATGTATTGTAAGATTTTGTATGGTCCTACCTTTTGTATAGTTTATTTCTTGAAGATCCTTGTTAAAAAAAAAAAAAATTTGAGATTCAATAGTACTGTTTTTTTATCATTTGATTTGAATTTCTATCGTCTCATGTTCATAATTAACAATTATATTTATGTGAATATTTTCATGAAAGCCATGCATATGTTATGCAAATGATCATGCAAACTCATTAGGTTTAGACTCATTAAGAAGTTCATTAAAACTATAGGTTTTTTTGGTTGAAATCCTATAATAATTTTAAGTGGACTCATATCTATTGGCTCATTAAGGTATGTTAAAGCCCACATTACATGAATTATATGCAAACTTAGTTACAATCAGCATCAATTCCAATCAAATGGATGCTCTTTAATCAAATCTTTCAGACTCTTATTAATTACCTTGATTTGTTTAATATTTTGTGGGTAATAAGCCATTAAAATTTTTTGTTATGTATCCAATCTTTTCATAGAGATTTTCATAAGTAATTCGTGAAGTAAAACATCTCTATGAGTTATTATATTTTAGATTATTCAAACAATTTAATAAGTTTGTGATACATCAATAGTTTTGTAACATGGAATACAATGAGTTATTTTAGAAAATTGATTAATTATTGTAATCATGTGCATTGAATTTGTGTGATAATCTTAGAACAAATTCATATTAGCATCTTCTTAAACCTTATAAAGAATTGTTATTGGTTTGTGAAGCCCAAGGTTATTTTATTTTTTTTTATTGGACAAGTTCTACATTGTGAAATAATTTTCACAAAATCTCTTTTAAACTTGGCTAGTAATATTTATCCTTAATTATGGATAAAGTTTGGAAAGCTGACTTAGACCTTTTGATTTTATTAGTTGATTTATGAACATGTATGAAAAGTTTTGATTGATTAATTTTGTAGAATGTTTATTGAAACACTTTGAACTTTTTTTGAATTGGTGAATTCTTGTGACTCGATTCATATGGTCAAATCGGGTGCCTCTTTATAGAAAATGATTAATCCATTAAATAAAAAACAATGTGATAAGTATATGGCTTCACTAGTTCGCTACTATGTTAAGACCTCTTCAATCGTCAATCATGAGGCTATGCTAGACCATTGTGACCTCCTCCTTTTCTTCAATGAAATATCCAAACTTAGAGTTTAGCTAGTTTGTGGAACCTCTTTTCCTTACTCCTCGGTTTTAGAGTTCCTCACTTTTCTTTCAATTCCATAATGTTGGACCCTCATCTCACGTAGTAGGAGTTGTAATAGTCGTTCGTCATGAGATAAAGCATGAAGAGAACTGTAATCTTCTCATCTCCTCTTTGGTCTCCCTTATGCTCTCCTCACGGCTGACACCAAACATCCTCTGATCCTCCAAGAGCTAGACTCAAGCAAGGCTTGTTGACATTAGGGGTGAAGTTGTATCCATCACACAGTGTAGGTTACTGTACTAATCATGGCAGCCTAACTAGTTTAAGTCTTCAATTTTTGGTGGTTTTCAGTCATAATGCTTTGTTTAATAAAGTATTCCAATTAATAATTAAAATTTATCAATGTAATAACAACAACAACAACAACAATACAACAACAAGCCTTTATCCCACTATGTGGGTAAATTTAAATGAATCATTCTTCTCCATTGTATCTATTATGTGTCAAATTTTCATCTAATTAAAGTATACTAAGGTCATTTTTTATACATCTTAACCAAGTCTTTTAGGTCTACTTACTATTGGTAATTAAAATTTATCATTAAAAGATTAAAACACTACCTTGCCAGTCCCAGGATGTGAAAAGTGGAGAGTTGTGATAGGTAGTCGACAGTAGTAAACTTGTTGAAATAATCAAACATGAATCTTTTAAATCATTGTGTTATCTTGGGTCACGGAAGACAGCGTTGTATGACGAATCTGATGAAAAATGTCAGAGGAGCTGCGTGGCGTCGATGTTAAATAAGCAAGGTTATACATTACGGATGGATGCGAGCAAAGTTAGTCCATAACTAAAAGTTAGAATCTTGGAATATAGGCACTCTTACGGTAAATTAATGGAATTAATAGATATTATGGTTCATAGAAAAATATTTTATATGTTCAAGAAACTAAATGGGTTGGGGAGAAAGAGGAGATTGATAGTTTAGGTTTTAAACTTTGGTATTCGAGGTAGTCGACTAGAAATGGTGTAAGTGTGATTATTGATAAAAGTTTGAAGGATAATGTTATAAATATTAATAGATGTGGAGATAGAATTATAAACTTTAAAGATTATTATCTTAAGATTATCAATGTTATAAGTGTTTATCTTTCAAGTAGGTTTGGATGTAAAGTCAAAGAAAATTTTGGAATGAATTAGAGGATTAATACAAAAGATATCTCTTGAAGAAAAATATTTATTGGAGGAGATTTAAATCGTATTGGTAGAGTGGTAGAAAATTTTAAAGTATTCATGGTGGTTATGGATTTGGGTAGTAATGAAGAAGGTAGGGTATATTAGATTTTCTTTAAACTTTGATTTTGTGTTCTTACATTATTTAAGAAAAAAAGATGACATATTATTACTTATAAAATAGATTAGTAAAAAACCTTGATTATTTTCGATAAAAAAAATAGATCGTTTAGATTGTAAAGATTGTAGGTCATTTAGTGAAAGTTTAAGTATCCAACATGTTAGTTTTAGATTTTAAGATGAAAGATTATAAGAGGAAAATAACTCAAATTGTCACAGGATTAGATGAGACACTTAAAAAATACAAATAAAAATATTTTAAGAAGCATTTACAAAAGCTTAGAATTTGGGATGTTCATAAGAAAATTAATGTTATGTGAAAAAAAAGTAAAGTGAAATTAAGCAGTTCTTTAAAATATCTTTGGAGAATCAAAGGAAAAGTTTCTTTGAATAAAATAGTTGATCTTTGGAATTCGAGTGTCGAAAAGATAATAAATAAAACATTGTTATAAAATTTAGTTTAGATATAAAACTTGGAGAATTGAGAAAGATATAAATTACTAGAGATTAATAAAGCGATATATGATCTGAGAAATTTAATTTATATAATGATTAGATGCAAAAGGTGAAAGATATATGTATAAGTTAAGCAAAGAGATAGGAGAAGTAAAGACCATAGTTCAATGAGATGTATTAAGGATGAAAATAATAAAATATTTTTTCTTAGAAAAGGATATTGAAGATAAGTGGATGAGATATTTTGATAAACTTTTCAATGAAGGATTTGAATGTACGATTGATTTTAACCTTAATATCACAAATAAAATAGAGAATTTTATTTTTATCGTATATAAATCGAAGTTAGAAAGCTTTAAAGAAAATGAAATGTGGAAAAACAACGGACACGATGATATTCCAATAGAAGTATGAAAATGTTTAGGAGATCGAGGAATTTCTTGGCTTACAAATCTTTTTAATCTTATGTTAAAGACTAAAAGATGCCAAATGAGTGGAGAAAGAGTTTGTTGGTTCTATATATTTAAGAATAAAGGTGATGCACAAGAGTGTGCAAATTATACTGAGGAATTAAGTTAATGTGTCATACATTAAAATTATGGGAGAGTAATTGAGCATAGGTTACGATGTGATACAAAGTTTCTCACTGTCAGTTTGGTTTCATGTCTAGATCTACTTTGGATGCTATACATTTGTTAAGAGGTTTAATGGAAGTATAAAGAAAGTAAGGAGGATCTACATATGATATTTATTGATTTAGAGAAAGCTTATAATAAAGTTTCAAGAGATGTTCTTTGGAGAGTTCTAGAACAAAAGGAGTTAATATTGGTTATATTCAAGTCATTAAGGATATGTATACTAGAGCATTACTTATGTCCAAACACAAGGAGGATTAACAAAATATTTTTCTATTTGGTTGGAGGATCGACTTTAAGCCCTTATCTTTTTTTCTTTAGTTATGGATGTTCTTACTAAGCATTTACAAGAAGATGTACGTTGGTGTATGCTTTTCTTGACATTCTTCTTGTTGATAAGACTAGAGAGGAGTCCAAGAAACTTGAATTATGGAGGTCAACATTAGAGTCTAAAGGTTTTCGTTTAAGTAGATCTAAAACTAAATATATGGTGTAATTTTAGTTGTAGAAGTTCTAGTGGTAGTGTTGTGAAATTAGGTGAACAAGTCATTAATAAGAGTGGCGATTTGGATATTTAGGTTCTATTGTTCAAAATGATGGTGAAATAGATGGAGATGCTATTAGTAGAATTCAAGTTAGATGGTTGAAGTGGAGGAATGCATCGGCTTTATTGTGATAGAAAAGTTCCATAAACTTAAGGAAAATTTTATAAGATGGCGGTAAGACACATGGCTTATGGTGCGAGAATGTTGGCCAATAAAAGAAGCATAAGACTAAGTTAAGTTACGAGATGAGGATGCTCAGTGGATGAGTGGCTTTACTCTTAGAGATAAAATCTGAAAATGACTATGTTAGAAAAAAGTTGGAGTAGCTCGGTGGCGAGATAAGAGTAGAGAGTCGCAGATGGTTTGACCATAAAGCGTCGGTTGTCGATAGGAGAGTAGATGCATTAGATTTGCCTTATGTTAAGAAAGGTAGAGGTAGACCTAAAAGACTTGGTTGTATAAAAATGACCTTAGTATACTTGAATTAAATGAGAATTTTACACATAATATAACACAATGGAGGCGAAGGATTCATGCGACCGACTTAGTGGGATAAAAGCTTGTTGTTGTATTAGAAGATTAAAAAATATGATTCATGATTCTCAAAAAATACTTGATATGCATTAGTTATATCAAAATGCATCATTTTTTAATCAAATCATCTTTAATTTCAGTAGTAGATAGCTTTCGTTTGTCACTCTATCTCATTCTTATTTAGGGTTTGTTTGATTAGTGAAAGCTTTAAAAGGAATAGTGTAAAAGAATTTAATGTAAAAGAAATATAGTGTATTTGAAATACAATATGGTTATTTGATTGGATGTAAATCAAATTCAAGAATTTATTTTTTTGTGTTTGGTTTGAGTAAAAATAAATTAATGTAAATCCCAAAAGTGAATTATTCTGGCCGGTGTTGAGTAGCCATTAATGGTGGCATCCGACGGTGATAGGGTGGCTACAATGGAAAGGCGGCGGCTGATGGAGGTCGGCGGTCATCGGTGGAGGTCGGCGGTCATCGGTGGGCCGTGATGCGGGCGATGGAGGTTAGCGATCGGTCGGTGGCCTCGATGGCGGCGGCAACAAGTGTGGCGGGTGGTGTCTAGCAACTCACTTTACATCAATTGGTGTAAAGCAAAATGCCCAAAACGGACGAAATTGTTTTTCACCGTATTTAAACTTAAGGTTGAAAAGAAATGCATTGAAATTTTATATTGTATTCCTCTTTTAGCCAACCAAACACAAATTTTATTTTTTTATTGAAAAGGAATACCTCGCATTCCTTTTTCAACCAACTAAACAACCCTTTAGTGGTAATCACTCCCCTTATTAATTTTGAGAATATAATAACTTAAATCATAATATCAGATTTATTATACAATTTAGGCATAGAAAATTGATATTTAACTATAATTTTATTAATTACTTAACTATTCACATACATCCTTTATCTGCCATCCTTAGATATAAGTAATGTTGGAATCTCACAAGGTCTCATATTTTCTTTAATAAGTCATTTCTCAAGTAATTTGTTTTCTTGTCTCTTAACTTTAATAGTTTCTACTTGTTTGATTGGATTCACTCTATATGATGATAAGTTAGGCAATTATGATCCATGAATCCAATCAATAACATATTTGTAATTCTAATTGGAGGTAACTCATTTGAAAGTTTGTTGGGATATTGTTCTTTAGATACAGATAAAACTAATATCCTTAGATATTGGCCTCCTCTCAAGCACATCTTTTAATTCAATGGCCACTAGAGCATAATTCATATTTGTACTTGACTACCTTTTTAAAATGTGTGTTGGCTTAGAATAAGCAAATATTTTTTCATAGCATTAGGAGAAATAGATTGTTTTGCATTCATCACAGATATACTCATGGGTTTTATAACTTTCAAAACTGTCATCCTTCCATTGCTCTTAAACATGTAAATCTTAGAGTTCTCAAAGTGTGTTACATCTAATTCTTATAGCCGTGATACCTAAAATAACATGCAATATTCATAGGTAAACGCCATATTTAGATTTTATCAATGTTTAACAAGTTCAACGGTACCTAACATCTTTGGATGTTTGTGGGCATGGTTCAATTTTCAATTCTTGTGTTCAATAGTAGATTAAGTAACAACACTCATCAATTCCCATTATCAATAATGAGTACAAAGTTTATCATCATGTTTAAAGTATGTTTGAAAATATAAGTTTTTTCTATTCAAGTACAACTTTATGCATGACAATGATGTGTCACATAATATTTAAAGAGATTTCAATTATAAAATTTGTACAGTCTCTAATTTTTGCTCTGAATTCGTAAGCATCATCCCCTTCATTGCTCTTGTTATCATCTCTTCTACATCAATATGTAAATTTTGATTGGCATATTTGCTCACAAATTAACTCATTTGATGACATTTAAAACAAACTTTAGCATACAATTTTGAACTAAATACAGTAACAATATATTTTCTTCTAATAGTTATGTTAACAACAGTGATATTCTCTTAAGATGTAGTGGGAGCACTAAACTGAGCTTGATTGTGTTAACGAAAAGATGCATTTCAAATATGAGAAGTAACTTTTTTAAGTTGTAGGAATTTTGTAGTTACTTCATTTCAAATCAAGTTGAGAAACTCCCTCAAGATGTATATCATTTTTTAATTGAGGTCAAGTCTTTATTTAGATCCTCTTATTTTATGCTGCAATTGTAATACCTCAAAAAAATTTATGTATTCAGTTATGGCTTATATTCTATTTTAATAAGTTAAATGATCCACTGTATGATGAATGCAAATATTTTCTTTTAAAGTTAGTTTCATTACAACCAAGTAGTGAAGATTCAAGTCCTAATCTTTTTTTTCATCTCTTTATATTCTTTCAATATATTTTAAGCAATTTATTTTAATTTTGCATGACTTACTTGACACTATACGTTGTTTGTCATCCGAACAAATTAATTGTATCCATTATCCAATAAGATGTTAGAACCTATCCTCCCATCAAAAACATGTCCATCAACTTTAACTTTTCTAATTATATCTTCATCTATATTATGAATCCAACATCTATGATTGCCATCGGTTTTATTGTCATCCCTCAAAGATAGTTATCTTGATTATTTCTCTCATGCTGAACTTTTGTTTTCTAGAAACATTTACATTCATATGAATGAATTCATTACTAAGGCTAAAGTCAATTTGTGGTTTACGTTGTCGAAATTGATTGGTTTCCAAAGTCTTAAGTTGCTTTGTAATCTATCAATGACATAACTCATTCGGTTTTATTTTGTTAATAATTCAATTAATTGATTTTGCAAAGTAGTAGATCATGTCCTTTTGGCATTTTTTAGCCAAACATGATGTTGAACTTCACTTATACTTATTTTGATACAACCTTAAAAAAAAGTAATTTTTTTAAAGAACTTGTTATGAATTGCTATATGATAAATTTAAAATAAAAAGTACTATTGAAGATAACATGATGGTGTAGGAGAAAACTTTCATTTGATGGATGAGAAGATCCTTAAAATCTCTCATATATTTTGCCTTGTTTGTAACTTTGGTAAATCTTGGTGGATGACAACAACGTTTTCCTATTCTTACCTTTCCTAAATAACAAGATTTGCAACCTCTTGCTGTTTTTACTGAGAATACTACAATCTACTTTTTTATTTGTTGTCTCAACTTTTCGTTTAACTCTAATACCAATATGATCTAGACGTCTTAATTTCTAGGATTTCTTTAATGTACATCTAGAATGAGATGTTAAAAGATCTAAAGATGTAGTTCACCAAACTCTAGTAGATTTAGCCACCCAATGAATATGACTCGCCGTGTAAGAAGGAAACCTAATTATGATAGACTTAATATTAATCTCACACTCAAAGAATGTAGACGAAAAAAATCAATAAATTGAAAATCCAAATCTTATCCAGGCACAAGTAGAAAGCCTTCCTTAAAAAAGTTATATTCAACAATTGCACCTTATTCGAAAATTTTCAATTGAACGAGACAAATTTAAGAGCAAGGCTGAATTTGATTAGGCTATAGAATAGATACCTCAGGCCTTATTTGTAATAAGAAAAGTACAAAATTAGTAGTTTCACAAAAATTATAGCACGCAGCGTAAGAACCAACTTTCTGAACCGGACATTTCTAGCAATCAACAATTTTCTGAAACTGCTGCAATATCAAATCTGGATCCAGAAGTAAAGACCGGATCCTTCTACAGTGCCCAATAGAATATTCTCAGCTACAATATGAAATCGAGAATTGAAGGAAACATGGCAGCAGCAAATCTTGACTTCAGCCCAAGATTCAATAAAAAAGCAAGCAAAGCTGATTACAATTCAAAATCGAGGGAAACTAAAATTAACGGCTATACAAGAAATCGGCTTCAGCAACAGTGCCATCTCACCAAATCAGCAATAGTTGCAGCAGTAGCCTTCCATAACAGTGACCTGATACAAACAGGGAACCATATGTTTCGAATAGAAAAGTCAAAAATAATTAGCGGTTAGAGACTAAAAGCAACCATAATAAAATATTATTTGCAGCTTCCAGACCGTCCGAATTACTATTTATACGGTCAAGTACATAGTAATTTATATACATAGTTGTTGTATACTCGCTTTTATACACAATAATCCGGATGGTTCGGACGCCGTAGGTAATAATTTCTCCAAAGCAAGATAGGAAATTGAACTAAATCTAGTGAACACAACACACTCTAATCATTGTATCACAACAGCTAGAAAGAATAAAAAAAAATTGCAAAATAAAACAGCTAAAATAATCTCAAAACTCATAATAACTACGTCCTCACCTTTGGGCTTACATTCTGTACTTCCCATGAGCATAAACCTTCAAATTTCTCTCACTTTTTTGAATCAGATGGTTGACTGCATCTTATTGGCAGAATGTTACGATAATTGCAAGTAAATACAGTGTCCCATTCTAGGGGAACACCCTTTATTGCAGTATAACATTGTAGTTGAGCTAATCATTGTGTCAATTACTGTAGGCATGGATATCATATCATACTCTGCGAAGGGAGGAAGAATTAATCAGAGCATTCAGTCTGAAGCTGCTTTGTTCCTCAGACTTCATTCCATGGCCTCGAAACTCAAAACAAATAATATTATTATCAGTCGTCTTCTGTTGAGTGATTGGTCTTCTTAAGTTGCAGGAAATGCTACTGAAATTATTTATGTTCATGGTTTTCTTGAATCCGTAAGGATTAGAACGCGAATATTTATCATAATCACTGTGACCGTGTGACACTTTGCCTTGATATTCATATATATTAATTTTCTTGGGACCTGTTTTGCATCAGTTTTTCTATTTTTTTTAATTTAATTTTTCTTTTTTAAATATAAGAATCTTAGACAATAAAATAGATTTTTTTTTTTTTTTTTTTTTTCAAGGCTAGCTATATACCTCTAATATTGTTTTTTAGGAGGAGATTCTTATCTTTTAGAGGCCAAATTGCTAAGAAAATTGATGCAAACATTAATAATATTGAAGCTTTTCATCTAAATCACATGCTTCCTAGCAAAGAATTTAACATGAGGAATATGGCAGCAAATTTGTACGCTTAATAGATTTTTCTAAGGGGTTTAGAAAGACAAACACGTGGCTTCAATGAGTAGGTGTTAGATGGATGCTATGACATTAATGTGCTTTAATTACAGCTTTAATTTCTTTGTATGATTGATTCAAAGAAGTCAATTAAATTACATAAGGTAAATCCCTTCATTTTATGAAGATTTACATACATATCACACAATTTTATGTATTTATATATCTAACATTTTTTATGTTTAAAAAAGTTGTATTTTATTTTTAAAAAGTGAGTGATGATGATTTTTTGAATGTAATATTGAAGATTAAGATGTTATATATATATGTAAAAATTAAAGTGTAGATGTTAGATATATAAATACATAAGAATCATGTGGTATGTATATAAATTCCCCTTTAATTTATTATCCACAAGTACTAGTTTTTATATATATATATATATATATATATATATATTGGATGTGTAAATACATGATAATCATATAGTATGTTCTTAAATCCTCCTCATTTATTTTGCATATAAACTTATTTTTAATGAACATAATTATTTTATTATATATATTTGAGTCATAGTGATTTTATTTGAATATCATTCATTTACTATTAGAGTAAATGTAAATTTGTAATAATCACTTTTAGCTCTTTTATTTATTTCTTGGAGAAATTTTCTTTAAAATAGAGTATTTAATTTTTTTTTATTGAATGTTAATTTATTAAATATTTAATATTAAATTATTTCACATATATTTTTTACTTATGGTTATTATATATAATCAGCAAAACTTAAGTTGTTTTCACTCTTTAGTTTGTATGTTTCCTCGCATTCATGAGTTGAAAAAAATTTTTTTTTTCATTCAGTCTCTATGAAATAACATTTAAACTTAATTTAAAATTGAGTTATAACGACTTTCAAAATAAATCCTAAATAGTAATTAATCTATATTTATAGGTAGAGCTATGTTCAGCGAGCTATGATTAGCTTTTCTTACGCTTATTGTTAACCTATGAGTTAAGCTAACCTCAAATCAAAATATAAATTTAAAATCACTTGAGGTTAAAACAAATGAATTAGCCATAAAAACAAACCAAACAACCTCCGAGAGTTTAAGAATGTGAGATTAATAGTGGATTAACTCATCTAACTATCACACTTATAGATTTAATTAATTTAAGATTTTTATAATTTATGATTAGAGTTGTTCTTATTCATTTATTTTTCTTATAGAGTTTGAAAACATGATAAATATTAAAAAAATTATTTAAACTTGTTTATTACTTTTAAATTAAGTTCGAACAAAATTTATTTTTTAATCAAGCCCATACTAAATATAGTTAGATTTATAGAATTTAATAAATATTAAAATAATTTATTAGATGTTATTTAAATTATTGAGTGAAGTTTAAATATTAATTGATATGACACTTAAAATACTATTAACAAGCATAAATCTTGAAAGCAAAGTTGATCCAAATAAACCTGAGATCGCTCTTAAAATATTCTTAAACTTTGGGATATCGGTTAAACCCCTAAATAGCTTTCAAATATGAAGTGTAATAAATCGGCGTCGACGAGCTGCCAACAAGCTAAAGATCTTACAATTCGACTTCATTTGAGCATTCAAATGCACAAAATACACCATATGATCAAGAGGATCATTTGAGTCCAAAGTGGTACGTTTTGCATGTATTTACTGAGACGCGTCCTCCAATTTATAAATACTTTCTCATTCCTCATGAGGAGGCCAAGTGAAGGAGAAAAGAGAGAGATGAGAGCTCAAAGATCCTCCAACAATCGTCGCCACTGACGGTCGTTAACCACAGGCCGGCCGTCACCACCGCCGTTGATCCTTGCCACAATCTCGCCGATCTCCATCATGATGACTTTTACACTGAATGTCTCGTGATTTCTACCAGATTGCTCTACGTTTTGCGATGTTCCCCGATTTGCAGAATTATTCCCTGATTTACGGAGCCGTTCACCATCATCGTTATTACCAAGAATCGTTATAACTGATCGTTGTCACATAGTTGTCCTTTCTCATATACATTATGTAATCCCAGATCGGAAGATCTTTACTAAACATACACATAAGCTTTTTTTAGATCGGTTTTTTCCTCTTTTGAGGTTTTTCACATAAAATTCAGAGTTTTATCATTCACTTTAAATATCTGTGTTGTTATTGGATTTCACAATTTAAGCTAAAACTTTACTCTACCGAACCTTTTAAAGACGCAACATTAATATAAAAAAATTACTTATTTAACTATTTAATTAATATTTTCATTATATACATATATGTGATAATATGCATAATTTTTAAAGCATATAAATTATAAAAATTTAATATAATAATATAGAATTAAGTTATCAAATAAAAATTATTATTAAATTATATTTTATTAAATTTTAGTGAGCTAATTATTAAACAGTAAATGAGTATATTCATAAATAAAATAAATAAAAGATATAGATAAATAATATATGAATGGATAAGTGATTCATTGGAAGCATTAGGGCAATTGCTTGCGTACAAATCTTAAATATGGAAAAGGATTATAATATTTGATTACGCATTGAAAGGTGTCTACAACCGCCCTCTTGCCGTCTCTGCTGGGCATCTTAGTCGCTCCTTCTCACCTTTAGAGAAATGAAAGTGATGGAAGAAATCATGGAAGGTTATCGAAATTTTAACGGGTCCGTTTCCATAATCAGCCCTCATCTCTTCATTGTTTCTCTTCGACGGAGAACCATTACGAATTAAGGCTACTTCCGTTCAGATTATAGTAGAATGGAGGAGGATCTCGAAGTGGTGACTGGACTCCACGGTGTCGTTCGTGACTCTGGGTGGCGGGGGCTTGTCGCCCAACATCTTCAGATTGATTTCCAGAATGGCTTCTGGAGCTGTAACAGGTTTTTTGCCTTAGGTATGCTATTTCCATTTTTGTTTTAATGCTTGGCATTGGATTTGATACCTGAGGGCAGGCAATGCATCATGAGCTGCTTGCATTTAGTTAATATCTTGGTTCTCTATCAACAATTTAAAATCACTTTGAAAAATCCCCTTTTAAATGCACTACAAAAGTTACATTGTTGGACATATATGTTGGAGGTACTATCAGCAGTTCATTCTGAGAACAAATGGCTCTACCAAAAGAGAAAAGTCTAGAAATGTTGTGTACAAGATGAGCCAAAGTAAACAGCTAACTGCATGAATATGTGAGCAACAAGAAATTTCAGGATGTTAACTTACATTAAGGATTTGTTTGGTTCAATCGTTGCTTGTTGACGCTACTGTTGGGGAAAAAAAACTATTGTGAAAATTTGCTGCTGGGAACCTTTTGATTTCTATTTGCTAGATCAGAAATTGAGCTGTTTTTTCTTCTCAGTCCATTCATCTCCTTAGCCTCTTAATCATTTGAGAAAATGCTGCATGTTAAGAGCTGTGGGAAGTAGATTGTGATGAAGCTAGTTATGAGTGGTTGATGATCGGGCAGGAGTTGCCAGGCGGTTGCAAGGAGCGGATTGGAATGGCATGATGCATGAACATGTAGAAGTAGGTGTAGTTGGTTGTGATGCATGAAGACGTGGAATAGTAAAAGAAAGCAATGATTGCCAATTAAGAGACCTCAGGTTGGCAGGGCAACCTGGTTGGTTGTTTGTAGGTAGAAGCACAGAGATGCAAGCACGTGCAGGTTGGTGGCAGGAGGGGCAATGGGTATGTAAGAGACCATGTATGAGGAGAATCATAAATATAGAGGAAAGGGTGATGGGCAAGCAATTGAGGAAAATACGATAGTGCTGGCATGTGGAGGCAGTGAATACAATGATGTACTATGTTGTCTCCATGCTGATGGGGCAATGGAGGCCATGTGAGATGGAGGCGAGGAGAAAACCATCAATTGCATGTTATTTGCCACTGGTGGATAGTAGGAGTGGAGAAAACAACTATCATTGAACTTTACAACTATTGAAAGAAGCCTTAACATTGGAAACCTGATTGCAAAATAGTATAAAGAAAGCTCAAAGAAAATTTTAATAAAAGATTAATCTAACCCAAACTGTAGCAGTTGTCGAGGAGCAAAACAATTTTTTTAGCTAGGTCTATTCATTTCAAATTGTTTTGTTGCTTCAACTAAAGATAGTATTCTTGATTCTTGATACTATTTTCAAGACGCACGAATAGGAAAGTCTACGGGACACATCCTCACAAATGCCATGGTGAAGTATGTTGCAACTTATGGTGTTGTGCTTAAAGGGAGATAATAATCAAGTTTGTAATTAGATACTCTCTCTCTCTCTCTCTCTCTCTCTCTTAATTTTCATATCAAGAAGGCTATGATACATGACCCATCGTATGTGATAACAGAGCACCATGCTACATACTTCAAAGGAAGGCTACAAGGTGCATCATGATGGAGTGGTGGGTGTGGTGTTACTTACAACATTAAGATTCAAGGGGATATTGAGTTTATAAACATACAACAACATCTCTCAATATTTTGTTGTTTTTTTTCATATTAAGAATGCCATGATCACTCTTGTAAAATGCCATAGTAGGGCAATACACTTTTCACCATGGGAAAGAATACAAACACACCTTAACCAATGCCATAGTATGGTGTGCCACAACCTATGCTATGGAGGTTCAATAGAAAGAAAGGGTTTTCAATAGATTATACATATTGTCTTCAAAATGATTAGTGTTGTACTTATGGGAGAGGCTATGCTGGGTTTATATGGGTGACAGAGGATGTATTTGTGGTTGGAGGTCAAGTTGTCGGTTGTTGTGTTATGAGATTGAGAGGGCCTTTGGGCATTGGGTTATGGTAGCAAACTAAGAGTCTATAGCTCAGGAAGGGGTGATGGGAATGCACATATGGAGGAGATGGGAAGTTTCCAATTAATGGATTTGAATGCCACAAGAAGGGAGAGAGCAAGCAAGCTAGTCTGTGTAGAGTAAGGGAGGTGCGACTTTGAGCTGCTAGAGTTTGGTGTGCTTAGATTTGTAGGCTAAAGGTTGAGAATCTGCTTGAGCATGTGGTGAGGGTTGAAAGAGAGCAGCATTCTCCTACTTTATGAGATTGGGCATTGGTGAAAAATTGATGTCAGAGGAGTGTAATAATGTGTTTTGCTGAGAATGAAGTGCATGTGAAGTGTTAAAAGGAGGTTAAGGTAGTGTGTTTGTGAGAATTTGATGGTGAGGTGTCAAAAAAGTGAGAAGTTGCATGGGTTTCATGTGAAGTAGCACCAAATGAGAGAGTGAGTGAGCGTGAGTGTAGGGCTTGTGGGAGATGTATTGGACATTTTATCCCAAACCAGAGAGAGGAAACCTACGTAACTTGCTTGGAGGCATGTCATGGGGATGTGTTGTATTGGGTGTGGAAATGAGGGTGAGGGTGTAAGAAGTCTGTAGCGCTAGTATGGGATATAGTTTTAGGAGAAAAATGGTATTATATTGGATCTCGTTTGGATCCAACCAATTAAATCTATTACTCCCCTTTTTGAATGATATAAAGAATTCTAAACACAATCCTATGAATAACAGGGCAATTTAATTAATCTAGCTTATTTGTTGTATTCATTGAGCCTTAAGTCTAATTTGGAGAATTAATTAAAATTACCAATGGAGGCTTTAGCAAACTAAACTTGGCTTTTATAATTAGGAGTTTAACTCTTCGATTAAATCTCTATAAAATAAACAAACTTGATTGAATCTTAATTTATTAGAATTAGAGTTCTTATTCACCTAATTAGCTTGATGGATGATCAATCAAGTTTTATTGACAAGAATTTTGGGTTAGACTTCTCTCCTCCATTGTAGGTGTATAGCTTTGTTCAAACCAAACTACATAATTCTTGTTTTTATTTTTCTAATTGATGTTTGTTCTCTTTTGTGTTTTTTATTGTAATTGCATTGTCCTCCACTTTTGGAGGTTCTGCATTTGAGTGGTGTTGTTTCTTGATAACAATATTGATACTTATTTTAACATTATTTTCTATGTTTGGATGTGCGTTATCGGAAAATTATTATATTATTGGGCCTTGCATATCTCTTCTTAGTTATTTTAAAGATCTTCATTTTACAGATTTTTGATCTATGGGATAATAACATCAGAAATGGTTTGTTCACTTATGGTAAAACTTTTATGTCTTGTCTGATAGTGGAGTATTGGGTTGACTTCCTATGATTTGCATGGAGGCTCTTTTTAACAGCTGCTTTGGTGGAGTACAATATATTGATTAATTCATTTAAATGATATGTTAGCTTAAAGATTAATTTTTAATGAAGAAGAAATGCCCCAGAATATTATAGTCACATGTATGCTTCAGATCTAAGTGAATTGAGCATAAATTAGAGTTTTAAGGTATTGTATTTTTCATTAGCAATTGATGCAAGCTTTAAGAAACATTATAATGGAACTTAAAATTATTTCTATGGAAAACATTTTGAATATTAACATTAACACTGCTACGTGTTGAACTTTTAAGCATGATATATAATAGGGAGCCTTATTTCTTTTAAGTACATGATAGAAATGTATTTCTCCCAATTCTATCATTAAGCCTTCATCGGCCTTTTTTTAGGTTGAATTTTGAAACTTGCAATTTTCTTGGTGAGCTATTGGCAATTTTATGTGTGACTTTGATCACACAAGATGGAGATAGATGAATAAAGTCCTTTGATGTCTTTCAAAGGAATTGCAAGTGAAAGATTAGCTCTTCTATCTTTTAAAACCTTTTGTTGAGCTGATCTAAATTATCATTCTTTTGAAAATGTGCTCGTCTATTTTCTCGTGGAAACAAATATATCCAATTAAGCTATAATGATCTAGGGCAACCTTTTCCCTACATGAAAACAAGTATATTTGATCAGCCTACTACGATCAATAACAAGGAAGATTGTGGACTTCTAGCATGATAACTAGCATACCATGCATGCCAAAATTTTATGTAAGATGCTTCCTCAAATAATAGGTCATTCCATCTTAGTATTGTTAGACATTGTAATAGTTTGTTTCATAGTATTAACCCCATAAGCCTTCACATAATATTCTAAGTTTTAATTATCACAAATATTTTTAATTGAACAATTTTTATTATTGATCAGTTGTGCATACAAGCTATGTTAAACTTTCAATGTAGGACTTACAATTATGCTCTAATCATGATTTAGTGTAAGAGCACAAACAATGACTAACTTTCAAAAGTTTGATTAAGAAAGAGCCCATAAAGATTGCTTAGGAACATGATAAAATTCAAGGGAGGCTTGGGAGAGTGATTTTCTTAGAAAAAAAAGTGGAGATGTCTCTATTTTCTTTTCACTTTAAGGGATCTTGTTGGTAAGGTTGCACTTTGATTTTGATTGTTTGTTTCTCATTCACCATGTCTTAACTTGAGAGTTTTTTTTTTTTTTGAGAACTTATGTAAGCTTTGTATTTGGGAGAAGATTCTTTTGTACCTGGAGAGGTAGTAGCATCCTTCTTGACTTGAAGGAGAAGGGGAGCGAATGTATTCTTTTTCATTATCCGGTAAGGTGAGAGGCATCTGTCTTGGCTTATTATGTCAAAGGAGAGTTAGTGAATTTTGGAGGTGATCGGAGAGTGAGTGAGCCGCTTGGACCGAACAACGGTAAATCTTTGTACCCCTTTTCTTTTTTTTTTCTTTATATTTTTCTCACGCTTTTTTTTGTGTTTGGATTATTGGTTTTATTAGTTTAAGTCTCTCTCGATGAACTTTAAAGATTTGGTTTCATTTTTATTTTAAGATAATTTTTAAATAAAGCACACATAAATTCACCTCCCTCTTGGGTGTGCTAAATTTTACAATTCTAAGTGCCTAATGCAACACAAACTATAATTTGAATCATTTAAAATTTGGATACAATTTTTCTTTCAAAATTATAGTCCCTTTAAATAAAATAGCACTTGTTTGGTATGCTTTTGTTTTATGTTTGGAACTAGGCTAATCGTTTATTCTATTTGTGGGAACAACACCCTTATGAATGCTTGTACAAGTTTTGCAAAAGGCCTCATTGTGTTTTGTAATTAGAAATAAGTTTTGTATTTTTATTTCTATGAATAGGAAGTGACACTAGCTTAACATATGTTTTAATTGCAAAATAAGCATAAAAATAACAAAATAAAATGAAAATAAAATAGGTTAAAAACATAAAAGGTCTTTAATTCTAGTTATTTGTCAGAAGATCTTATCTATTGTTGAACAATAAAGAAACTATTGTATCCATCACACTAGAGATTATTGGAATCTATTTAAGAATAATATTAGAACTTCTACCCCACGATGAACAAATGAAAAATAAAGCCTTTTGGATTATCTTATTAATATGCGTGTATTAAGTTGTTGACAACCATGTGCCACTTAAAATTAAATAAATATGGTAGAATTAACACCCCTAATCGCATCGAGATCGATTAAATTCGCAGACTTGAAAATTCGACTGTAATGCGCCGAAAGCATCAAAATCAATTAAATAGAAAATATCGAATCAATTAATGATCGATCCAAAATTAAAATTATTATTTTTAATGAAATTACACGCATATCGAAGTCGAGAAGCTCGACGATGTCTAAACGACCTCGTTTCCGAATTGATCGCGTCGTTGTCGCCAAACGTCGAAAACCTATCAACGATGCCTTTCGGCGGTCAATTCGGTGTGCGCGTAAATGTCGACACCAATGCGACGCCGCACAAATTGTAAACCTAATTCCATCCCGTCGCCGTCGACATTGTCAAAAACGACTCCGCTAATCGATCGCTGCAGATTCGACAACAAACAACAAAATCAACACCCATATTATTAGGGTTTATTGCATAAAGTAAATCCATAAAATTTAATGTGAAATGATATTAATTTGCAATTGGATTAATATGCTTAATCTCTTAATCCCTATTAAACCTACCTAACGCCACTGCTCATAAAGAGGCCGTACCTAAAGATCGAAATGAGGGTTATCCCTCGTTGACTCTCATTTCGACCATTCGCTTTCAGAAGCTCACGGCATTTCTCCTCTCTCTGATCCTCTCTTTTTCTGCTCTGCCTCTCTCTCTCGGCGATTCCTCTCTTCTTGGATTGCTTTGGCACTGCTTCTCCCCTCTCGGTTCCTGCTCTTGATCCCCTCTCGGTTCTGCGGCTCTGGCTTTCAGTGCGATTTTCCCTCTCGGCTCTGCAGCTCTTCGAAGACTCCTCGTGATTTTCTCCCTCTCGACTCTCGTCCGTCCTTCGTGAGCCACCAGCCTGAGTGTGGATCGACCAAGCTTCAACCAACCGAGCTCTTCCTCTTCCTTTCCTGCAATCGGAAGTTCCGGGTTGTTTTATTCAACCTCTTCCTTTTCTTGTTTTATCGGTTTTACCTAAAGGAAGTGATGAGTATATAACGATTTCATGTCGATTTCGAATTGCTTTTGGATTCTTTGAAATCAATTGCTTTGGTTGTATGCTTTGAAGATCTCTTTGTTGCCCATCTGTAAGCTGGTCTTTTGAGAAGGAATCTTATATACTTGTTTGTACTTCTATAGCTATTTTCTTCCTAACGGTTTGACACATTGAAATGGACGGAGATGTGAAAATGGCTCTTGTTGATGACATAAACACAAATCCCTTCGTTTCCATTTGTATTCTATGAATGTATGTGAGGGGTTTCCTTCCGTTTTCCGGATTTCTTTTTTGGATTTGCAAAAGTATGAAATTAAGGTGTTTGATTTATCTACAAGCTTTCGGTTTTGTTTTCTCCTCCCAAGGGCGAGAGAGCTCATCCTCTTTGTTTGCCTCCTTTCCTCTCGGTCCATTCCCTTGTTAGGCACGAACCGAGGGATAGAGCTTTGCATGCTTTTGTTTTGCTATCCCTGTTTCTCCTTCATTTTGCCTTTCTGAGGAGAGGTTCTATTGGCGATCTTTCTAGTAAAGCTAGGAGCTGAAAATCTCAAAGGAGCTATCACACTTACAAATCCCATGTTTTGCAAAATCAAACTCTTTTTATATGATATCACAATTATATGTTTGTTGTCCATGAGTATTTGGAGGTTGGAATCTTGCAAGATACATTGTTCTATGCCTTTTCTTGCTCTTGAATTATGGGAGTAAGTTGTGATAATGAAATCCTAGTTTCATTAGCTTACATGACTTCATCTTTGAAAGCTTACTTTGGTCATTAATATGTGATGTATGTTTCTTTCTCTTGATTTGAGGAAGAATGAAAAGAAAGCAAGTTTATTTTGGGACTAAGTATGATTTATATTGATTTCTATTGCATCTTTTATCTTGCATACATATGAAAATGTTGAGAATTGAAAATATAGGATATGCAAAGTTTTCTTTATGATTATCTCGTCAAAAGATGAAATATATGTATATCTTTTGACCTTTAATTCTATGTTACTTGTGGGCTTTAAGAAAGATATGTCCTTTTATATTCAAAATGAGAAGAATGGAAGTGCTTACATGTGATTAAAAGCTTATGTTACGTACTTATTTGAATGTTTAAAATACAAAATTCTGAAATAGTGATGAAAATGCAATGCTTAGAATCTTTGTCTTGTTTGAGTATATATGCAAATATGTTCATATTTAAATGCAAAACTTGAAATTTGTGATATAAGTCTACCACGCTCCAACATGGTAGGAAATCTTCTTATCTTCAAAATTTCGCTAATCCACCCACGACGCCTTTCTCGCATAAGTGGCAGCCTCTCTGACAACCCCACATATGGGGAGAGCGAGATGAGAATTTTGATTATTATGATCTTAATTAAATATACATGCAAGTAACTTCTTCTTTTATTATGCAAATCTGCAAGCTTTAAATTCATTAAATCTACTACGTTCTCTAACATGGTAGGAAACTTTACTATCTTATCGAAAGTTGGTGTCTCACACACGCCTTTCTTGGCGTGGCGGTCGCCTTCGAACTCACTGGAGAGCGGAGTTATAAATTTTGATAAGAGAGATAAGGATTCGGTAAAATTCATCGTTATACTTGCAATTAATGGAAAATCGCTATATTATGCTAACCCCACGCACGCCTTTTCTTGGCAAATAAATTACCGTTTGTCAGACACTACCACGACGCCTTTCTTGGCGTGGGGGCCTAATCTCCGGCGAGTGAGGGATGACGGAGGTCGCCAAAATTTTCAAAAAAAAGAGGAAATATGTCATATATAAATGCTTTATACTTTAATTTCATATACATGAATGCAAATTTATTCATCTTATAAGACCGTTCATTGTCTAACGCACGGAAAACGTGATACTGCTCACGCGTTGTTCCAACGCGGCGGAAATCTGTTATAAGATCTTCACGCGTTCAACATGGCGCGTAATATCAGGTCAGAACCCATGCACGCCTTTCTTGGCGTGGTGGCAAATAAATTTCGGGTGTCTCACACCCACCATGCGCCTTTCTTGACGTGGGAAGGCCTGTCTACGCGGATGACGGATATTTTGATAAATAAAATGTGAAATGTCTAAGTATTTTTTAAAAAAAAAGAAGATACGTATGATTATTCACGCTCCATTCATCATACTATACGACAACAAGATGCTTATCTTACGCTATTCTTCTACCGAATCTTCATAAGATATGACAATTACTCATTTAAAGTTCAAATTCATTTTACCTAAGTGGTGATTATGCCATATGAATGGGTGAAAATGAAAATATAACACTCAATCGTGGAAAGATACAAAGTCGCCATCTATCATTTAGAAACAAATGGCAGCTGACGCTAAAATCTAGTGAAATGATTCGAGATATTTAAAGTGGTATCTCATTCTATTCAAATGAATGTCTTTAATATGCAAGTTAAATGAAATCTATGACCTTTATAAAGAATGTTTTTTTAACCATTTGATTTGCAAATACTTTGAAAGAATCAAATATACTATAAAATGCATACTTGATTTGTTAAAAACAACATCTTGACGCGATGTTTTGGTTTAACCAATCATATATCATTTAACATACAATCACTTAGAATGCGCATTCACATTCTTATAAGAACAAACTCACTGATACATGCAAGTACATGAAAGAGTCGATATCGATAGATAAATCTATACTGATTCATGATGAATAGTAAAAGAATCAACTCATGTCTTATAGTCTTGTAACAATCTTTACTTGATCATGATAAACATTTGAAATGATCAAATTCATATTTAATAGATAAGATTATTATCCCGGTTTGGTCTTAGACCGTAAGTTAACAAAACCTAAAAATCTAATGATGCAATTATAAATCTAAGTTAATTCCAATGAAATGACTAAAGATAAATCATCTGTTAATGTATCCTCTCAAATTCAAGGTCATAAGAAGAAAAGTCAAACCCATCCCAAGAATCTGAAAAGGTTTGGAGAACGATATATCTTGAAATAATAATTATCCCATCCTCTGCAGAAAATAATGAGTCGGTCTATCTATCCCGCTTGGTCTGATGCTGTTAACAAAACCCAAAAATGTATATTAAAACCTAAACTGCAAATTGAACCTACATTTCAACTGACATTTAATGTCCATACAATATTTTAAAAGAACATATACTGTATGTATGTTGAAATGTCCAAACAATAGGACATGCAGTTAGATATAAAACAAAAGGACATATGCTACACTTCGGTTTGGTCTTGACCAGGGTTAACAAACTCAAAAAATCAAAATTGACATATGAACTTCAACTTAGACATTCTAATGCCCATACAATTCTCAAAGAAGATATACGTATGCGTTGGAGTAATTATTAAGTCAAATATAAAGACGTTATACTTCCTTGGTTAGTCTTCTGAGTGTAACAAAACTCAAAATCAAAACTTCGACATATAAACTCCAACTTAGACATTCTAATATTCATACAATTCAAAAGAAGAATATCTCAGATGCATGGAGTAATTACTAAGTCAAACATAAAGAATGATGCTACATATCCTTGGTCTTCTGATGTCAAGTTAACAAAACTTAAAAATTTGATAATTTCAAATTAATAATATCCGGTAAGTTTACTGCCATATAATACAAGATATGAATCAACCGACATAAATTCTAAAATTCAAATTCTCGAAGAAAAGTCCCAAACCCAACTTCTATGCTCAAACTAGAGACAAGCAGGATTATACTTCGAGATAATGAATTAAGCACCCATCCTCGTAAAATCTACGTAGAGCAAGCGCCTATCAATCGATATTAACCCTGTGATCGAAGGTAATTATAATTAAAATTTCAATGATAAATGATCATATATTCAAATCTAAAATCAATCATAAAATGATAAAATTTAAAGAAAATAACAAAAAAAAAAGAAAATTAATTATTTAAATTAAAACTTAAAAAATTAAAACTTAAAATCAATCCACCCTCCGCAATTGCTTTCTTGTGACAAATTAAGAAAATTTTACTCATAAAAGAACCAATGTCAAATTAAATACATAACTACCTTCACACTCAAATATTCCTAAAGCTCAGAAGGACGCGTCTGTCCTCTGTCCGTGGTTTTGCGATATGACACCACATAAATGATGACACTGAGCCCTTTGACCGGGTGGTTCACGCGATATGGCCACTAAATTACTTGGCCACTACCGCCAGATGTTCAACCGCTTTACTCTTTGAGCTGAAATGTAGAATGTATTTGGTTTGGCAAAAGTCTATGTTAAAGGTTGACTTATATTTGTCCCCTTAAACAAACTCCACCCTGCGCCTACAAGGATAATTGGATGACGTAACTGTGTTGTCGACAAGGGATTCTTCTACGTTGGCCGACTACCTCCTCGACTGACTGCGATTAAACGACCGGAAATTAACCATGGGATCTAGACTGCGCCATCGCTTCCCCACAAAAAGTTTTAAGTTAAAATAATAAATTTCATAAGTTCTAAACTCCATTCATCGCAATTATATACTCGTTTTAACGATTCATCGACTAAATTTTAATTGAAAGTGCTTCTGAGGAGGTAACTATGAACTCTCCTATAGGAAACCCGAAACCAGATATAAAAGTTCACCAAATGAGAACGAAATCTCTGTCTTATCTACTATTCATCCGCTTCAAATTATCACCCACTTAAACAACTCTTTCTTACTCTTTGTTTTCCAAGCTCTATAGAAACCCGAAACCAGATATAAAAGTTCTCACCAAATGAGAACGAAATCTCTGAGTAGTGTCTTATCTACTATTCATCCGCTTCAAATTATCACCGACACTTAAACAACTCTTTCTTACTCTTTTGTTTTCGAAAGAGTCGGGCAATTTTCTGATCCCACATAGATATAGTGTTGTTAGGTCAACATATGTTTTCAATTAAACTTAGCCCATAAGCAACCGAATTATCATATCATCCAATTCTATAAGTAGATTTTTTTCTTTTCTATTTATTAGGTTTAAGTTTGATTTCTTACTTGCAAGAGGACAAATTGGCATGATGATGCATGATGATTTAGGGAGTTTTCTAATGCAAATAGAATCATGTTATACATGTAAGTCATGTAAAGGAACATAGGATTTGTATATTAAAATTACCAAATAAATAACAATGTGCATTCTTTTAAGAGAAACAACATATATGGGAATTAAAGCTTAAAATAGTGTAATAATTGAATAAATTCAAACAAATTAGTAAAATATTTGAATCATGTAAATCTACAAACAATTGTAATTTAATCACAATTAGGATTTTACTTGTAACAAATTTAAATAAACTTATGAACGCAAGCAAGCAATTAACAAGTTGTGTAGACAAAAAAATTAGATCAAAGAAGTTACTAAGGTAAGAATTGATATAAAAAAAGTTGCTTATCCTGAAATTAAATATTCACACTTGTATTGCACTCTCAAAGGAATCCTATTATCAACTGACATACTCAAGATTGAAATGTGGAAGAAGAAACCTTATTCAATTAAAGCTATTAAATTTCATGCTTTATATCTATTTTAGACACCTCATTTCTAGGTTAATAAATATCGCTAGGAGAAGATCAGCCAATTTTGATTCTAGATAACTTATAAGTTCACATTTAAACTTTTGAAATAGTAGATATTTAAATAGCAGCATGCTTTTTTTCATATAAACAAAAATTGGACCTCCTAGGAATCTCATGAAAATAGAGAACTATGATTATCAAATAGGAATAAAATAATGATATCAACACCATAGCAATGCCCATAGAGATATCATTGTGAAGTGCCTAGAATAGCATTGTAATATTATCTATAAAAATAACTTGCAATGAATGACTATTATAGTCCTGACTAGAGAGGAATGGTATTGTCCTATATCACATAATCTTAATACTCTAGTTGTAGGACCCTAACATATCAATAATTAATAGAAGTTGACATTGAAATCCCTATCAAGTTTCACACACACATACACACGCAACCAAAGTTTACACTATTTTGTTAGTTTATATTTGTTTAAATTCACTCTATTTAGAATGATATGATAAAATTAATTATGCTATCCATGACTTGATGGAGGGCTTGGCATGAGTTGACAAATCTCTTTAACATATGACTTGTCAACAATTAAGAGACTAGAATAGGAAAATGCGGTTGTACTTTTTTTTTTATGGGCTACGGGATGATTTAGAAGTTAATATATCTAAAGAGTGAGTATGCTCACCATTGAAAACTTCTAGATTTGACATTTTCTTTGTTGGAAAAAGTTGTTCATTGTTTTTTGCAATATGGAACTACTATGACAACAAAATAGTACCAAAGCAACAACAACACTTGCTATAGGATATCATTGGACGTAGTTTGGTTGGGAGAGGAGAAGGGAGAGAAGAGAAAGAATTTTGAAAGAAATTAATATTGTTTTTTTTGGTAAAAATTAAGCTTTTAAATAGACAATTATATTTAATCCAATCATATACAAATTCTAATTTTATTGTAGCATTATTGTTTCATTCATGCTTAATTTTTGCCAAAAATATTTAATGAGATAAATAATTATATCATAATAATTTAATGACAAATAATTTTGGTTGTATGGTATTTAAAAATTTCATAGTATCAAAGCACATTATAAGTCACCTTATTTATAATCTTTAAATTGATTATGGAATCGATCCATATGTTCATTGAAATATAAATATTAGTCTTTAAGTTTATGCATTTTATTAACACATATATTTTTAGCATTAATATTGTCAATAACCTTAAGCATGCCACACAAATATTATTTTAGCATCTTAACACTGCATCGAGACATTGTAGTGTTCTAAGGAATCTTCCTTAGTTTTCAAAGAAATTTGAAAATACATTAAGATTATATGTCTCATTGAATGTAAGGGGATAGTTTTAAAACTGCTGATATTTACGCTATAGTGTTGATGATATTCTTCTTGTTGATAAGACTATAGATGGAGTTTAAGAAAAACTTGAATTATGGAGGTCAAACTTAGAGTCTAAAGGCTTTTGTTTGAGTATATCTAAAATCAAATACATTGAGTGTAATTTTAGCCGTAGAAGATCTAGCAACGAGTTGTAATGATGTGTGATCAAGTCATTAAAAAAATGAACGCTTTTAGATATATTGGATCTATTATTCAAAGTGATGGTGATATAGATGGGGATGTTATTAGTATAATTCAAGTTGGATGGTTGAATTAAAGGAATGCATCGGGCTTGTTGTGTGATACACGATCGCCCGACTCAAGGGTAAATTTTATAAGATGGTGGTGAGACGCAACATTTTATGGTGTAGAATGTTGGGCAATAAAGAAGCATAAAGTTAAGTATTACGTGAGATGAGGATGCTTAGGGGATGAGTAGCTTTACACTTAGAGACAAAATGAGAAACGAATATATTCGCGTGATAAGATTGGAGTAGCTCTATGTTGACTACGATCTATCCCACAAATTGAAACAGTAAATATTATAGGACCGGTAGACAACAAAAGACAATATCATGTGAAACAAACTCAAAACACCTCAATCGTAAATCGTTCAAAATATTGTGCGAATAAAATTACGCAGATTCAAAGATAAAATGAGGATATAAAATATATATAGATAATATAAATTTTGAGCTCGACAAATGACAAAAGCAAAAACTTTATTTCAAAAAAAAAAGGGGAAAGATAGACTACTCTTTTAAGGTAACGCATATATTATTCAAGAAAAATAAAGAAAAGTATCGAGAGGCGATTTAAGAAAATTTGACTAAATTAAAATTAATATAACTTGAAGTATACTAAAAAAAAAAAGAAGAGAAACGAAGTTAACATATACAAACAATCCATTAAAATTATATATGAATATTAGCATTTTGGAGGTAATTAGTATCAAAGAAAATGAAATCAACTAAATTAAATTAAAACACACGAAGTTGTGAACAAAATAAATTAAGACCAAAGTTAAATTAGATTAGATTACCATATGAGTATATATATACTCTTATTTAACGATGTGACTATTATCATTATAAAAAAAAAGATAAGAAGATGAAAGGAATTTTTAGTTCAACTAATTAAATCAAATCAATATTTACACAAAAAAGAGGGTACATTTTGATATTTCAAATCATCATACTTAACTAGTTGAATAAAGTTTGTTTGATGAAATAAAAGAAGATATAAAAGAGCAAGGAATATAAAACTGATTTAGAAACATATATCTTTAATCATATAGAATTAGTAATTAAAAGTTCATTTATAAACTTGAGTGATAACATTCAATTCAACGCTTATTTTTGAACTTCAACAAAATGAATGCACATGTTAAAAAAATATATAAATAAATAAATATAGCTTTGACAGTTTCTTATTCATATAAAATGTGATCTTATATATATGAAATGCGATCTTATTAAAAAAAAGAAAGAAAGGGCCAAGATCTTAACACTTGCTTCTCCTTTCAAAACACTAAAACAAAATAAAATTTTTTAAAAAAAAAGAAACCTATTTTAATGATTTCACCGCCTCAAACGCCCAATGAGCTTCCATCCTATCTCCATCCCCATACTTGTTCACGGGAGTTGAAGGGAAACAATAGTATTATATTAACTAGTATATTTTTTATGATAAAGAAATAAAACAACCTCCCTCACGAGCGTTAAGGATCACCTCTCACTCACGGGAAAATATTCGAGTCCGCACGTAGCTTTACGCGGCGGACTCCATCTACCGACGCTGTCCGATTCGTTTTCCGTTTTAGCTAACCGAGCGAATCGACGACGCCAGAAAGAGATGGCGTATTCACGATCCGCTTTACACTTCCCTGACCGACTACCGTGCGTTGGAATGCGTGGGAGAAATTTAAAAAAATATATGCAGATTTAGGTTGGGTTAGTTTTTGAGCAAAACGAGCTAAGAGAATAGAAAATCTCATTTCTTTTTACAAAGAACCATGAAGATGGAGAACGCTGGGAAATAATAATTAAATTTAGATGTATTAAATAGAAATTCATCGATAATTTTTCTCGCATTTTTCTACGGTTTGTTAGTAATATTTAGTCTAAGAGAATATGTTCATTACATTCCATTGATTTGGATGCTTTTTGTTGAATTTTTACTTTTAGTTATTTCAGATCAGTCAGACTCTTGGAGCTGCGCATTTGGGACTTCTTTTCCGCTTTATTTTGCGCTTTGAGATAATGTCATTACATTAAATTCAAGAATTACTGGATGATTTCGTGAGAGATCAGATTCTCTGCACTTTGGAGAGAGCATTAAGAGACTTCTTTTCCAGGTTTATTTCTACTTCTTTGATTATATTTAATGTGATTCCAATGGAAGATTTGGTGGATGGTTCGGGGTATTTTAGACCAGACTGCACTTTCGGAGGTAGATCATTTATGGCCTTTTTTCCGCTTTATTTCTGCTTTGAGATTATGTTATTCAAAATGGAAGCAATTTGATACGCTAGATGGTTTATTTGGGATATTTCATTCAGATTCTCCTGCACTTTGAGAGGTGCAGCATTTGGACTTTTTCCTTTATTTCTACTTCTTTTGATTATGTTGGACATTCCAATGAAAGCATTTGGAGGTTGTTTGGATGGTTTTGGGGTATTTTATCTCAGATCTTTCAGACCTCGGAGAGTACTGATCATTTATGGCCTTTTTTAGTTTATTTCGCTTTCAAATTATGTTTAGAGATTCCATGGAAGAATACGTCGTGGATAGTTGGGGTATTTTATCAGATTGTCCTCTCAAATATTTCTGGCAAACTTTTTAAGTTTATATCAGATTCTTCTTGAGATTATATTTAGGGCATTCCAAAGCAATTTGATGGTTTTGGATGATTTTGAGATTCAGATTCTCTGCACTCTCGAGCTGTGATAATTTGTGACTTTTTCGCTTCTTTTGGCAATTATTGAGATTATATTTAGATTCCAATGGAAGAATTTGAAGGTTGTTTGGATGATTTAGGAGATTTTGCATCAGACTCTCTGCACTTTGGAGTACAAATTATTTATACTTTTTCGTTTATTTTGCCTGCTTTAAGATTATGTTGAGACATTCTAATGAAAGAATTTGATGCCGGATTTATTAGATTTTTATTCAGATTTCTGCACTTTGGAGAGTGTGAGCATTTAGACTTTTTTCCAGGTTTATTTTGCTTTCTTTGATTATGTTCATTATATTCCAAAAGAATTTGACGTTTGGATGATTTCTGATGATTTTTTGATCGTATTTTGTAACATATATTTTGTATCTTTTGGTTAGATGAACGTGAATGAGTCGTACACGATAAGTCGTGATGTCTAATGACTCAAATTTGAAACTCTCGGCACCACTGCTCGAATGAAACAGCAGATGACCGCATCGTGATTATGCACATCAAATTGGCTTCTGTGTTGACCATACTAGTATTTGCCAAACTCAAAGAAATTAAAATTAAAAGATTTTCTATGTGCAAAAGCCGGTAAGAAGTCGATACTAAATGGCTTAACAAAATTCCGAAAGTTGATACAAGAATTGTCCTACATGATTAGATTCTCTGTTGATTTGGAGAGAATTGAACGATTAAAAACATACTGAAAGTCATAATCATTCTTTGCGAGCGGACCTACATCTTCTCGTGATCACATGACGCATTAATGACGGTGGCGCATCCGTTGAAAACAATGACGAGGGAATTGAGCAACCGATGCATTTATATCTAACCGGAAAGTCTAGCGTAGAATATCGGGTTCACAAAAGAGACGCTTTCAATTTTATTGAAAGAGAAAAGTTCGGGATCGCGAATGATAGAATGCATTAATACTGATTGTTTAAGAAAGGCAAGCCGAATGAAAGAATGAGATATGTTGATGAAATGGATTGCTTAGTAAGTTTTTTTGGAGCAATAACATGTCAGGATAGAATAATGATTGTTTTGGGATGTGATAATTTTGATACAAGCTATCGACTTAATAAATATAATATTATTTGTCCCTCTTGGAGTGAATCATCAAAATGTATTATTTGGAGTATTTTATCGGAAAATCGAGTCATTCTCTACTATTCCAAATATTTCTTTGGTTGATGAGTATATCCTATAACAATATTCATCGATCAAGTGCTATGGCGAGAGCTATCGAAATTATTGCGATACCATCATAGTTGTGCCAATGACATATTTCAAAGAAAGCTCCTTCCAAGGTTCATCTTTAATAAGATTAATAGTACGATAAGATAAAGAGCTATTTTATAAATGCAGTAAGTGTGACTCGAGGAAGAGTTTAAAGAAACTTGGTCCGCCATGCTAGAAGAAGGCAATTTGTATGATCATGCTTTAGCGGAACTTTATAAGATTAGATCCAAGTGGTCCCTTGCATTCGTGAGGACTCATTCTGCATGGGCATCTTGTCGGCCAGCGTAGTGAGTCCAAACAATGTATGTCACGGAATATCTAAACCAACAAGTTACTCGATTATTTCTTGGGGTTGGAAAAGGTTATGGAGACATGTCGGAATGAACATGTGAAGACTTGATGTAGCAGGTCGTGATTGTTCATTGTTGACCGATTAAATTCTAAAACAAGGCTGTATGTTTTATCTGAAAGGTTTACTATGTTTGAAGAAATTTTTGCATGGAGTTGGAGGCTATCGATGCTTAAGTCGGATAACCATGGAGTATTTGGTGAGAAACTTAGAGAATAAAATACATCAAACATGGATTGTGCATTTGATAGGACTACCAAAGTAACTTACTTGCAAAAAAATTTGAAATGATGGGATTACTTTGTGCTATCGAGTTCTTAGTCGGGAAGATGTGCGCATTCGGACAAGTATCTTCTGCGATGGTCTTAGAGCAAGAGGATATTTACATTGATAGTGCATCTGAAAATTAAGAGATGTGGCAACCGGATGGAAATCTTATTAATTATTTTAGAATCACGTAAGTCGATATGCATATCAAATAAGCGTCGAGCACGAGCAATAAGAGAGGCGGGGTATATGCTTGGATCCTAAAAACTATATGATGATGTCGACTCATAATAAGTGGAATTCTCCCGGTGATAGCGGTTAAGAAGAAGAAGTCAACAGAAATAAGGAAAAGACATCTTAAAGGATCAGGTTAAGCAGCGTCAAAGGGTGTTTCCAACTCGAGCTTAAGGGATATTGGGAGAGATCCAAGAAAGCCGAGTAATTTTATTTCGTATTAGTTTTTAGTATTTTAAATATTCATTAATCTTCCTTCACTTTTTTATTGCAGAAACCAAAGTCTGATCGATAGTGTTCTTTGAGCGTGTTTAGTCCAAGTTGCATCACCTTTTCTGTTATGCGAGTGTTTTTTGATGCGCCTGAGAATATCACACATCGATCGTAAGAAATCATAATCTGATGTTCTACATGCAGGAATTTAACTTCGAGCTCCACATGATCAATTCGGTGAAGAAATTAAGATGATGATGGATATTATTTCGGAAAATATTTTGATGCATGATATTATCAGTTTTGTGTTCTTATTTGTACAATCTTTTACGTAATGCTTTAGAGTCCAAGATGAATCTCTTTAACTTACAGACACACCAGATGTTTTTATTGTATTTAGCTAGGGATTTTCTCATGGTATTTGTAGCTCTTTAAGTAATAGTGATTGAGTTAATCCCCTCACCTTGTAATTATTGGGTATGAATAAATATGTGATAAATATGTTTTGCATCACTATTCGAGAATTTGGTCGTTTACCTTTTTAGTTTATTTTGCGATTAGAAATAATGTTCATTCATTCAGGTTGCAATTTGAAAATTATTTGGATGATTTATGGGTATTTTTTTGCATTTCTACTATGCTCTTTGGAGGTTCTGAGATCATTTGAGTCCTTTTTTTAGTTTATTTTTGCATTTCTTGAGATTATGTTTAGACTTGATGGAAGCAATTTGATGGTGCTTGAATGATTTACGGGTATTTTTTATTTCTCTGTACCTCTTGGGGAGTCAGCATTTAACTTCTTTTTTTATTTGTTTTGCGTTTTGAGATAATATCATTACATTCTGATGGAAGCAATTGGAGGCTCTTGGATGATTTGGGGATATTTTTTATATCTCTATATCTCTCGAGAGTGCAGATCGTGTATTTTCAGTTTATTTTTGCGTTTGAGATTATGTTCATTACATTCTGATAGCAATTTGATTTGTTTGGATGGTTTTAAGGGGGTATTTTGCATCTGTACTCTGCTCTTTGGAGAATCAGATCATTTATCTTTTCTCGGTTTATTTTGCCTTTTTATTGAGATTATGTTTAGGGAAACATTTGAAAATTTGTTTGGATGATTTTTTGGGGTATTTTTGCATCTGTACTTTCTTTGTCTTTGTAAATGAGATCATTTATTCTTTTCGGTTTATTTTCTTTTATTGAGATTATGTTTAGGGCATTCAATTGAAACAATTTGATGGTGCTTGGATGATTTCACGGGTATTTTTTGCATCTATCTCTGCTCTTTGGAGAAGCATTTAGGACTTCTTTTTTAGTTTATTTTGCATGTCGCGAGATTATGTTTAGGCATTCGATGGAAGCAATTTGATGTTCTTGGATGATTTACAGGTGTTTTTTTTTCATCTGTACTCTCTGCTCTTTGGAGATCTGAGCGTTTAAGACTTCTTTTTTGTTTATTTTGCATTTGAGATTATGTTTAGGACATTCCAATGGAAGCAATTTGATAACTTGGATGATTTTGGATATTTTTTTCATCTTTCTGTACTGCTCTTTGGTGATGAAGCGTTTAGACTTTTTTGTTTATTTTTACTTGAGATTATGTTTAGGGCATTCCAATGGAAAATTTGATGGTCTTGGATGATTTAGGTATTTTTTTGCATTTTGTACTCTTTTACTCTTTGGAGAGTCTGAGAGCGTTAGGAAACTTCTTTTTTATTTTGCTTCGCGAGATTATGTTTAGGGCATTCCAATGGAATCAATTTGATGGTACGGATGATTTAGGTATTTTTTTTGTATCTGCTCTTTGGAGAATACAGATTATACTATCTGTTTGAAAATTTAGTTGGCAAATTTAATCTCGTAATGTGGTGGCTAATTTAAAAAGCCTCTTTATTGTATTTACATATTAGTGAAAATAATTATTATATAATTAAATGTTATAAGTTATCTCTTTTGGATAAGTTTCATTACAGTTATAAAATTAAAATTTTCATATTACTGATGAGCAAAAAATACTATTTTTTATAATAGATTAACTTATTTTGTTTTTGTCATCTAAATAAATACAAGTCGATCGATAAGGTTGAGTTAATATTGACTTCATTTCACTCGGCGTAGCATCTTAAGAATATATATATGAGTTAATTTTTTTAATGCTTTATTTTCATAATAAAAAAGCATAACAACAATCATGTCGTATTTTTACATAGAGTTAAAATTAAAAGCTGTTAAAATATCATGATTTTCAATCAAAATTTACTTACCATTCTGATAATTTTACAATGAAACTTTAAAAAAAAAGATAATCCTATTGTAATCCCTAATTTAATTTTATGTATTAATTTTATGCATTCTTTGGATAACATTTATTTTATGCATTCATTAATTAATGGATTCTCATAACAAAATGATCATACCATAAAAATGATTTTAAATGCGATTTCTTTCAAGAATATAAAAAAATCAAATCCATAAGATAAAAATATGATTCTTTGGAGTAAAATATCATCCGAGTAAAATATCTAATCTATATGAAATGAGAGAAAAGAAGTTATAAAGAGTAAAATATTATCCCGGATCCATAAGCGATCATTCAATAGCAGTTAAGTCTTGATGCCACCAAACCAATGCATTATACAAAATCCATATCAAACTAAATCTTATTGATCTCAATTTGAATTTTTAAGTCCCAAACAAAATATAAGCGTGCACTTCACTAAATATATTCATCTTCTTTGGCCAATCACGGTGGTCTACCAGTCCACTTGGAGGTTTCTTGATTCTTTGCCTCCTTGTATTTGACAAACATTTCGACACTATTTTCTTGGGCGGTATCCTCATCATTTCAATTGGCCATTTTTGGGATCGCCATAAAGGCGGCATCTTCAAGTAATTTGATCTGAATAGCGACATAATCTCAATAAGTTGGCAGAAAAAAAAATAGTTAAGAGGAAATTTAAAAGCTTCTTCAATCTCGGGAAGAATGCTCTTATGGGTTGGTTTGGGTAATGAGTCATAAGCCACGACTTCATATACCCGTAGAGTGTCCGTCTTGATTATCTATGGCGATAAGATTAACTTCGACCTGCATATCTGCGGTGACATGTTGGATAAATATTTTGTTTTTTAGTCTTTAAGCGTGCCGGCATAACTTCTGCGAGGAAAAGAAGAAACGATTATAGATTATAACTTTTATCTAAACAAACAATTGAATCGTAATACCACATTCACGTGGGTAACATACGTCTGGCGTGAAATATACAAATAGGGGACATCTGACCGGGAGCGAATACTTACCGGCCGGCAAACGCGAAGGCGTGATCAATGTGTCAGAGATATTGATCTGCCCAACTCGATCTACCGTGCGATAATGATATTCTCATGAATATGTATCACCTCTGCAAGTGATAAATATTTTAGAGTGATCTTAATTAAGCGGATAGGTTATTTTATGTATGAAGGAGGCGATTGAGGATTGACTTGTCGAGTCGGGAATGATGTGTCGATAAGATCGAGCATTGGCTTAGGTAAAAGCGACTACGGATGAGAACTCAATAACATGAAGTGCCTCGATGGGGCGAAATTCGATGGCGAAAGTTAGTGATGAAGAGAGATTCACTATGAATTAAGGATCGATCTCGAGTGTTTTTTGCCTCCGATTGATGCTCCACCACCGATAGCGATCATGGGTGTCGACCTTTTGGCTCATCTTTCGAACCTATAAAATATTTAGTGAAATCTATTTATATTATCTCAAATTTAAAAGAAAGTAACTTAATATCCTCTGCTGTCATCTTGAGTGGAGGCCATCACATATTCTTGCTGACTTCCGTAAGTGTGTGTGAAGGGAATATGACTTTCCTCTTCCTTATCTGAGCTTTCACCACTCAATCTTTGCCGATTAAAGGTTTGAACATCGTCATGTGTAGTGGTGGCCCATGAACTTCACGATTCCATTGCGCTTGGGTTGGAAGTATCCAACTCCATGTGGTGGTCCAAGAGCTTCCTCTACGGTACCCTCTCGAGGCTTTCAAAGTGGTAGCCTCCCGGGGTACCCTCGGAAGCTCTGGTAGCCTCCTCAAGAGTTTCCCTGGTGACCCCGGAACCTCCCCACACTTGGGGTGGTAGGACCCGTGTCTGAGAACTTTCTCGATAGCTCCATGAAATCAAGCCCATCCATCCTCTCATCATTGTTGCATGAAAAGGCGATCTATCTTTCAAGTCCCGAAACAGTATCCTCTCGCATAAAGTCGTTGTTGGGGTAGTAGCAGCGGTAGATACCTGAATGGGAGAATATCGAGGAGAGACATATGGAGAGTCGGTGGAGGTGGTAATTGGACTTAAATGGGATTTCTATCGGGCTCGACATGTGTGTAGATTCTTGGGGGACAGCGAAGGAGAGTTCTCCTCTTGTATGTCCCGAATGAAAGCGACGCATGATAACCGATAAGAAAATGTGAAGATATACAACAAATAAAGACATTCTTATATGGCCAAGTGATATTATTATATGTTACGGTGTCCTCCCAAACCGGTGAAAGCATTATTTGGAAACTCTTTTTGCCCATCTCAACATCATTGGCGAGATGGAAATGGAACTTATGATGCTTATGTGCTCGGTACATATCTATGAATATTTTAAGCGATAAACTTCAACGCATTAAATTACGCATTCCACGGAGATATAGAACATACCATCGGAAGAGTAATAAAGCCACTCGTATGGCAACGCCCTGAGTGCAGATCTTTGATGTAATAATATTAAATTGGGAAACTAAAAGTCCCAAATGGCTCTAGTTGTATTGAAATCTCTATGTATCGGCGTAGGCAATCAATTAGATCTTGCCAGCAATTGTGATATATAAAAATAGATTTGGCTGAGAAAAGCGTATGTCTGCAAGCTGTCTTCTGGAACAGCGTCAATTCTCAGTTGATTCTTGTAGTCAGATGGCGAGCTGACGGTGAGATTTATAAGACCTTCTCCCCTGTTTGGCATCATCATCATCGCAACTTCATCGGGGTGAAAGGAATGCACACCCGAAAACTTTTTTATGTCCGTGAGCGGGATCGATGTAATGGCGGAAGTCTTGCATTCTGAGTCAATGAATTGATGGAGATGAAGCTCTTTAAAATGTCGATTCATCGGTAAAAGCGTCTTTATGATATTATCGACACTTCTACGGTGGTAAAGCATCTCGAAGTTATCCTTTTCCGGACATGGTAAACTTCAAAAGAAAAGTCGATGGTAATGATGCAGATCATCATCAAATCAAGCGAGCGACTTCCAAATTATTCCAATAGAAATTCAATCTAAATGATGTACCCTCCGAAGTGCAGTCTGAATGCAAAATATCCCCGAAATCATGACTTTCAAATTGCTTCCATTTGTAATGTAATGAACATTATCTACAGAATCGGGCAAAATAAAGCGGATAAAGTAAATGATCACTCGGAAGGTCTGAGATCAAAAATACCCCAAGCTCAGATTACTTCCATTGTAATGTAATGAACATTATCTCAAATAAAGCGAAAGAAGTCCGCAAATGCTGCATCAAAGAGTGCAGTCTGATACTCAAATCATCCTCGTGGCGGTCATCAAATTCTTCCATTGAAATCTGCTAAACATAATCTCATAAGCAAAATAAATTGGAAAAAAAGGACATGATGATCTACCTCCAAAGTGCAGAGATGCAGTCTGAAATACCGAAATCATCCAAGTAGCTCAGTTCTTTGTAATGTAATGAACATTATCTCAAAAGCACAAAATAAAGCGAAAAAGAAGCAAATCTTTCACCTCCGAAGAATAGAAAGTCTGAGATGTAAAATATCCCAAATAAACCATCCGGCGTAATCAAATTGCTTTTGAAATCACATAATCTCGATAAGCCAAAATAAAGCGGAAAAAGGGATAAATGATCACTCAGAGGTCTAGAGTCTGAATGCAAAATACTAAACCATCCAAACAAATTCTTTCGTTGTAATGTAATGAGCATTATCTCAAACGACAAAATAAATTGAAAAAAAGTCTACAAATGCTGCATGCAAGAGTCAGAAATCTGATCTGCAGAAATCATTCAATTAGCATCAAATTGCTTCCATTTGGAGTCACAAACATAATCTCGAAAGCAGGCAAAATAAATTGAAAAAGAATTCAAATCTTTCTGTAAAGAGGTCTGAGAGAATGCTGAATCAAAAACCTGAAATCATCCAGCGATCTTCAAATTCTTGAATTTGGAGTCACATAATCTCAAAGCAAAATAAAGCTGGAAAAAAGTCCCAATACTCATCTCCGAGAATTCTGAAAATGCAAACTGCTTCAAAATCATCCGGCGTCAAATTCTTTCATTGTAATGTAATGAACATTATCTCGAAAGCGTAAAATAAAGCGAAAAGAAGTCGCAAATACGTATCCTCCAAAGAGATCTGAGAATGCAACACAAAATCATTCAAGCATTTGTATCCATTTGGAGTCTAACATAATCTTAGAAAGCGAGAAATAAATTGGAAAAGAATTTTAAATGCTCACTCCGAAGAGTGCAGATCTGATCTGAAATCCGAATAAAATCCAAGCGGTTATCAATTCTTGGTGTAATCTTTTCATAATCTGATAAGCGAAAAATAAAGCGGAAAAAAGGCATAAATAATCGTACCCTCGAAGTGCAGAGTATAAAGAAAATACCCCAAATCATCCAAACGCCTTGATTCTTTGGAATCTACTAAATATAATCTGATAATTAGGCGAAAGCGAAAAAGTCACTCTAAATTATCATTACTCGGAGAGAGTCAGAGATCTGAATGAAAAAGCAGAAATCATCCAAGCGGTAGTGAATTCTTGAATTTGGAATCCCAAATATAATCTCGAAGAATCAAAATAAATTGAAAAGTTTGCCAAATGATCTACCTCGAGAGGTATAGAAATCTGGATCTAAATCTGCAAAATCCAGCGAACTTTCGTATTCTTTGAATTTGGAATGCCAAATATAATCTCGAAAGAAGCAGATAAATTGAAAAAGTATCTAAATGATCGTATCGCGAGAGTCTGAAAAGTCTGATGCAAAACCCCAGCATCCCAAACAAATTCTTTACATTTGAATGTAATGAACATAATCTGAAACAATTAAAAGCGGAAAAAAAAGCGCATGCTATGCCGAGAGTCTGAATCTGATCTGAAATAACATATAAAAATAACCAATCTTTTGGGCGTGAGAAGAGCAGTAAACCTAAATTCATTCAAGTTGGAATGCGTGTGTAAATCCTCGTGTAGTCATACAATACCTAATTTTGATTTCTTATATGTGGCGAAAGGCGGACGTCGGGATCGAGCGAGCTAAGGCGAGAAAAATCCTTCGTCGAAAAGCTAAAGCGTTACGTGGCGAGGAATGTCGAGCGACGGTATCATCTCGTTCTTCTTCTCCGCTTTTGAGCGACACGGGCGGGTTGGGGGGAAGTAAGCGGCGTCGTGATTCGCCATCCCTTTACATCGTCGGTTGATTCTTGCTCAGTTAGCGCTAAAGCGGGAAAAAAATCGACAGCGTCGGCGTGGATTGGAGTCTGCGTAAAAATGCGGACTCGGACGTAATATTTTCTCCTCACTCACGCTCTCTCCATTTTTTTTTTCTACACTTCCTTCCTCACGCTAAAGCATCCCTTCTCCAAAGTCTGGCTCTCTTTCCTTGCAAACTCACGGTGATTTTCTCGGTCATTTCTTCTCTCCATCGTCTTCTCTTGCTTGAACTACGCGCATCCATTCTATCCTCATCCGTCTGGTCATCAACTTCCAAACTAGCGGCACCACTCCCATCGGTCAACTTCCAAACTAGCGGCAACATCTATCCTTCCTTACTATCTTGGCCATCGAGCAATCTCAGAACTCCATTCTGCTATTTATTTCTCTCCTCTCTGTAGCGACCACCTCTCTTCTTTTTTGTTCATGAGAACCTTTTCACTCATCCTTTTCTTTATCCTCTCTTTCTCTTCCTCTCTCTTTCACAGAATGCAAAAGAAAAAAATCTTTTAATTTATTTCTTTTTTTTCTTCTTTTCCATATTGAACCTCTCTCTCTCTCTCTCTCTCTCTCTCTCTTTATATATATATTTTCATTTTATTTTTCCTTCATGCAAGGTATCCAAGTTATCCTCTCTCTCTCTCTCTCTCTCTCTCTCTCTCTCTCTCTTTCTCTCCCTCTCTTTCTCTTCCTCTTCCTCTTCCTCTCTCCCTTTCCAGCTTACAGAATGCAAAAAAAAAAAAATCTTTTAATTTATTTCTTTTCTATTCACTCTCTCTCTCTCTCTGATATACAGAAAAATGAAAAAAAGAGAAAGAGTTGCTCTCCTTTTCCTTTATCTCTCTCTCTCTCTCTCTCTCTCTCTCTCTCTCTTGCCGTGAGTTGTGGGAAAATAAAAAAAATTCTTTCCAATTTTGGCATAATAGATTAAAAAAGGAAAAGTCAAAAAAAAAAGAAAGACAAAAAACTAAAACAAAATAATAATAATAATAATAATAATAATATTATTATTATTATTTATCATTATTTCTAATATTTGTTTGCGATTTTGTCGATTTCATCGTGCCACTACGCAAAATATAATGTCTTTGCGATAAATTATAATATTATGAAATTTAGGGCAAGGAAATTGTGATTTTCTTGCAGTCACGAAGGATATCAGCGTCTTTCTTGGCGGTGGGAAAACAGTTTTAATTATGATTTCACACCTTTTCTTGGCGTGGTAGCCGGACTCAGTAGCCTCCTGCGTGGAGCGACGTCGAATCTTCGAAATTCATCAAAATTTTGTCAAAATTAAACTTCAGGATTCAAATGATAACTAAATGAAATTAATTTGATGATTAAAACTTATTTACTTAAATTCAAATTTAAATTAAAGTAAATATAAAACTTATAAGTGATAAAAAAATTTAAATTAAGTCATACGTAATATGAATAGAAGCAACCTAAAAAAAAAGAACTTTGAACTAGTAGAACTACCTCACTTTTATAAATTTAACACTAAGAATCGAATGGATCAGAATGAAAATGCATTGAACTTGCCTTATATTTATATGAATTTGGAAACCTCATTGTTGGTCAAAAATTCAAAGCATCTGAAAACAATAATTCACGCATATTCAAATCACAAAAAAAAAAATCACCACCCACGGGCATATTTAAGTCATTTACAAACAAACAGAAAATAAAGAAATTTTGAAAGAGCATCTTGCTAAGAATCTAAGGGAATCAAGTTGAAAGTAATCGTTAATTTCAAATCTTTTATGCTGGATCATACAAGTAAGCGACGTGTAATGACTCAAATTTTAAATGAATAGTGCATGCATTCTACTCAATACAAATACTTCAATTTTCATTCAAAAAATATTAGATTGAAGTGAATCCACAAATTATAATACAAATCATCTTAGTTAGTATTTCAAAATTTATGCAAGCACTTACATTTGATAATTTATATATACATGCAGGCAATCCATGTTTAGTTTGCTTGTGTTGATATATGTATAAGTGCTTTAGAAGATATTGAATTCTAAAATGCATGTAAGCATTCGAGTTGAAATCAATCAATAATGGGACGATATCACGAATGCTTAAACTTATATGCGAGGATCTTTGCGCGAGTTGATTCGATTTGGTCTTGGGGCCGAAGTTAACAAAACCTAAAATCCAATAATTGTATTATAATATTTTTAATATAAAATAAAATCTCGAGAGGATAATTACATTAATTTGAAGATCGTCATCCCATTATTAAATTAATAAATTGACGAATGCGAAATAATAAACTAAGTGATTCTCGATGGTAGCGTGTTGTGAATATTTCAATTGAAGGGGTTTTCATAATAATAATAAAAATCTATTTAAATTCTAATAATCATTATTAAATGATTAAATATTCAAACAAAGAAAATAGATAAATTAAATGAAATTGATTATTTGAATTTAAAGTAAAATTAAAATCATCGTTTGAGGTGTGACAAATTAAGCTTTTTCTCACAAAATTGAAATCAAATACTTAATTATTTTCATACAAATAATCTTAAGCGTAGGGCGTGGCTGTCTTCTGTCGCGTGATTTTGAAATAAATATAAATAGCGGTTATAACAGCTCGATCTGGTTTTGATTTGACTAAATTACTTTCATGATCGCGACTATGTTCACGGTTTTCTTTTTTTATGAATTATATAATGCGTTTGGTTGGGCAAAATCCTTCTGTCGTGGATTAAGCTTGTCTCCTTAAACAAACTTCAACCGGTTTACAAGGATTGCTTGGCGTAACCCATCGTATGAGGATCCTTCGGGTTGGGTCATTATCTCCTCATAAGTAGTATGAATCGACGGCGGGATGGAATGGGATATAGATGAACGTCATCGTTCACCCAACCATCCACTTTAAGTTAAATATAATGAATTTCATAAATTTAGATTTTGAAACTCCACATCTTCTATACGCTGCATTAATCCCCAGCTCTTGTCGAAAGTTCTTTCTCGAGAGAGGTAATTAAGGTGCTTTGCGTTTATAGGAAACTTGGAACAGATCTAAAGTCCCAAAATGAGGCGAAATCTCTAAGTAGTTATCTACTATTTCATCTACCGAAAATTACGACACTTAAACACTCTTTTCAAGAGGTCGATGAATTTTGCCCACACTCAGTGGAAGATAAGATTAGAGAGAAACTTTAGATAGTTTGTCCACATAAAATCTGTCGAGATGATTCAATTGGGAGAGTAGATGTTTTAAATTTGACTTATATCAAATAAGGTAGAGGTGGATCTAACAGGACTTGATTAGGAAGTATAAAATTGATTTTAATTTATTGGAATTAAATGAGAATATAATACTTAATATGACACATTAGTAAAAGATTCATGTAGTTGACTCGTATAATGAGATAAAGGCTTGTTATTGTTGTTAATATTTTCATTATAGATATCCATAACTAAAACTTATTTGATTTTGTTTAAATTATATAATTTCTAGTTTTTTATATTTTTGTGTTGAGGGGCCCATTATTTATTTGTTATTCTTAGTTGACATGATTATACAACTTTAAGTTCTTTTATTAATTATGATAAAGAACTACATAAAGTCTTAGATTTCGATACAACATATAATGTAATGCATGAAAGTCATGCATAGGGAATCATAATTCTCGGTTAATATATAATCACTATAAAAACTAAAAATAACTAAAATTATCTTAAATGATTTTAATAATCACTTAAGTTGAGATTGTACATGTGGGCGAAAAATTATCTCGATTAAGAGAGTGATTTAAATGTCGTGGAATTTTGAGAATGATAATAATAGATAAAATATTACCAGAGATTTTGTCCTCGTTTGGTGAGGACTTTAGATCTAGTTCGGGTTTTATAGAAGCAATAGTTAATTACTCTTATCTTGAGAGAACTTTGATTAAAAATTTGTCAGATCACTTAATGTGTAGCGTATAATAGCATGTGGAGTTTAAAATTTGAGATTTATGAACTTCGTTATTTTAACTTAAAGCCGATGGTTGGGGAGCGATGATGCTTCGATCTAAATCCCCGGTATCATCCGTGTGGTCCTGTCTACTTAGTCGAGGAGGTAGTCGTCGATAGAAGGATCCTTGTCGGCAGTATGGGTTTAAATAAATAAATTCTTGTAAATCAGGATGGTGTTTGTTTAAGGAGATAAGCTTAAGTCTATCTTGCTATGAGAGCTTTTGCCAATCAAATCTATGGTTCACTTCAAAGGGAAGCGAGCCATTCATCTGAGTCTGATGTGGCCTGATATAGTGGTCATTTGGCGACAATGCGGTCAGAGGACTCATTAAATGCTTCGTCCAGTGAAGCATGGCGTAATTGAGGACAGTACGATCTTGACATGAGATTGTTTGAGTAAACATGGTGTATCTTTGACTTTGGTTCTTTGTGTAGAGTTTTCTTAATTGTTACATGGACAAATAATTGCGAAGCGAGTTGAATTTTTTGCTTTAAGTTTTAATATTAAATTTCATTTTAGATATTTATACAATAATATTTTAAATTACGCATTTAGATTGATATTGATCTAAGTTAATTTCTTTGAAATTGTAATCATATTTTAATGAAAGTATCCTCCGGTTAAAATTTTCATTTAACTTAAAATCGTAGTGGTTTATTGTTTCGTTGTTTGAGATCGCATCATTTCTATTAATTTAATAATAGAGAATCGGTATTATCGTAATGGTGAATTAACTTACCGGATGTTTTATTAGATTGAAGATATTATAATAATATTAGATTTTTAGGTTTTGTTAGCGGGACTGGTCTAAGACTAGGGAATCAGCAGACGTCTCCATTAAGTTTAAGCATTGGCATAGTGTCGGGGATGTATTTAATTCATCATTAATTTAATTTAAAAGGGATTTGTATAATATTACTTGTTTTGATTGAATTTCATTGAAGTATATAATTTTAGATAAAGTTTTGATAGTATTTTGGCGTATCGTCGTCTCCACATGAGAGAGGCGCACGATTATCTGGGTATGGGTGGTGTCTTGTCATAAATCGTCTCAAAGAAAGGCATGTATGGTATGAAATACTGCGTAGAACCTGATTTCTCTGTCATGAGAAAGGTGTAATGCAGTGCTATATCTTCTGATGTCAGTTAAAATATTAATTTTAGCTTTATAGTTGAATTTTATTAAGTAGTTTATGCCTCCTGTCGTGTAAAGTTTGGCCATTTGATAGTATTTCGGATCCGACGTCGTCCGTATAGTTATCTTTGGGCATCGTAGAAAGACTTGTATGGGTGATATAAACCACGGCTGAATCTTTCCCATCGTCAGAAAGGCATGTATGAGGCTTTAAGATGAAGCAATTCCTTACATTAAGAAGGTGTGTCTGGGATACTTATACACTATAATGTTAGTTTAAATAACAATTTTATATTACGACATGACTTTATGTCAGCTATGTAGGTCCCATATCGATGTAAAGTTTGTGGCATTTTGACGTCACGTCGTAGGTATAAATTTCAGGGCGCGACCACGCCAAGTGTATGGGTGATATAAATCATAGCTAAATCGCGCCATGCGAAAGGCATGTATGGGGTAGATTCTAAAATAGATTTTGTCATGCCAAAAAAAGCGTGCGATGTACTTATACACATACAACAAGTCTGATTTGCGTCAGAAAAGTGTATATTATGTCCAGGCTTGAGCGTGGCGGGCCTTGATAGGGCCGTGCTCACTCAGCAGGCGCTTCAGTGTAGCGTGTGCTCAGCTAAGCGTTAGCCGCGGGCAATGTGTCGTCTTCTGTTTTCTGATCTGGCGGGATAATTTTGCGAGAAGCCTCGGCGATCACAGCCTGAGAGCGGAGGAGGGAGAGAGAGAGAGAGAGAGAGAGAGAGGCCGTGGGTTTTGGAGAATATGAAAAATTAGGGTTAGGAGGTAATAAGAGGGGTATTTATAGAAATTATTATTTAATTATTTTATTAGCACTAATTGATTTTCGTGATATTATTACATACTCATTATATATGTCGATTTTAGATTACGATGTTACGAGCGTAATGTTGCGATCTTTACGATCGTTGGTCGGCGTCGAATCGGTCAATTTCAGTTCAAATTTTTGCGTCGTCACTTCCTCTCCGATATTCACGCGACTCGTCCAGGTGAGCGGGATCTCATATAATAGGTTTGGTGTTTACACTAACGGCCGATCAATTTTGCGAATCGAGGTCATTTGGGCGTCGCGCTTCGATCTCGATTTTGCAGGCATTGGCGGCCCTCCTTTTGATTGGTCCCTCGAATTATGCAAGATGCATATTATGATCAATTTCGACGAATGCGATGGCGAGTCCGTTCGTCAATCGAGGTCGTTTATTGGTTTGTTCCGTTGAGTTTATTATTTATGATTTGCATGTTGTTGTATCCGATTGCTCGATACTCGCATACTCGTTTGAATTGGCGTACAATCTCATTTGATAGTTTTGGCGTTTCTACGTTAATGGCGCGATTAATTTTGCGAGCGAAGATCGTTTATCGTCGCGGCTTCCGAATGTCGTGTCAATACGCGTGGCGGCTCCTCCTTCTTGATCGGTCGACCGTCAAATTATGCAAGATGTATATTCGATCAATTTTGTTGAATCGATGGCGGAGTCCGTTGGTCGATTGGAGATCGTTTCGACTGATTTTCAGCGCCGTCAAATGCATTTCAGCTCGTTGAATTCCGTGAGAGCGACTTGACTTATGGCATGCATGGAGGTCAACAATACATAAAAGTTTAAGATCAATAAAACTACATGATGATTGCGCAATAAAAATTCAAGATTGTATGAATTTTGGTCAAATGCAAATGCACAAGTAAACCATTGACTAAAATTACAGAATAAAAAGCTTAAGGAAATAATTTACAAAAGTCGAAACTCTGGCTTCATATTGATACAAAGAGAGCTTTCCTCTGGAAATTTATATCCATTGCTTGCACCACTTCAGAAGATATGCATTCAACCAAAATTAAAGCATATCGAAAACCTCAAAGAAATTTTTATTAATACTTAAAACATCAATTTTCATCATACCAGAAACACCACCATGTGGAACACTTCACTACATATGGTGGGATGACTGATATTTTGAGTGGTTGCTAAATTGGAAAGAGATCTTGGGATGGAAGGGAGGGTTAAGGGATGAAGACCATTTACATAAATATTATTTTGGAGAGTTATGTGATGAGGAATAGTAACATGAAGATTTTATTATGATCCGCATGGAAGCACAACAGACCTATAGTATAAAGGGAAGAAGGGGGGGGGGGGGGAGAAATGAAGGAGGATAAACAATATGGAAGATGGGTTAGAATCTTGGCTTAAAATTTTATTGAAATTCATTCTGTGGTGGAACCAGAAAAGATCTCTGGTTGTTTTTTGTCCTCTTTTATATGAGAGAAATTATATGTAGTCATGCATAATATGAAAATTTTACCCTTCAATTCTCTTACAACTATATATATATTATAAAATCATTTCTTCTAAATTGAGGGCAAGCTCTTTTACCTCTTGAAATTCTAGTTCTGATACCAAACTGATCTATTTTAGTAGTTTCAATTTTTTGGCAGAATCTTATTTGATAATCATTAGCGTTCAATGTTGCAAATTGGTTCTTCTTTGATCAGTATCTTTCAAAACATTGGTTTGATGAAGAATTGGGAGGTTAGAAGAAGCTTATTGCAGAGAGTATGGGAAGGGTTAAAAGGCATTTACGTCCATTTGTTAAAAAAAGTGAATGGCATGTCAGACACTGTTTCCTTCTCCTTCAATACGCAGCAGTTGTTCTCACGGTCCCATTATTGTGGCCATAGTTGCTGGCCATCATCATTTCATTGTCACCCAGCATCCAAAACTAGGGTAAGGAAATATATAATTGGAACTACATAAGGGACAGGTATGTGATAGAAACTGAAGTTGACAGAATCAAGCTGATTTATATAGCAATGCAGAAAATTAACTTATTGCTCAAATCCAGTGCATTTTTTTTTTGGGTGAAGTCCATTGCAGAATGTTTTATAATTAGAATATACTGCAATGTAACATTGCATTAATAAATTTGATATTTACTAGTCAACTACTTGTGTTACATAAGATATTATCTTCTAATAATTATCCATGAATCTTTCCGGTATTATTTTTTCAGGTAATAGTTTGAAATTTTATCTCATGTTATGCATAGTAAAAAATCTTTTTTCTTTTGGAGTTATATCATTATGGCTCAATTAAAACTTGAAAATGATAAGTAAAATGTTGATCCTAGAAAAATTATTATTATTATTAAAAACCTCATTAAATTACGCTGAAATTTCTCTACATGAAGGTTCAGTAAGAAGCCGCTATAGTTCAGCATATGCCCATCCTGGAACAGTGGACACATTCAACTATCATGCCATTTTTTGCTGTAGTTAAACTGTTCATTTTACTAGCTTTGACTTCATTATAATAGGCGGATTCTACTTGGCAGAAAATGTGTATAATGTCTCACTTTCTATTCTTAAGAAGTTTCTTAGACTAATGAACTTCCTGCTAACCTTCATTCAAGTAAGTTTTTGTGGTTATGTTTGCTTGGAATTGATGCTTTTTTTTCTGGATATTAACAGTTTCCAGATCAGTCATGGTCATTTTGTTTTCTTCTAATGTTTTAGTTTAACCATTGTCCTTATTGTTCTTTATATTGTGCTTGTTTATTTGTTACCTGTATGCATGCTACTTCAAAGTTTCCATGGTTAGGGTATTCTCAGTTCTATTAAAATCGCGCACATTGGCATTCTTCAATGTCGTCATTGCAGCTGGTGCTTTTTTGGGGGTACTTTGTGGTGCTTTGGCTGGTCGTGCTTCTGACACTGGCATTATTCGAGGTGCTGCACTAGGAGCAATTGCTGGAGCTGTTCTTGGTATTGAGGTCTTAGAAGCTTACCATGCTTACTGGCGCTCAAATCAGTCAAATTCTCAAAACACGTGATGATGTAGCGACTCAGGTGAGGTTTCCTAATGCTTTTAGTATGATGTGTGGGATGCCTTCATTGGAAAGAGAAATAACTAATTCATGTATCACAAGTTATCAATTTGACAAACAACTTATTTTCTTTAAATGAAAAACATGCAATAGTAGAGTTTAAGCCAATTGATAATAAAGTGATCATAAATATTCAACAAACTTAGCAAGAATGTGAAACAAATTAAAATTAGCCAACAAATGAATTACTTTATAAAAATTAAATTTTTGGGTATTATTTTAATTAATATTAAAAGCACTAAACTAGTTAATAACAAATTATCCAAGAAGAATACTAGAAATTAAATTATCAAAGTAAATTTGGCCTTTATGTCAGTCAAAGGAGATGATTTCTCTTTGATTAGTAAGTTGGCGTTCATAAAAATTGAACTGGGAAATAAAAATTTAATTTAAGTCATAAGTTTTAAATTACATGCCTCAAATAATTATATTTCTTCATAGCCTAGATTAGCATATTAGGTTTGATCAATCTTGATTTAAGTTTATTGCTCTGGACCTTATCAATTCTATTTAATTAGTCAAAGAATCGGGTCCTTGATTTGAGTGTGGCTTAAACTTTACTTAAAGATTTATCACGTTATAGATCTTGTCAACTCTAACCGGAGTATAGATGATTGTGTCAATGGTTAGAACTTATGATCATATTTTTGAATTGAAATTGAGAGTTTGTAGTTTAAATGTGAGATTTTTTTATTATGATATTTGATGGTTATGCAAATATGAAAATCAAAATTTCTTTTTTGAGGGTTGAACACATAGCTTTCAATTAGTCTTGTTGACTCTCTTATTAGGAGGATCAGACTAATTAAGTGAGACTTATGTCTTCATTATATAGCGGCGTGGTTAAAGTTTTCATTTCATTTTTATAACTTTTTCTTATAAGGAGATTTGGATCATTAAAATCTCTAACTTTGATGTAAATGGTTTTGCAAACATTCTTATCACTGTTATGCACTGGATGCACTTTCTTACATTACATGCTGAAATTGGGTTTAGATGATGGTACTATTAAATCAATGGGCATGATTTATCAGATTCTTTAACCCATGATGGTCTGCAGATTTAGCCAAATTATTGATAATATCATCATGTAGAAATAATTTCATTACATCACTTAAAGAAATTACAATTCGTCAGGAGCATACTATTTGTTCACAATTGTGCACCGGTTGTTCACAAGAATATATTGTTCGTTTACGGGACACACGTTGGTTTAGCTTGTGCAATTCGTGACATGTAGTATATTAAGTTATTTTATTGAAAATCACCCATGTGAATGTATTGCCATCCTAAAATAGTGAAGGCCCTTTGTGGCAGGCATACACCTCCATGATTTTAATTTTAAGTTCATATTACTCGCATTTTGTCTACTTGCATGCATGATTTTGCAATTTTGATTATGAGTTCATGCAAATTAATATCTTTCACATGCTTTTAAAATGGCCCCAATTTTGCCTTTGCATGTTTGTGAGCTAATTTGATGGCATAAGGAATTAACTTGTTATAAATATGAATCTTTTTTCAACCCAAGTCTAATTAATTAAGTGTCCTCTTTGGGGTTTGAGCATTCAGTAAAATTCTTGTTGCAGTCCAAAATTTTAGCACTATGCAAGCGAGCCTTCAAGCTCAATTAAGTTTTACCTAAAATCTCATTTATGTTTAGTTCGAGTTCAATTTTTGTAATTTTCAATTCTTCCAACATGGCTTAAATTTTAATTTTGAATATTTAGTATTAAAATTATAATTTCATTTTGTTAGTTATGTTTTAGGCCCAAAAGGGTTCGTTCAATTTTGTTTTATTTTGAGTCTTATTATTGGAAAATTCAATATCATCTCAATATCCCCATGGGATCTTTGGGAATATTAGACCTGCCCACCACTTCAAAAAATGTGTATGGATGGCATCTAAGACATCATAACCGGATCTTCTACACTCATGCCAAGGAATGTGCATAAGAGTCTTCATATGCCTACATGAAAATATAACAAAATTCGTTGTTACATCCAAAAAAGCACGTACAAATACTTATTTCAGTAGTAGGGTCTTACACCTTATTGTGTTAAAAGGACACGTATAAGTTCTTTCTACAATGCCAAGAGGCGTTTACGAGTTGCCTACACGAGAAAAACTGCAAGCATAGTATATTTTTCTACTGCCTCAGAATGATGTGCACGGGTTCTTAAACGTTGTGTGCTTGCTCTGCATTATATTTGTGTGCGAGATGAGCAGTGATGAGTTGATAAAAAAATTTTTGTTTCTCTCTTTTTTTTTTTTTCTTTTTTCTCTTTTTTTTCTTGTCCATTAATAGATTTTTTTTATTTTTTGACTAATAAAGAGAGACATATAGAGAGAAAGAGAGATGTGGAGGGAGGCTAGTGGTGGCAGTGTCAATATTGATGGTGGCTACATGAGGCGTTGGAGTGAGGGGGAGAGCTTGAGGGTGAGAGAGATTGAGAGGGAGTGTTTGAGAAAGAGTTTTGCGAGAGAGAGAGAGAGAGGGCATGTACGGTTCGCTGGCAACGCGTTCAACTGGGGCTGGAGCTGGGGTTTAATTTTTATTTCATTTCTATTTTCTCGTTTTAGTTAGCTGGTCAACACCTATTCATCTTTGTCTCTATTCCGTTGACCTAACTTTATTCAGAAAAGAACTTATCGATCATAGCTGTATCATATTGCATGGTGATATGAAGGAACATTTAAGTTCCAAAAGGTTCCTTCTGAGTTTAGTCATCATCAGTACAAGATTTAAAAACATCTTCATTTAGATGAATATATCCCGTTTTGAGATGCTTTAAGATTGACCAAATAGGAATATTTGCCTTTATTCCAATGATGGGCTGTCTCAGCTGCAATTAATTAAAGTTGAAAATGTGTAAATAAACTCTAGGCTACTTTAATACTTGTAATATTTTTCTGTGCATTATGTTGGAAGCAAGGAGATCAAACACGTTTACTTTCTTGACTACTCTTTTGAGTTCCTGGATGAAAACCAACACTTTGATTTCCTTGACTATTTTGAGTTCCTGGGTGAAAACATGAAATCAGTTCATGGCGGGAGAATTGAAAATTTCTCCTCTTGCTATTGTGGTAGTGGAGCTTTGTTTGATGGCGCATGGTGGTGAGGTGTTACTGGTTATGCATGGGATCAAACTTAATCCGAAGCGATGGGATTTGATTCAAAGAACTTTTTTTGCATAATAATTGAAAAAATTGGGACTCTACCATTATAGTCAAAATGAAGGAATTGAAGTGCTTTTACCCTAATTTTTTTCTTTGATTTTATTGTTGGCCATTACGGCGAATTTAGTTTAATGCGTAACCACATCAAATTAGTATTTCAGTGAAAATTGCCATAATATTGCTGGTTCTCTTCTTATTATTGAAAACGAGCAATTAAATAGTGTTCTTGCATGGCGTTTTAGCTGCATGTATTTATCTATTTGTTATTCGCCAATACGGCTTTGTATTTCTTTGAAACTTGGTTGTTGTAGTTCAAACTAATGGTTTGATCTTTTTTCCAATTCCAGACAGAATTCGTTGAGGACCTCTTTTATGATAGATTTGTGCCACATCAATTTTCCTCTGCTAGGCTTTTGGCTTATCATTGGCAGGTGAGAATCAATGTGCGCTCATAATCTTTGCATTTTAATCACAATATTTCAATCAAACATGAAATTTCCATCTATGTTTTTTTCAAAACTTCATGCCATTTATTTTTGAGTTGGTTTTGAGATGAACATTATCAGATTCATTCAGTTCCCTAATTTTACTATGGATGGTTCTAACCTAATTTCACCTTTATGTTGTTAATCTATGTTTTAACGTCTCAAATTATATATGCAGCAAAATCTGAAACACAGTTACACCTGGATCTGGAAAAATAGAGGGCAATGTTGGCTTTGGGGATAACTCTCACACCTTAGGATCCATTACAAATAGGTATTGGGATTTGGGTCATCTAATCATTGGGAATTGTCATGTCAAGGGGAACATTTGGTTCCATGCTAAATCAAGATTTAGGGGATCTGAGAGTCTCACCGTGGAGGTTTGGTTCTCAGGAATTTTGTGTGGGGTTTGACAGTTGTATATTGAGAATGGTTTTAAAGTATTCAAGGTGGCATTTGTCTATTCTAGTTCCTCACTGGTATCATCTAGCTTCTAGTGTTTTGTGGAGGGATTAGAGGTTTCAGCAATGCATGTGAGTAGAAGGCTTTGTGTGTGTCATTCTTGTTTTATGTGATTATCATGGGTTTCTTCTTCGCAGGGTTGTACTTAGGATTTAGAAATGAATCATGGGTCCTTTTGTTTTGTACAACACAAGTGGGGCTTCTTTGTTAAGTGGATTAGATCTAGTTCTCTTGTTTTGTACAACAAGAGAATTAGAAGTTTGTGTGTCATTCTTGTTTTATGTGATTATCATGGGTTTCTTCTTCGTGTGGGTTGTACTTAGGATTTAGAAATGAATCATGGGTCCTTTTGTTTTGTACAACACAAGTGGGGCTTCTTTGTTAAGTGGATTAGATCTAGTTCTCTTGTTTTGTACAACAAGAGAATTAGAAGGCTTTGTGTCATTCTTGTTTTATGTGATTATCATGGGTTTCTTCTTCTGTGGTTGTACTTAGGATTTAGAAATGAATCATGGGTCCTTTTGTTTTGTACAACACAAGTGGGGCTTCTTTGTTAAGTGGATTAGATCTAGTTCTCTTGTTTTGTACAACACAAGTGGGGCTTCTTTGTTGAGTGGATTAGATCTTCTATCTTCTCCCATGATCTTTAGTTTAATTGAAGTTGGACCACAAAGATATTGATCTTTAGATTTATGTTAAGAAAGGTAGAGGTAGACCTTGGTTAAGATGTATAAAAAATGATCTTAGTATACTTGAATTAAATAAGAATTTGACACATAATACACAACAGACGAAGGATTCATGTGACCCCACCTAGTGGGATTAAGGCTATTGTTGTTGTTGTTGTTGTTGATAGTTTGGGCCACTTCATTCTTGGCTTTGTTAGCACTCGCTTCAAATTTTGTGGCTCCCTACAATAAACTAATATCAAAATAGTATTTTAAGATCAAATACATGAAGTTTGAGATTGAAATGTTTGATGTGTCAATTAATTTTGTTTTTTGGAGAGTCAAGATGTGTAGTTCTTTAACAAAATTTTGTGAAAGAACTTATGTGGCATTTAAAGGTGCTAATGATGATAAGTGAAGATGAAAAGTCAAAGATGGATAAAAGTTTACTTAACAATGATCCAATTTTGTTTGGTGGAAGACGTCTTAACAGAGGTCTTGGAGGAGATAGCCATTAAAGGTTTATAGTTCAAACTTAAGGTACTATTCATAACCTAAAATCCTCTCCAATAAACACCATCAAAATTGAAGTTTGTATTTGTTGTGCACATAGGAAGATATGCCTATCAAGTCATAGCTAAATCATTTTTTACTAAATTACTCATGATTTGATGTATATTGATCTAACTATCGATGAATAGGATCATGCTTCATTATTATTATGCTCTTTAGATCTTTCATATAAATACTTTTGTAACATGTATCTTAAAGATACTAGAGGATATCAAGACTCAATTTTGTCAAAGGATGTAATTTCTAAGAAAAGGCATTGATGAAGAAAAGCAAGTTGAGAGATTTTATATGAGTGAGAATAATAAAGAAAGGATCTACAACATAAAACAAGTATGTTGGCAAGAACAAGATTTATTTCTAGTGAAAGAAACAAGGGCACATTAAAAAATTTGTATGCATTTGAAATAGAGCGGGAAGATGACAAACCATTAGGCCATGATAATAAAATATGATTGATATAGATTCTAGTGATATATTTTTTTTTGTGATGGTGTGTTTGGTGTGTGATATTTATGTGCACCGTGTTGTTTGGGGTATCATTCCATCTACATTTTGAAGAATCTATACTGAAAAAATTATCTTTTCAACTTTACCTAGCTTCGGTGACCCAAAAAAAGCTACTGACTTTTTGAAGAAAAAAAAATTTGTAGGCCTATCGCAGCTTCCTAAATAGCAGATTTTTTTGCCTCTCTACCGCTGTTTTTTTAAGACTACTGTCCCAAACATACTCTAAATGTTACAAATATATTGATTAAGGTACTTAGTATGTTATTTACATATGTGTTATAATAGGTCATTATTTATGTATTGTAAGTCATATAATGAGTTTATATGAGAAAATAATGGGGGCATGTATAAGATTGTAGTTAATGCCATTATTTGTTTTAGAACATGTGTATCTAGAATTTTGATTGGGATGAGATCTTATATCTTTATGTGTTTTGAGTGATGCATTGTGTATATTTTCTAGAGACCCTAAGATCCTTAAGGTTTGCAAGGTGTCATCATGAGTGCTATAAGAGTTAGAGGATCGATGTGTGGTAATGTGCAACCAAAAAAGTTGCTGAAGTTCTTTTTTCATCTGCGTTGTAGTATTGCATTTTGTTGTAGTTGAGGTGAGCTAGTTTCCTGGCTATTGGAAAAGTTGAAAATCTGTTTATGCACATTTTTACTATAATGCTTCTGAATCATATTCTTGCTTATGAGCTTTTTTTGTCAAAATTTGAATATTGAACCTCCGCATAATAACCTTCTATCTGATGTTTTATGTCGTTTAAAAGTGGATTCCTTTTACTCCAGCTTGCGATTTTAGCACATCGATTATGCATGTCTGTTTAGAGATTCTATTTTGCACCCATTGTTTAATGCCAATTCTAATAAAAGAATTCTTTCTATTATGATTTTTATTGGTTCCATTCTTTTATATTTAGCTTGAACCATCTATAACGTCAAGCCATCATCATGATCAGGTACGTGATATCTTTGGCGATGTTCAGTCAAAGGGTTTATCAGGAGATCTGTTAATAAAGCTTCCTTCCTATGTGATACCTCACAACAAAAGTGAGGGTCATGAAGAGAGTATCTGCTGCACAATCTGTCTACAGGTATTATTTGCTCAACATGCACAATAGTTTTCAGATTTGTTTTCTTTTGCTTTTCCTTGGGAGTATTTACTTCCTTTTATGAATATTCTCAGGGATTTTTTAAGTTCTTGAAGCTATAATATACTTCACAAAATAGTAAAATCTATTTGATCGAATGTATTTAGAAATCAATATTACTTCTAAACTCTAGAAATACCCTCGAAACTCTTCTACAATGATTTGATTTTCTCCATAAAATTTTTGTGCTGTTCCTTTAGGATATCGTGGGAGGGGAGACTGTTAGGAAATTGCCTTTATGCTTCCATACATTTCACCTCACGTGTGTGGACAAATGGTTTGCTGCGCATAGCTCATGCCCTGTGTGCAGGCAATGTCTAGATTTAACCACCACTGATTAAAGAAACAACTATAGATTTCAATGTTCCAAAGATTGTATTGCATTTGTTCAATTGTGTAAAAATAATGTAAATTTTATTCCAGATCTTACCTATTTAGAGCCATTTTGACAAGTGTGTTTAGCAATGATCTGCAACTGAAAAAAAATTCTATTGAATTGAAGTTGGTGAAGCTTGTTATATATGGGCGAGTGCTGAACACTTTTATAATTTGCTTTTTTAAAGTTTATCAATTGTGAAGCTTATTTGATTGGCAAGTTATTTGAATTGGCTTTTTTTTTTATTATTATTATTCATAAATTCCAAAGCTTCTACAATTTTACAACCACATTTATAAAAAATATAACCGCCTCAAACATATTTTAAATTAAATAACAGAAAACTATTGAGAGAGAGAGAGAGAGAGAGAGAGAGAGACTTTAAAAAAAAAAAAAGAAGATAAAATTGTCTGCAAAAGTGCACTTCGTGTAACACGCAATAGCAGGAATGTTGTGTGCCAACCAACCGATCCAGCCATAGATCTCTTAAAAACTGCACTGCGTATGTTTTTCCTTCTTGTAAACATCTTTTATTTTATTTTTTTAACAGCACAGTTATTAAAAAAAATAATTTCACCTTAGCATTGAAATTATGCTGATCACCGTAATAAGCAATCATAGGGCTGACAGTATTGTTATTACATTGATATAACTATCGCCATACCAAACGTCACTTAACATTTAAAACAATTTTAAAACTTCCAGTAAATTTCTCGTGGTTTATAAGTACAGATATATCCTTCAAATATACAGTATTTGCAATAGAATAAAATAATAATAGTTCATTCTGTTTTTTAATGCTGTTAACTAAACTGGAGCCTGCAGTTCTGGACCAATGGCTTGAAGAAAATCACCTCTTCAACACTTGGATAGACCTATCATCAATATTTAAGCTCGTTATTACCAGTAGAAGTACCAATGGCAGAATTTATTGCACATTCAATATATATATATATATATAATGTAAGGATAATATGTACCTTGGTCCAATTGAAAGGAAGATTTTGAAGAAAACTTATTTGGATTCCCAAAGATGATTTCTCCTTGCTCTCCAGCCAGCCCCAAATCCTTAAGTCTCCTCTCCTGATAGTATTCTAGAGTATCCAGTTCAGATTCGCGTGCTCCAAAATTTCATCAATTTGCAGGAGCACCTTCTTCTCTCCTGATCTTATGCCAATAGCAATCTTTGATCTTGGATCCAGCCCCTTTCCATCAGCTTTTCATCCTGTTATGTTACGAGCATTAAATTAACAATAATCAGTAAAATATGGTACAAAAAATGGGTGCTTTTGGATGAAGGCAATGAGTTAAAGTTACATGCATGACAAAACAAGTTCAGTAGCATAATTTCTCCTATAATTCGATAGCTAAACTAGATAACATACAAGCTTGAATCATAGATTTGGCTTAAGCTTGTGATAGAGATTTTATTTTCACTTTAAAAAGGGGACAGAAGGCCAATTCAATTGTAACTAAGCCAACATTCGAAGTGAGTTAAAGCATACACGTTCTTTAACAAAAATACCGAGAAACGCAGATCTTGAAAGTTAAAAAAAATGTCGTCACCCTGTGTTGCATTGGGTGTTAAAGCCTCCTCCTTTATTTCTAGAGGGTTTTACATTTTAAGTGATTAAAATTTTGATGGTCAATCCTATTTTTCTTAAAGCGCTCACTCAAAAAAAAAAAAAAAACTTCTAGATTCAGCCATTTCTATTTACTGTAATAATACACACCAATATCAATATCATTATAAACCACAGAAAAAAAATTTTAACTTGTCTACAGAAAATCAACAAATATTTTGCTACTTTAGCAGTAGTTCATAATCTAGAATGCATGTTAGACAAAAAAGTCTCATGAACTAAAACAAAAAAAGTTCTGACAGTTTACCTCTTCAACTGTTGTGTGATAATATGAGAGCGCAGAACTACACGCATCTCTAACCACGCGGCAAATTGTCTCCTCATTGGCACGACTAACAGCTAGCTCTAGATGACCCCAGACTGAGTTCCTGAAAAGAGACTCCAAGAGGAAGGCATCTGTTCCCCAAGAGCCACCAGCCGCAGATATGGGAGCATCAATGGCGGAAGGGAAGGTCAAGCACAACATCAAAATATGCAGTTTCCCCTAAGCCATTTGACTCTGCGATATCCAGCTTGTCTCCATAAAATGGATCCGATTCAGAAATCTCTAGCGTCATGGTATAAACTTCCCGACTCTTGTTTGATTCTATGAAGCCGTAGTCTAGGGCTAGCTCAGCATTGCTCTTCTCTAGATCATACTGTATGTAAACCTGGCAGGTTTGCATTCATTAGTTCTGATGTGAGTTAATGTCTTAAAAGAATTCATAACCTTATCAGAAAGAGATTTATTTAGTAAAAGGACCTCCATGAAAGAGAATGATGATTGGAAGTAAAGTTGCTTAATAATGCGTTAAGCTATGAATACAAAACCACTGTTATTATAACTCATGCTTCATAGTGGAGATGGGTCATCTTTTGAATCCTTAAGTGTTAATTATTACATGCTAGAGGTGGCACGTATTGTTTAGATGACCTCAGCAAGTTTTCCATTCAGCTAAGTTCATCAACAAGAACTCCACATTTCTATCATGGAAGACTAAAAAATTTAAGTAATCTGAAAATTTAAGTGCAGTTTAAATTTACCTGTTCACCAGCATTGACAGATGCAGGAGTACGCAATGAAAATATAAGTTCACGGGAAAATACTCCCTTGCCTTTGATCTCCCAACAAGTGTCTTCTGAAGTAATACTAGAATTATGGTTAATCTGATAAAGCACATCAAATAATCATCAATGTAACTAAAAGGTATCAAACATTTTGCCGCAGAAGATAAAAGAAGAGATACTTTGATCAATTCATTAAACTTCTCTAGGTATGGGTTCTTACAAGATCAGCTAATGGAATTAGAACAAGTTTATCACCACGAAGGCGTGAAAATGCCCTTGATCTTAGTATTCCGAAGGCCCATAGGAAATCAGCAGCATTAATTGTCTTCTGGAAAAGATGCTTGTTAGGAAGTATAACTTCATCTTGTGCTTTGATGAATTCATTTTGAACGTACTCTTTTACACCAATTGTTGTGTTCAGTAGTTGAGTTCCTACAGAAAGAGACATGTGCCAGTTCATAACAAATTTGACAGATCAAGGAATACTGACATAACATTTAGACCTTAAGTAACTGTTCTAATCAACTTATTTCAACTTTTTTTTTTTGGAAATCCTAGGCAGACATAAACAATACAAATTGAATTGACAACAATGCGTTTTATAACACAGTTCAAGTGAATAAACCCTAAACATAAGAGAAAAACCCGTTGAATAATCAAAACGAGTGAATAATTTTGTCTGCTGAAGGCTTCAACATCAGCATTCAAACATGATTCACAAACATAATATCTCAAAATGTAAGTTTCAGTGGTGAGAAACTATACTGATAAAACATAATTACAGTGAATCACATTGAACAAAGTAGTTTTCAAGAAATAAATAATGGGATCACATCCTGCAACTTCAAACATTGATATCAAACAACATAAGATTTCTTCCCATTGGCATGTACTGCTGAACAGAAAAAAATGTATGCTTGTCATAAACAGTAGGCTAGGTTAATTAAGAAAAATAAACACAAGGAATTACAGATTTGCAACGCAAGTAGTCATACTGACTTAATCAATTATGAATGTAAATGGTCCACTCAAAAATACTTCGCTTGTACCCAGCAAATCAGTCCACTAAATCAGCCAGCAGTTCTGAGTTACCACAAGCCTTTGCTTTTCACCTTCCTCTCCCAAGAACTAAAATATTCTAAAACCTTAGCCCAATGAAGCTTAATGATGGTAGACTAACAGCCATTAGCCCAAAAGCATAATCCAATGGGTAAAGGTGGCTAATACTATATTAAAAAATCAACCCTTCTTTCACTTCTAAGGTTGACAAACTTCAACTTTCACCTTCATGTGAATTTTTGGGCATTTGAATGGCAAACCCTAGATAATATACTTTTAAAAGGTAGATTAGGGTGACGTCCTAGAGAATGTAACTTACTATGTTTTATTTTACTAATGAGAAATCAAAGTTTCCCATGAGCGTAAGCCCTTAGAATTACATCTCATGTTCAATGTTAGGAATGCTATCAATTAAGGATGTTAATTGTGTTTGATTTGTGGCTAGAAGTTTAAATTTCTAGCTGTTGAAAAAACATCTAACTTTTATGCAAAAGTATTATCCCATAACTACATACAAGGAACCACAATGTAATCACAGAAAGATCAAGCACGCAGAGAACACAAAGACTCACATGGTTCAACTTAAATAATGTCTATGTCAATCAAAGATAAAAGAGAATTTAATCCACCAAATGTAGAAACCATAAATTAGGTGTACAAAATAAGGATGCTTATCAACTCTTCCCAATTCCCAAGTATACCCACATATAACAAAGAAGTCCAAAATAATACAACAACAACAACAACAACGACAAGCCTTTATCCCACTAAGTGGGGTCACATGAATCTTTCGCTCCATTGTGTCCTATTATGTGTCAAATTCTCATTTAATTCAAGTATCAGGTCATTTTTTATACATCTTAACCAAGTCTTTTAGGTCTACCTCTAACTTTCTTAACATAAGAAATCTAATGCATCTACTCTCCTAACCGTCATTTGACGCCAACGCTTTATGTGGCCAAATCATCTACGACTCTCTAATCTTATCTCACAAGAGCTACTCCAACTAACATACTCATTTCAGATTTTATCTCTAAGAGTAAAGCCACTCATCCACTGAAAGCATCTTCATCTCTGTAACACTTAACTCTTTATGCTTTTTATTGGCCAATATTCGCACTATAAGTCATTGCAAGTCTTACCACCATCTTATAAAATTTTTCCTTAAGTTTAAGAGAACTTTTCTATCACACAGGCTAGATGCATTCCTCCACTTCAACCATCCAACTTGAATTCTACTAATAACATCCATCTATTTCACCATCATTTTGAACAATAGAGCCTAAATATCTCGAATTACTCACTCTTTTAATGACTTGTTCACCTAATATCACAACACTACCACTAGAACTTCTACAACTAAAATTACACTCCATATATTCAGTTTTAGATCTACTTAAACGAAAACCTTTAGACCTCCTAGCCACCAAGGTTAAATTGGCTAGAACCCATTATTGAATGTTGAAATCACATAACTTTTGTGTGTCTATCACTCAATCATATGGAACCCTGTGAGGTCGCCCATTCTTGAACATTACCCAATACTGATAGACAAAACCAAGATCCATAAACACCCCAATTAATATCACTTAATCACAGACAAACTAAGGATGATAAAACACCAAGAACCAAGTTTAACCCAAACATTAATAGATGAATATCTATCAACACAAAATCTTAAGCCAATATGTAAAGGCCTACTATTACATTAGGAACTTTTATTTAACATGCAATATGAGCCTGTGCTTTTCTCTTCACAGTCTCATGGATCTTACCATTAATAGCTTTATTACGCTTGAAATGTCATACCATTTGCTCTTCTGCACCTTAAGTATTTAAAGTAATCCAACAAATTGTGTTATTAGAAAAGTTAAAACCACAAAGAACAGCCTAACAAAGATAGTTCAAGGGTGCCTCAATCACAGAAAACTACATATGAGATTAATCACATAGGTTCCTAAGAGCTTTAGTTGGCAACAAGCTATCGGCACTGACCTTGCAGCTGGGATAGCTCCTCCTCGGACCTGCACTGCAAAATGAACGACACTCATAAACCCCACAAAATCTCTACAGGCTACATTACTTTCCCCGCTTTTGAACCTTTCTCACCAGAAAATAGGCGAATCGGTCTCCGCCGGGAGAATGTCGAGGTAGGGTCGCCACGAGGAGGCGATGGCCTTCTCCCTTAGGAGGAAAAGCGCGATGGCGACCCATGGTTTTAACCCGAGGGTAACAGGACCGATCTCCGAAGCGGCTACTGTGTTGGTGTTGATCCACAGCTTCTTGGGAATCTCCACGACCACTTCGTTCCGTAACATGTCACGCTCAGCCACAAGCCCTAGCCCTTCCGGAACGAACGCAGGCTTCACCGGCGGCGGAGGCTGTGGAATGCCGCCGCTCGCGGAGCCATCGCCAGAAGTCAGCGATTGCGGAGTCGGAGGGAAAGGCCACGGCGGCGGTTGCGGCGACTGGTTTTATAATTTTTTGACGGAGTTTGGTTGAAGAATGGCGATAAGAAAGGAGGGCGGAGACAGCAGTGGAGGAGCGGTGGAAAGATAGAGGAGATGGAGGACGGAAGCAGAGATGAGGCACCGCCATGGTTAGCTGCTCGGAGGGACAACAGAGATAAGCCATGGATAGAGCGCAAATTTCAGTGCTTTGGGTGGACAAAATCTTGTGCAGAATATTTTGCATGGATTTTCTGGATTAGTTCGTTTGACTTATCGTTAACTGCTGACTTAATTTAGCATAATAACTGCTTAATTAATTAATTATGAACCGGAAAAGGAGCTCTGCTAAGGATTACTTTGGAGAGCTCTCTCATAACTTTGTTTTACCTAAAATAAAATAGTTTCGTTCAATTTTTGATTATTTTTAAAAAAAATTGTGATAAAAAATTGTTTTGAGAATTGAAATTGTTAGAATAATAATACAGTGAAGATTAGAAATTTGTAATTTAAATTTTTTTAAAAAAAAATTTTTAACACATAATAATTTTATAAAAAAATTAATTTTTTATAATAATTTTACAATCAATTTTTTAAAGAACTACAGTTACTTTAAATAAATCTTTAGATGATATGAATCAGAAAAATAATACTTTCAAACTTCCAAAATAGGTAAATGATAACTCAGGCTTTTTATGAGGCATGTGATTTTTTATAAATTTTTTGTACTAAGAATTTTATTTTTTATTTGAGACTTTTAAGCTTTTTTATTTTTTATAAATTGAGTAATGAAATATAACTCACATACATAAAACTAATATCAATCCTCTTAATTCTTTTGAATGGTACCAAAGCCCTCAACAAATTAATCTAAATATGGTGGCCCTCATTGTGAATTATCTTCAAAATAGACCTAACATCCATAAGATTGTTGATTATTATGGTCCTTATATCAAATATGAGGACCATTAAGCTTAAACTTAAGATATTAATCATCAATCAAATCGACTATCTTATTGAACACATTATCCCTCCTCTGAGTAGCTTCATTTGGAAAAGCAGCTTAATTTGAATGTGTGCTCTACAATCATGGTGGAAAAAAATTTAGTTAGAAATATTTGAAAGCAGAGCTATGAAGGTTAGGAGAAAGATGAACGAGGAGTGCATGTCATGCATCTAAAATTTAACTTTTCAGTACAATAACAATTGTCATAAATAAGAGGCATCGTTATAACTAACAACTTTGTAATGCTTTGTTAGGTAAAATCTTATTTTTAGAGTTATTGAGAAAAAATTACTTATGAGAGGCTCTCTAATAACCAACCATTAGACATATACATTATCCTAAAATTGTAAATAATATGAGCTTTAAAAAGAGTTGAAAAATTACCAACAATTTTAACATCTTAGCTTCCTAAGAACTCATATTAAAGGAGGTAATTAAATGGTTGTTTGGTTGAATCAAAAGCAAAGTAGTCCAAATGCAGGAGTTTTTGATTTTTTAGGTTTAGTACGCTTTAAAGTAAAATTTTAAAGTGATGTAATGTATTTGAAATTCATCTGGATAAATATATTTTAGTGTATTTACCCAAATAATTAATTTCAAATACATCGGTTAATCGAAAATATCTGCACTACCGCAAAGACGCCACCATCTAAATCGGTCACGGTTATTGCCACCACCGATCGTTCGGCAACCACCCTCGCCGCCCACCACCGCCTCAGCATCACCGACCGCCACCACCGCTTCTCAAAACCTTTAAAATACTTTATATTATATTTATTTTACCAAACAAAAAATGAACTACGAATTTATAAAATTCTCAACCAAACAACCTAAAGTAATTCAAATATATCAGATTTCTTTTATATCGATTCTTTTTCAAGAACTAAACAACCCCTAAATAAATATATAAATGCTCCTACACCATGAATTACATAGAATATATGAGTTCCAAAAATAGCCTTCGATAAATATCTAATATGTACCTTTCTATACTAATTATTGTGATTTCAATAAAATTTTCATTGAAATATATTAATGTATGCATTGTAAATAACAACGATCAAAAGATAATTAATATAATAAAAAATGCTGTGATGAACTCACATCCTAATAGTAATAAAAGTAAGCTCATAATGTGTTCATAATGTATTGATAACTCGAAGCTTTTATCAAGGCATTTTGAATTAGATCCATGTCACATAGGTTGTATTTAGCTTAATACTTCATTCTCCGATTATTGTTTGAATAAACACGAGAATCAAAGAATCAAGGCACAATCTTATTTATCTAGGTCAAGTTGATCCAAAAATTCTCATAACTTGAGTCTTATTCATCAAGTCGCTAGCTAAGAATCAATTCAAAGTCAATTCTCGAGACTCAAGTTGGGCCTTTCTGATAACATCGAATCTTAACTACTCATCTAAAAGTTTTCACCAAATTGACTAAGAATTTATTATCAATAGAACTTTTTTGATCATCTCTACATGAGAACTTGTAAAAGCGGCTATATTGGGAAAAACATTCAAAGCTAAAATTTGAAAAATCAACTTGAAATTTCTTCTATGAAAAGGAGCAAGACATGAAATTGTCACATCTAGTGTGTGTATTATTAATGGGCTATGAAACAAAAGAGAATTGAAAGCATTTGATTAACACTTAAATGGGCCTTCAGGTGTTTGCAAAGCCCACAAGGGTGCCAATTTGTAACAGAGACCAAGATCCCGAGGATTGGGCCGAATATTACTGATTTTACAATTTATAGGGATTGTTTATTTTAGGTTTTAAGGGTGTAATGTAAAAATATATATGAATTTTAAATTTTATAATATTTAATTTGAAAGTAAAATAGTTATGAGAAATATTTCAAATGAGATATCATAATTTATACTATTTGTAAAAATGAAAGTAAAACAATATTTAAAAATATATCTAGAAGATAAATAAATTAGATTATTTGACAAATTTGGGGTACATTACACACAAATTTAATTGCTTTAAAATTAATAATTATCAATCAACAATTTCAAATATATAAGTTTTCAATATTATATCAAAATAAAATTCATCATTAATTTTTAAAAAAAAATTGAAATATACTTTTTCATGTAAAAAATAATAATATATTTGTAAATATAGACTTTTAAGTGTTAGATATATAGATGAATAAAAATTATTTGTTATTTACGCAAATCTTTTTATTATAAATTGTAGAATTGGCCTATAGAACTCCACTATTAAAGTGGTCTATTATATGATGAATTCATGAGAGACATTAATGAAAGTCTCTTCCTCAAAGATTAGCATCGAGCTCATCGGAGTTATTTATGCAATTTATTATACATCAATTCATTAAATTATTTTTAAAATAATCGTTATTAAGTTTTGTTATTTGATTTTATTTATATTATTATTAGTATGTAGCTTTTATTATAATTTTGAATTTTAATCTAAACTTATAAAAAAGAGATTAAGGAGGAATATGATACCTTAAGGATCTATTTGGAATAAGTTATCTGAAAAAATAATTATCAGACGCTATATAAGAATTTACTATTTAAAAGTGGTGAGACCGCAAATTTATTTTATTTTCAAAAAATCAAAATGCAACTTTCTAACTTCCACCAAATGGAGTCAGTGTAAAACATACTTACGACAAATTTTTCAAAATGTAAATGTACTACCCCAAACGAATTACTGCAGGTAACATTCAATCTTTGTGCCAAATGCACCCTAAGTCATATTTTGACATCAATCTATACTTTCTTATAATCATCTAATGAAATTTTAGAACTCCTCTTAAATTATTTTATTTTTTTCTCACATTTAATAAGAAGATTTTGATGTCATTTACATATAAACATAAGTTTATTATCTTTAAATAATATAATTTTCTATTAAATTCTATTTTATTAATTTATTAATCTTAAATTAAATGATTTTTTTGTGAAATATTTGAATGAATTTAATGATAAGCTCACACATATAATATATATGAAAGACTTGAATTCTAAATATTTTAGTTGAAATTAAAATTCTTTATCAACGTACAAGCTTCATAAATTCCTTCATTATTTCTATATCTCCACCAACCAGCTTCGGAAACGTTCATGGTGCAATATTGCCCTTTTGTGGAAGACTTTTTTTTTTAATTTATTATTTATTTATTTTATTTATTTATTTTTTATTTTTTTTATTTTATTTATTTTATTTATTTTATTTTTTATTTTTTATTTATTTTATTTTTATTTTTTTATTTTACTAATTAGTTCTATTTAGGGTTTAGGGCAGATTTATGTAGAATTTTGCATCTATTTAAAATCAAACTACAGTTTTGATGAGTCAGTTTATATATATTATTGTACGTTCAATTGGCTCAATGATTAATTTTAAACTGATGACTGTACAATTTTGTTTAAAATAATGATATAAATCTGAAGAATATTAAATTGATGTGATAATTTAATTTAATTTATATAAAAATTCGAGTTATATATAATTATTATTTATGTCAAGTATTATTCAAATTAGTTTAAGTTGATATGAATAATTTGAAATCAATCTAAAATTGGATCGATTATCATTTATATTTATTAAAATTATGATTAAATGGATCATGTTTAGATTAATTGAGTATTGTTGATTAAAAAAGTAAAATAATTAATGTAGTAAATAAATTAGGTGAATCGAGCTCAAATTGAGTAACATTTGAATTGGGGTTGTTTGATTGCCTGAATTTTGGATGTAAAATAAAATAAATATAGAGTTTTAACTTTGTGGTGCAAGTTTCATTAGCAATATAATGTATTTAGAATACATTAAAGGTCATTTTGTGTATTTTCCCACTAATAAATACACCGCTATAAAGTTGCCGCTTAACGATCATCGCCGTCGTGATCCACCACCAATTGCTCACCTGTCACAACCTCAAGAATATTTTACATTATATTTATTTTACAAAAAAATAAATCAAGTTCATGTATTTATAGAGTTTTCAACTAAACAATCCTAAAGTAATTCAAATATATTGCATTTTTTTTACATTATATTCCTTTTTCAGCCAAACAACCCCTAAATATTATGATACTTTAGAGCATCAGCCCAACTTAATTAATTTAAATTCAATCAATTATCTACCATTTAAAGAGAGAGTATGGTACAAATCATTTTAGCCTGATAATTATAAATTTAAACTTTCAACTAAAAAGTTTTGAATTTATGATTTATGTATATATTATGTTTACGATTTAGCGATTAAATTTTCTTAAATGTGCCAAAAATAAGAAGAGAGGTTATGGGTCCAATTAGTGTGCTCATGATTGTTTATGATTAGTACTAATTAGCAGTAATATTAATGGGAACTAATTACACTTATCACCCATATAAATAATAAATATTGTGCATATCTCTCATATATTTTTCCATATTATATTTATCTCCTATTTGTAAAATTTTAAGACTCTATTTGGCTTTTTTTTTCATTTTCAAAAAATTTCATGAAACATGTTTGTACTTGACTTAATGCCCGTAGAAGTTCCTAAGCGTATGAACGCCACCTAAAATCTTCTTCTTTATGGCATTGATGGGCGTTGGTTTAGGGTTTAAGGTTGTGCTCCAAATGTCACGTAGTTGGCAACCACTTGATTCAAGATATGCCTCTTCAAGAGTACGATGGGAATTGGGGCATCAAGGTCGATTCAGTGAGGCAAAGGTCATTGATTTCACAGTCATAGTTCATGGATGAGTGAACATGGATCAAATATATTATATATTTTAGGCCAAAGAGAGTGATGGAGGACATCATTTTTTATTTTTTATTTTAAAACTAATAATTATTTATAATTGCCAAAAAATTGTTTAATCGTTGATCTTAATATAATAAATTTAAGAATTAAATTTATGATCATCTAAATTTTAATTTCAATAGTTCTATAATTGAACTTGATATGGCATTGAAAATTCTATAAGACGAATCTTGATGTTAAAAGCAAGCGATCCAAGTTAAAATTGGTGAAATCAAGCACTTAAAATATCATTGGAAACTTTGGGATATCGTTAAATCCCTAAATAGCTTTCAAATATAGAGTGTAAATAAATCGTGCCTCGGATCTAACAAGCCTAAGTTCTCATAATTTTGATTTCATTTGTGCATTCAAATACACAAAATACATCATATGATCAAAGGAATCATTTTGAGCCCGATGGGGAGGAGTGGTTCGATTTTACAGAGACTCCCTCCAATCTATAAATTGCCCCTCATTCTTCATATGAGGAGGCCAAGCAAAAGAGAGAATAAAGTTTGAAAATCCTCCAAACACAATCGTGTCACCACTGACGGTTGGCAACCATCGCCACTACCGTCAAATCTCCGTCGGTCTCCATCTTGACGACCTTCATCGCCGGCTATTCCCCAGTTCACCATTACTATATGGTTGTTGTTGTCGATAATGAGATTCTCATTATCGCCCTTCTCATATAAATTATGTAACCCAAGATCGAAAAAAAATTGTACTCCAAAATAAATATATAGTGGAAGATTTTATGGCTAGCGTGATTTTTCCCTCTTTCGAGGTTTTCCACGTAAAAGGTTATGGAGTTTTCTTGTTCACTCTTTAAATATCTATGTGTGTGGATTTCACAAACAAGGCTAAGGCATAAACTTTCACTCTACCGCAAGGTTTTCAGCACACATGCGTCTGGGAACTGATTCCATTATTTTATCTTGTATGATGTCAACTTTCCCAACAAGATCAAAACTACCATCGAGGTGGAGCATTTCAAGCTTTTAAAGAGCGCAAGCAAAAATGAAAATTTATCAAACTTCGCTTTCCTTGATTTTGTCAAATTGGGGCAACTCTTAATCTCAAAAGATTATCCAAACCAATATTTTGGATATCTAATTGATTATCGCTAGAGAAGCAAGTCCAATACCAATAAAAGGACCAAGTTTAAGGAGCAACTTTGGTAAACAACTGAACGGATGTTACGATTCGACCTCTTCCATACGTTAACGCCTTCAAGTAATATTTTGACAAACAACCTCGGATCGAAAAAAATTATCGTGGATTCAATTCGACCTTATCCATAGGTTAACGCGTCATTGGGTAGCACCTCGACAAACAACCTCGGATAGGTCAAAATCCGCCGGATTCAATTTGACTTCCATACAAGTTAACGCCATCGGGTAAGACGACAAACAACCCGGATAGGTCAAAATCTTGGATTGATTCAAGACCTCTTCCATACAAGGTCATCGAGTAATACTCTATCAAACAACCGGATAGGTCAAAATCCTTAGCGGATTCAATTCGACATCTTCCATACGGTTAACGCCATCGTAACACTCGACAAACAACCCGGATAGGTCAAAAATCCTTAATGGATTCAATTGACATCTTCCATACACGTTAACGCCATCGTAACACTGACAAACAACCCTGGATAGGTCAAAATTATCGGATTCAATTTAACCTCTTCCACACTTGTTAACGCCATCGAGCAAAGACTTTGACAAACAACCTGGGATCAAAAGGTCTTTGGTGGACTTCTCACCTCTTCCACACAAGTTAACGCGTCTGTAATACTGATAAACAACCTTAGATGGGTCAAAATCCTCAGATTCAATTCAACCTCTTCCACACGTTAATGTCGTAACACTCGAAATAACTTGATGGGTCAAAATCTCGGATTCAATTCAACCTCTTCCACATAGGTTAATGTCATCGCCGTAACACTCGACAAACAATCTCGGATGTGTCAAAATTCTCCGATTCAATTCAACCTCTTCCATACAAGTTAACGCCATCGAGTCACACTCGACAAATAACCTCGGATAGGTCAAAATCCTCAACGGATTCAATTCGATCTTCCATAGTTAATTTCATCGAGTCACACTCGACAAATAACTCCGGATAGGTCAAAATTCTCAACGGATTCCATTCAATCTCTTCCATGGTTAACGCCATCGTAACACACTCTAACAAATAACCTCGAATAGGTCAAAATCATCGATGGATTCAATTGACCTCATCCATACGTTAATGTCATCGAAGTCACACACTCGACAAACAACCGGATAGGTCAAAATCCTCATCGGTCCACCGCCAGGGACTATCACCGACTATGCCGTCCGTGCCGAATTATCGCGAATCTCCGCTGGTCACCACCATTCGCCATCATCCATCATCACGCAGATTGCCACAGCTGACACTGCCGCGTTGCTGCCGTCATTCGCTGGCCGCTAACCACTATCCTCGGCCACCGCGCCGACCATCGCCGGCATCTCCGCCGGTCCACCATCGTCGCAGGGTCATCTCGCTGACTACCGACCAATCACCACCGCTGACCTTCAACCCGGTTGGTCCGACAGCGGTTGCTCTTTGAGGAAAACCAGTCTCATCATATGAACTACGCTTAATCCAACCCGGCGGTCGATTGGCGACGCTTCGAGGGAAAATCGAGTTCGCGGAACTACGGCCTTAATCTCTCAATCCGGTGGTCCAACAAGGGCGACGCTCTTTTCGAGAGAAAATCTCGCCATATGAATATGGACCTTGATCGCCTCAACGACCTCCTCTTAAGAAGAAGAAGAGGGTCACTCAAACATATGAAGAGTGTGCCCCTTGGCCCTATGGGATTTTATAGACTATAGGGACAAAAGGTCAAAATTGCTAAATACCACAAAACCCGCTCAAAATCGCTAAAATGGGCAAAACGAGCAAAAAACGGGCAAAATAGACAAAACCCTCATGGGTCTTGGCTGCGACGCAGATGCTCACCACCACTTGTCCGCGTTACAGAACTAACTCCCCACAACAAGAACAATACGCACCATTCATCCCATCGCCTAACCCATTCAGCCATGCTTCAACTCGGCCAAGGCCGCAGGGAGCGGTGAGCGCTGTGCGAAGCGTGTGGATCGCCTACGCATGCGCACGCGGGCGGCCGCCACACGGGCGCCACAATGCTTGGAATCGCCTGAATGGGTCCATAACTCAAATCTTGCGCCACAGATCCACTTACATCCGCACCTGCGCTCGTGATCATAATCTTATGCTCACATGAAAATTTGTTCTCTCAAAATATGGTTGATACGCAAATTTCATTGAAGAATCGCGCTATTTTAAAGTATTCGGCATGTATATTTTTTGGATAATTGAGATAATATCATCCAAAAAATAATCGATTGATAATCGAAAATTTTACTAAGCAGAATCTTGATGTTAAAAGCAAGATCGAAATTAAACCGGTCGAGATCAAGCACTTAAAATATCATTAAAAACTTTGGGATATCGTTAAATCTCTAATAGCTTTCAAACATGGAGTATTTATACAAATCAAGCTTCTCGATGATCCGGATCTAACAAGCTCAAGATCTCATAATTCGACTTCATTTGAGTATTCAAATACACAAAATACATCATATGATCGAGGAGGAATCATTTTGAGCCGTCAGATGGGGAGGAGTTGTTCGGATTTACGAGACTCCACTCCTCCAATCTATAAATAGCCCATCATTCTTCATATGAGGAGGCCAAGAGAGAGAGGAGAGAGCTATAAAGCTTGAAAACCCTCCAAATACAATCGTACACTCAACTGTCAACCATCGCCGCCGCCGATCGTCGCCGCTGCCTCCATCTTGATGACCTTCATCGTCGATGTTTCATGCTCGCCATTACTATATTGTTGTTATCCGATAATGAGATTCCCATTATCAACCCTTCTCATCTACAATCAGAACCCCTGGAAAATTTGTACTCTAAAACAAATATATAGTGGAAGATTTTTTGAGCCCCATGATTTTTCTCTTTCGAGATTTTCCGTAAAAAAGATTTTGAAGTTTTCTTGTTCACTCTTTAAATGCCTCTTTGGATTTCACAAACAAGGCTGGCGTAAACTTTCACTCTACCGAATCGATTTTCTAGACGCGACAAAACTAATAGTTTAAAGAGATAAATCCAACAAGATTAAAAGTGATACAATTTGACTCAAAAGAATTCAAATCAAACAAGCGAAGTGTAAATAACGATTTTATGATGTTAATTGAAGAATAAAATCATCTATGAATCTCATGTGTTTATAGTCAAAATAAGCATCTTGATAGAGGGAATACAAGAGGCATTGATATGACCAAAAATTCCTCTAAGCACGAATCTTGATGCGAAAGCAAGTCGATCCAAAGTTGAAACGGTGATCAAGCTCTCAAAATATCCTTGGAAACTTTGGGATATCGGTTAAATCTCTAAATAGCTCTCAAATATGAAGTGTTTATAGTCAAATCGGCGTCTCGACGAGCGGTTCCAACAAGCCAAAGATCTTATAATTGATTTCATTTGAGCATTCAAATGTAAAATACATCATATGATCAAGGGAATCATCATGAGTCATCAGATGGAGAGGAGTGGTTGGATTTTGCATGTATTTACGAGACGCCACTTCTAATCTATAAATCCTCATTCTCATGGAGAAGTGAAGGAGAAGGGAGGCAAGCAAGAGAGAGAGGAGAGAGCTCTAAAGATCCTCCAAGACAACGCCACTGACGATCGTCAACCCCGTCGGCCGCCATCACCACCACCGCCGATCGCGCCAACCATTATTGTCGTCATCATCACCAATATCGGCCATCGAGTCAACATCGCCGCCAACATCGTTTATTACTAAGAATCGCCGTTCATTTTCATATATAATGTAATCCCAGACGGGAAGATCTTGTACTCTTAAAGACACATAGGAAGCTTTTCTAAGCATGGTTTTTTCCCTCTTTTGAGGTTTTCGTAAAACTCGAGTTTTATTGTCGCTTCTTTAAATACTGTGTGTGACTTTCCAGAAGTAAGGCAGAACTTTTACTCTACAGAATCGGTTTTCTAGCACGAACACCTATAATCACTTAATTTTAAGATTATTAAGGCACTTAAATGTAAAAAAATTTGATCTATGATTAAAAAATCAAAATAAGTTATCCGATGAAATATTTTGAGCATTTAGATAAACTTATCAAAATTGTATTCAAGGAAACTATATATAGATATTCATTCTTCACATGAAAAGAAGATTATATCTTGGTCTAAACTTAGAGAAACAGAGAGATTTGAAGCGTTATAGAGTTTTTCTAATTTTTTGACACTAACGATCATAACAAGAAACCATTGTTACTCAACTACTATCATCCAATCATCATTGGTTGATCTCTTTCACTTAATTGTCATTTCGATCATCATCATCTAATTTTATAGATCAATCATCGCCTTTGAACGCCATCGTCATCCTTCACTATTCATTCTGCATTGTTTACTACAAACATAAGAGCTCAACTAGAATTCTACACTTTATAATCATATTTTCTTCAATTGAGACTAAGAATTAATATCTATAACATAAAATGGACTATTTTAATTTAGCTAAATCTCGTGATTTTTTTCATGCAAAATTTTGGCTTTTAAAATTTTTTATTTATCTAAATTCTAATTTCTCTTGCAACTTTTAATTTCTATAATTGCATAAGATATTTTTATAAACTTAAGACGTTAAGCTTTCTTTTATTATTGTAAATATTTTAATACATAATTCATATGAATAATAATAATATTTTCTTTTAATGTTATAATAAATTTAAAATAAAAAATTTAAAAATAATCTCAAACCACTCAAGCTAATAGCTTGTGAATAGAGCTGCAAATTAACCGAAAGATTCAATAAGCTACTCATGCGACTGAGTAGAGCTCATTCATGTTCATTTGATTAATTAATATAATGAACTTGAACATTTTTTGTACATACTTGATTAATAAATGAACACGCCAACAACTTATTGTCGTAATACATGAATAATATCATTTAAAGTTTCACGCAGCAAGCTCGACATCGCTGATTAAGTTTTGATTGATTCATAAACAGATAGATTTTATTTTTTAACACACTGCTCACGAAGGTCGATTAATGCTCGTTACTTTATTAAACGAGCTATCTGTTAACATGCTCGATAGCTCAATTTGAATTGAGTTCAACAAAATTTCTGTAAACGAGCTCAAACTTGAATATCATTCTAAAAGAATCGAGCTCGAGTTCAATAATGATAAAAGAGCTTGAACTCAAATAAGTCCATAATTCAGCTCGAATCGTTTGCAGTCCTATTCGTGAATATGTGATCAATTTTGTGAACCAATATCTAATAATAAGGCATGCAAGTGTATGTCTAAAAACTTGATTATAATATTAATTATTATATCAATTATTAATTTTAAATAAGTTCTCAAAGAAAATATCTTCTAGGGCGGTGACCGCCCAGTTCAGCGACCAGTAACCGACAAAGCCGGTTGCGTCAGATTCCGGCTGCTCGCAGCTGTTCGACGGTGTCCGTACGATCTACGTCACCACGCCTCCCTGGATCTCAAACCAATCACGTCTTCTTGGTGGGACCCATTTCAATTTTCGCCACACACATTTCTCTCACTTGATCACAATCTGGACTTCGGGTACCGTTTTGGACGAATTAGCTTGGAGGAAGCTTCGCACGACCTTCCTCCGTCGTACGTACGTGCTCTCGTCCTTGCGCTGTCGGATGGAATACGGTCCGACGGCCACCCGTAAATGCCTCGTGTTCTTTGCGTATCGTGCTTTGTACGAAATGAATGTTCCGTACTGGCGACATCCCATCGCCGTCGATAAATATCGGCGGCGGCGGCGGCGGCGGAGCTGGATTACGTGGGAGCTTTTCTCTCTTCAAGAGCCTCTCAATTTGCTGCCTAGGAAGATGTCAAGAAGCTTCGTTAGACTATGAAGTTCATATATCTAAATGTATTATATATTTATATATATCTAATGATTAAAATTTGATATTTATAAATATAATAATTTTTATATTTAAAAAAATACATTTCATTTTACAAAATCACAATTATTATTATTTTTATGTTATATTAAAATTTTAATATTATTTATATAAATATAAAAATTTACATAAATATATAAGATTATTTGTTACATATGTAAATAGCTCTAAAATTTAATTTAATTTTAAACATGTAATAATAATTTATTTTCTTATCAATAAATTTGCTGGCATCATAAATAGTTTTTTTTAATTTATAAATTTATCTTTTTTCTTCGATAAAAATATTTAAATTGTGTATACTTTCATTTATCAAGTTGATATTTAGGCATAGTTAGTGTCTTATTCCGATGCTGTCATAATTCGAGCACATGAACTTATCCTATTCCGATTAATATTTACACTTAGATACTCATCATTTTAAAAGTTAATTTTTGGCCCAATATTATTTATTATTTATTATTTATATTTTTCAGTATTAATTCAGATAAGAATGAGTGAATGAACAAGAAACTGTACAATCCACGATAATTCAAATATTCCTCACAATTGTCAAGAAAAACTTGTCCAGAAGTTTCTAATTTTATTTAGCTCTACAAATATTACAGATATTTTTTAATATCTTACACTGAATTATGTGGGATTAATTAAATTCATTCTGCGAGTGAAGCACCTTGTTGACGCTAGAAAATCACAGTAGTAGAAAAAGATTCTTCATTTGTGTAAATCTAACACAAGGTATTTAAAGAAATAACAATAAACTCCAAAATTTTACGAAAATCTCAAAAGAGGAAAATCACTCCAAAGAAAAAAACTTCCACTATGTATATGTTTAGTACAAGATCTTCCGATACGGATTACATCAGATATAGAGAACAATGACGGACAACGATGTAAAGTAGTAGAAGAGAAGTAGATGCGAAGCGCGAGCAATCACCGTAAATGCGAATAATCGATGTAAATGCAATGAACAATCATCGATAAGTCCTCGATGGAGATCGACAGAGATCGACGACGGCATCAACTACGGCTACGAGGGCTACGGCTGGCCGACGATTGCCGAGTGACGATCGCTGGAGGATCTTGAGTTCTCTCTCTCTCTTCGCTTCCCCTCATATAACGAGGCTATTTATATGGAGATGGGCCTCGGTAAATACATGCAAAATCAAACTCCTCCAATCGGACAAACTCATGATGATTCCCTCAATCATTTGATGTATTTTGTGTATTTGAATGCTCAAATGAAGTCTAATTGTAAGATCTTTGGCTTGTTGGCCACAGACGCCTATTTGACTATAAACGTTATATTTGAGATTTTTAGGAATTTAACGATGTCTCAAAGTTTCCAATGATATTTTAAGTGTTTGATCTCGACCGGCCAATTCGATTAGCTTTTGGCATCAAGATTCGGTTTCACTGTAGGAATTTTCGTGGTTATATCACACCTAAATTTATTTGGGCTAAAATTTTAAACCGAGGACATTTTAAACTATAATTGGGAGAATAGGCATTTAAAAAAAAAATTTTAAGTAATATTCGCCATGTGGCTGACAATTAGCCGCTCTCCGCAAACGAGACTAGCCAAAAAAAAAAAATTTTTAAAAATCATGGACCCACAGGTATTTTGGCCGATCGGAGTCGTCCGTTGGGATTGAGTGAGCTTGGTATCATTGGAATCGGTGCAAAATTTCCTCGACTTTTATGTTGACCAAAAAAAGGCGACAGGCTCTATGTAGCGCTTTTGCCAATGCACAAGAATGTGTAGCTTTTGCGCGACTAGCCGATATTTTATCGCACGAGTATTCTCGAATTGAGTGAGCTTAGTATTGTTGGAATCGGCACAAAATTCTCCACAACTTTCATGTTGATCAAAAGCGTGGCTCATGGCAATGCTTTTCTCCAATGAAAAAATCGGTAGTTTTGAATAAGAAGACCAGCGTATTTTGGCCATACCGAGTCGTCCGTTGTTGGAATTTAGCGATCTTGGTATCGTTAGAATTGGAACAAAATTCATCATGACTTTCATGTTGACCAAAAAAGTGATTGTGGCACCTTATGTAGCGCCAATGCCGAATAATCAAGGGTCGAATAAGGCGACCACCATGGTATTTTGGCTGTATTAGGTCCGTTGGAATTAAGAACTTGGGATCGTTGGAATCGGCACAAAATTTTCCATGACTTTTATGTTGACTTTAAAAGATGATTATGGCTCATTGAGTAGCATATTTCTCCAATGCGAAAAATTGCATGTAGTTTTGAATAGGCGACCAGGTATTTTGGGTCAGACGGAGTCGTCCGTAGGAATTTAGTGAGCTTGGTATCGTTGGAATTGGCACAAAATTACCCACTAATTTTATGTTGATACAAAGATGTGATTTTGGACCTTTACGGCAATTTTGTGGATATGGGTGGATCCAAAATAGCAATAGTTGATGAATTTATTTAGCATGTGAAATTTGACAATTGAAAACATTAACAAAAAAATAATAGATGTGACAATCTCATTACAAAATTTGCTAGTTGAAACATCTACTCGATGACAAATTGTAGCTTTTGTCTACTTCTCCAAAATTTCTAAATTTTGACAGTTCAATACCAACAAGATATCTCGATATTCCGCAGCCAAAACGCAAATTACTCGTAATAGAAATACATAACATAGAAAAATAATGTCTTGATACGGTGTACATATGAAATATACAATATTGAGAAAATAATGTACATCAAGCTACCGATGATCTACAACTAAAGACAAGTGAGGACATCTAACGATGGCGATGTTTGTGTTATTGAAGTGCCACTCCTGAGAGTAAGTGGTCGCCGATTGGTCTCGAATGGTGGTGTTTTCAGCGCTTCATCTCCACTGGTCGTGGTCTACTTTGGATCATCGAGGGGTGTAACATTGGGTATCTTCGTGATGGTCCGGGCCGGAAGGGGACAGTGGGATACACTTCGCGGCATATGCGTATATTGACCGGAGGATACATGGAACCGCTGCCATGACCGAAATGGACCGAACATGACTTCTTGATATGGAGAGTGGTGTGCCAAATAGATGTATGGACCGATAAACAATGGATCAGATCAACTTACAAGATTGAGAGGCTACGGAAGAACTATTGGTTTCATCGTATTCTGCATCGATATGTGCATATTCATGCGTAGTTCGCATAACTCACATAAGTGTTGATCAATCAAAAATCGTATCCGGTCTCTCCCAAAATAAGGCTAAAAATATCTTGTGTGTCCAAGATATGTTCTCGCCGCAAAGGCAAGTATGTAATTATGTACTCATATCGAATGACAAGTTGAATGTAGTTTAATAAAGCAGTTCACAATGTTCGGTACTCAATATCGAATGAGAATATGTGTGGGTCACATACTAGATATCCTCCGTGGCACCACCAAGCCTCTTGCTCGCCTCGGAGCATGTAGACGCCACATGCACGCTACCGGAATGATTGTTATGTATGCAAAGTACAATGAACATCGCCTCTTGTTAAAATCACATCTTACATATTCCACGTTATTTGTTATGGACCAACCTGAATAGTAAATTTAAGGTGTCTTTTGTCATGAAAACACATCCCCTTATTTAAGTCTGTTTGGAATGAAATTCTCTAGAAAAATATCACGAGAGGCCATCAAGTTCGCTTGTTCATCCTATTCTTGTCGGCAAGCCCGAATATAATCATTGCTACTCGATGTGTTCCTCAAGATCGCTTTATTTTGTTAGAGTAATCTCTTAGCAAATGACATTTCTCGAGTCCGGACATTGTTCTTCTCCAATGTCACCTTCACTATCGGTTGTGTCGAACTCGCTATGTTAGCGTTGTTTCAGTCTCATCTTCACTGATAACCGCGATACATGATGTCATGGTAATCACCCATATTAGTAAGTCGAGGCAATATGATGAACATGAATAAGAGATGTAGTAACATCTCTCTCATCGCCGCACATTATAATGCGTGTATAAGATTAAAATGGAAAAGATTAATTAGATAATGACTGATGTACGCATCTACGAAAATATTCATTAAGGTCGACCGATATGTTCTTGTGATAGTATAGTGTTGTGGGCGCTTCAATTGGATGAAATTCAACTCCGGTGAAATTATGAACTTCTATCATCTGTTTGTTTCAACTCAATCTCTACAGTATACAATTATAGGTATATACTTGGTGCATTAATGATGACTCAAATACTTCATCGTCATTTAATGAAGTAGAACAAACCACCAAAGAAAATCTATATATGAGATTAATTCTAAAGCGTCAAATCAACTTTCGGACCTCTTGATTCGATTTTGTATGCTTGTAAAATCAGCCATGAAACTTGTATAGTTTTTCCACGAGTGCACGTAGGGTAGAAATCGCCACTAACACCGAAGTTGGTCATCGTAATATAATATTAAACAAATTGTTCGAACTCATATTTGAATCTAAAATATGTATTGGAGACGTGAATGTTGAATATCACACTGTTAGATCAATCGATTCATAAGAACTATAAGGATCACTATGACTCAATTTCTAAAGTAAAGACAACCAAAATGAATACCACATAGAATTTCAAATCCCAAATCTTATTTTTTCATTTTGACATCTAATCAATTTATTCACAACATAAGCTACATTCATAAACATACATATCCAATAACACATTCATAAATCCTAAAACATAATTATACTCCAACAAAGTTACTTATCACAATAAGTAATTGTAATAACTAATGTAAATATAAATTCTCTCAATCATCCATGAGCACAAAACAACACACGATACCTAAACATACAATCATATTCAATATTTAGAACACAAAAATAGTTACTTAAAATGCACATAAAACATACAAAAATACACATAAAATATTACTTCACAAAATTATCAAATGTACATTTCCCTAAAATATCAAATCCAACAACACATCCATAAAACTAAAACTTACATTTCTTTATAAAATTTACATTTTCTCTAAATTATCGATGTACATTTTAAAATCTAAAATCGTTTCTCATTTTTTTGCAAAATTTAAATTTTCCCTAAAGAATCAAATCCAACAACAAATGCATAAGTTTGTATGAAATTCTTGTATGAAATTTTATAGTGATAAATATTAAGAGATATTTTAATTTGTATGAAATTCTTGCACTTAAATAGATAAACAGATTTTTTTTATAGAAAGACTCTAAGAGCTTATTTGTTTTGAAATGTTTTCGATGTGGCAGGAAGGAAATGCATAAGTTTTGAATATTTAGGTCCTGTTTGGAATTAATTTTAATTTTCTGTTTTCTGATTTTGATATTAAGAAACAGTATATATATATATATATATATATATATATATATATATATATATATATTATTGCGCTAGAAAATCACTTGTAGAGTAAAAGTTTACTTAGCTTCTGAGTCCAAAGACACATCTGTATTTAAAGATGAACAATAAAATTGAATTTTACTGTGGAAAACCTCAAAAGAGGGAAAACCACGGCCTAGCCCAGCTTAAAAGCTTCCACTATGTATCCGATTGAGTACAAGATCTTCCGATACGGAATTACGATCAGAGTATATGAGAATGGACAATGCAATAGACAACGATGGCAAAAGTTGAATGAATTTACGTTGACGACGAGCCGACGCTTGATGACCGATGATAGTGGTGGTGATGATGACCGGCAACAATGTTCGACGACGGCGAGGATCGATGGCGATGGCGGCTGGTTGACGATCCGAATGGCGACGATCGGTTTGGAGGATTTTAGAGCTCTCTCCTCTCTCTTGCTTGCCCCTTCTCCTTCACTTGGCCTCCCTTCTCCTTCGTCCCTCCCTCATATGCGAATGAATGAGGTTATTGGGAGTGGCGTCTGTAAATATGCAAAATCCAACCACTTCTCTCCATCGGACGGCTCATGATGATTCCTTAGATCATATGATATATTTTGTGTATTTGAATGCTCAAATGAAGTCGGAATTGTAAGATCTTTGGTTTGAACGGCTCGCCGAGACGCCGATTTGACTATAAACACTCCATATTTGAGAGCTTTTTAGGAATTTAACTGATGTCTCAAAGTTTAATGATATTTTAAGGCTTGAGTTTGACAATTTTCGATTAAGATTCGTGTTTTCTGGGAAGTCATATTAGTTCCCCTATTTTTGGATGATATTATCTCAATCATCAAAAATATATGTGCCAAGTACTTCAAAATAGTAAATTCTTCAACGAAATACGCGACATTTACAGTATTTGTGACAAGGGGTTGGATTATGCGAACGCGCAAGAAATTGCTAGTGAGTCGCTATAGAAGAAAGGTACTATGGGCCTTTGTGGGACGAATGGCGTGAAAAGGGACGGGTCGACAGCTTGACAAAGTCGAACGGTCGCGAGATACGGCTGGTCGCGAGGAATCATGGAACGGTCGGGCTGAACGCTCGGGTCGCTCGGGCCAAGCGCTGGGTTGACGGGCCGGCTGGTTTGCATGCGGTCGAACGCCGGTATACGGTCGCTACGGTCATGAACGCCGTCGGGTCGCTAATACGGACGGCGGGCGGGTCGGAACAATGGACGCTGGTCGGACCAGGCGACCAGCCACGGCGCTGGACGCTACATGGTCCGCTGACTGCCGCTTCGCCCATCGTTCGCTACCGCTTCGCCCATCGTCACAAACCGCCGCCCGTAGCCTTTTTTCACGCGTCATTTATTCTCACCCACGAAAGGCCCACAACACCTTTCTTTAGCCTATAAAATGCTACCAGTAATTTCTTACACCGCTTCGCTAATCCAACCCAAACCTTGTGCCCACAAACGCCAGAATGTCCGATGGATTTCTTGAAGAATTTACTATTTTGAAGTACACATATTTTTTTGATGATTGAGATAATATCATCCAAAAATAATCGATATGACCAAAATTCCTCTACCAAGCACTAATCTTAATACCAAAACAAGCTAAATTGAAACCGGTCGAGATCAAGCTCTTAAAATATTCTTGAAACTTTGGGATATCGCTTAAATCCCCAAAAGCTCTCAAATAGGAGTGTTTATAGTCAAATCGAAGCGTCAAGAGCCGCAACAAGCTAAAGATTTTACAATTCGACTTCATCGGGCATTCAAATGCACAAAATATATCATATGATCGAGGGAATCATCATGAGCCGTCCATGGAGGAGTGGTTTGATTTTGCATGTATTTACTGAGACGCCACCTCCAATCAATAACAAATTTCTCATTCCTCATATGAGGGAGGCCAAGTGAAGGAGAATGGAGGCAGAGCAGAGAAGAGAGAACTCTAAAGATCCTCTAAGCACACCGTGCCGCCACTGACGGCCGCCAACCACCGCCGTACCGCCGCCATCACCGCCACCACATCCTCTCCGATCGCCCATTGTTATTATCATCATCACCACTATCGCCATGATCAACATCGCCGTCAACATTGCATTACAAGAATCGTTATCCATTTATCTTATGTAATCGTTATCGAAAACTGTTAAAGATACATAGTGGAAGTTTTACGCTGATTTTTTCCTCTTTCGAGATTTTCGCTTCGAGTTTTATTGTTCACACTTTGTTCTTCAGTTGGATTAACGAAGGCGAAAGTTTTACTACTCGCAAGACGCAACAATATATATTTATTTTTTAAAACCACGGTAGAGTAAAACTTTTCGCCTTAGCTTCAGAAATCCAAAGACACACACATGTATTTAAAGAGAACAATAAAACTAATTTTACGTAGAAAACTTCAAAAGAGGAAAATCACCTGGCTCAAGAAAAAAGCTTCCACTATGTATCTATTTCAAAGTACAAGTTTTCCATAACGGATTACATAATTGTATATGAGAAGGGTCGACAATGGGAATCCCAAAATCGACAACAATAACTATATACACGCTCGTGTTGTAAATGGGTGGTAGGATGATGGTGAACTATGCGAGCAATCACCTAGAAATGCGGAACAATTACCGGCAAAATGCCGGGAACAATCACTAGAACGCAGGAACAATCACCGGTAGAAGTCATCATGATGGAGACCGTGAGATTGACGAGGCAGGATCAACTACGGTGGTCGACAGTCCGGTCACGACAGGCTTGGAGGATCTTTAGAGCCTCTCCTCTCTCTGCTTGCCTCCCTCATATGAAGAATGAGAGGCTATTTATGGATTGGGAGTGGTGTCCGTAAAATACATGCAAAACCCGCACTCCACTTCATCTGACGGCTCAAAATGATCCCCTGATCATATGATGTATTTTGTATTTGAATGCTCAAATGATGTTGAAATTATGATATCTTAGTTTGTTAGATTCGGCTCGTCAAGACGCGATTTATTATAAACACTCCATGTTTACAGAACGACCAAGACTGCATCACTGGCTGCGCTTCCCTCAACATTAACCCGCTCCCGCCCACTCCACGCGACTTGCATGTTCAGCTACCCTCCTGTTCCATGGTGCCGCGACCCACTGACGCTGAATTGCTTTGTCGCAAAATCAAGCAAATTGCCCAGCCTTTTCAACGCTTTTATTATGACCCACGCGAAAGGCGCAAAGACCTTTCTTCGCCTATAAACTGTGTACCCACTAGACTCTGCTCTGCAATCTAACCCAAACCTTGGCTGAAGGCTGTAATGTCCTGTCCAAACCTCAAATTGGCCGCGACATACCTACACATATTTGTGGTATCCTTTCGTAGTCATAATCTTGTGCTTACATGAAGATCTGTTCTTTCAAAATATGTGGTTAATGGACTGCATTTCGTTGAAGAATTTACTATTTGAAGTTTGGCACATATATTTTTTGATTGAGATAATATCATCCAAAAATAGGCAACCGATATGACCTTGAAAATTCCTCTAATCGAAGCACGAATCTTGATGCCGAAAAGCTAATCGTAAATTGAAACCGGATCAAGCACTTAAAATATCATTGGAAACTTTGAGACATCGCTTAAATTCCTCAAAAGCTCTCAAATATGGAGTGTTTATAATCAAATCGCGTCAATGAGTGGTTCCAACAAGCCAAAGATCTTACAATTCGACTTCATTTGAGCATTCAAATATACAAAATACATCATATGATCAAGGGAATCATCATGAGTCCATGGAGGAGTGGTTCGATTTTGCATGTATTTATAGACGACACTCCTCCAATCTATAAATAGCCTCATTTCTCATATGAGAAAAGGCCAAGAGAGAGAGATTCTAAAGATCCTCCAAGCAATCGTTCGCCACTGGTCGACAACCACCGCCATGCCGCCTTGATCCTGCCGAATCTCTATCGATCTTCATCATGATGACTTCTACCGATTTGCTTTCGCCGCGATTGTTCTCCGTGATTACGCAATTATTCCCCGTGATTTACCTAATTTCTCCATACCACCATCATCCTACTACTAAAGAACTGTTACGACTGATTCGTTGTCACATAGTTGCTCTTTCATATACAATTGTAATCCCAGACGGAAGATCTTACTCAAACTGATACATAGTGGTTTTCTTTTGCCACCGTGGTTTCCCTCTTTCGAGATTTTCAGTAAAATTTTGGAGTTTTATTGCTCATTTTAAATACCTCTGCTTTGGATTTCACAAAAGCTAAAGAATACTTTCTCTACCGCTACTGGTTTTCTAGACGAATAATATATATATATATATATATATATATATATATATATATATATATATATATATATATATATATATATATATATATATATATATATATATATATATATATATATATATATATATATATATATATATATATATTATTTTGTTTTTCTGTTTCCAAACAAATTTGTTTTTTATTTTCAAAAATAAAAAATATGTAAAATATGTTTTTCTTTGTTTCTAAAATATACTTACTTTCAGATTTTTAAGTATTTAAATTAGATTTTTTTTTTTTTATTTTACATTATATAATATTATTAATTTTAATTAATTTAAATTAACAAGATTTATCTTGACTATAGGATAATAGTTGATATGACCCTCAAAATTCTACTAGAAGCAATCTAATCTGATGTCGAAAACCAACTGATTTTGAATCAAGATTAAACGAGATCAAGTGTTTATTATCAATCGACTCTTAAACATGAAGTGTTTATAGTCAAATCGGCGTCTTGACGGATCTAACAAGCCCAAGATCTCATAATTCGACTTCATTTGAGCATTCAAATGCACAAAATACATCATATGATCAAAATAATCATTTTGAGCCGTCCGATGGAGGGAGTGGTTCGATATATATTTATAGACGCCACTCCTCCAATTATAAATAGCCTCTCATTCTTCATGAGAGGAGATGAAGCAAGAGAGAGGATAGAGCTCTAAAGCTTGAAAATCCTCAGGCATAATCGTGTCACCACCGACGATCGCCGACCACCCCTATCGGTTACCAACCACCGCCACCGCCGCCATGCCGCCACGCCGCCCGCCACCGCTGATCCTCGTTGCCGTCAATCGTTGTTGGTCGCCACCGCCACCACCGCCACCGCCACCGGCCATCGCTCAACCATCGCTGGTAATCATCATCGACCATCGACGCCGGCTATCGCCGACTACTATCGTTATCATCACCGACATCTCGCTTGGCCATTATTCACCGGCCACCATCCCGACGACTTCATCGCCGGCCGACTTAATGTTTCACTATTATTATATGTTGCCTCATTTTGGGATTCTCATTTACAACCCTTCTCATGTACAATTTATAATCTCGTTATCGGAAATTTTATACTCAAATAAATACATGGTGGAAGATTCTTATCAAGCACCGATTTTTCCCTTATTTTCAGATTTTCCACGTAAAAGATTCTGAGTTTTCTTGTTCACTTTTAAATACCCAGATGTGCTGATTTCAAACAAGTGCTAAGTGAACTTTCACTCTATCAGAATCGGTTTTCTAGCACGCAATGCACCATCTATGAGGAACTGATTCCCATTATTTCATCTTGTATGGTGACCAAGTTTCAACAAGATCACAACCACCATCGAGGTTGAGCATTTTAAGCTTTTACGCAAACTAAGAATGAAGATTCATCAAACTATGTTCCTTCGATTTTGTCAAAACTGGCAACTCTTAATCTCAAAAGATTATCCAAATCAATATTCGGATATCTAATTGATTATCAATTAGAGAAGCAACTCAAGAATACTAATGAAAAGACCAAAGTTAAAGAATAACTTTGGCTACACCCACAAATGAATGTTTTGATTCGACCTCTTCCATACAGTTAACGCCTAGTAATACTTTGACAAATAACCCTGGATGGGTCAAAAATCCTCGATTCAATCTTCTTCCATACAAAGTTAACGCGTTATGTAACACTGCATACAAACAACTTTCGATAGTCAAAAACTCTCAACTAATTCAATTCAACCTCTTCCACACGTTAACGCCATCAAGAAAAGACTCTAACAAACAACCTAGATAGTCAAAAGGTCCTTGGTGGACTTCCCATGACCACTTCCATACAGTTAACGCCATCGGTAACACCGACAAACAACCTGGATGAGTCAAAATCTTCGCCAGATTCAATTCGACCTCATCCATACAAGCTAACATTATCTGCAACACCGACAAACAACCTCGGATAGGTCAAAATCTTCGCCGATTCAATTCGACCTCTTCCATACAAGTTAACGCCATCGTAACACTGACAAACAACCTCGATAGGTCAAAAATCCTCAACGGATTCGCCTAATTTCATCCATACAGTCGCCATCGAAGTTACACGGACAAACAACCTGATAGGTCAAAAATCCTCAATTCAATTCGACCTCTTCCATACAAAGTTAACATCATCTGCAACACCGACAAACAATCTCGATAGTTAAAAATCTTTAGCGGATTCAATGCGACTTCTTCCATATAAGTTAACGCCATCGCAACACTCGACAAACAACTTTGATAGGTCAAAATCCTCGGATTCAATTCGACCTCATCCATACGTTAACGCCATCGGGTAACACCCTAACAAACAACCTGATAGGTCAAAAATTCCCGGATTCAATGATTCTTCTATACGTGTTAATGTCATCGTAACACTCGACAAATAACCTGATAGGTCAAAATTCTCATCGATTCAATTCAACCTCTTTCATACATGTTAATGTCATCAAGCAAAGACGACAAACAACCTAGATAGGTCAAAAGTCCTTGTAAACTTCCCACCTCTTCCATACATGTTAACGCCATCGGGTAACACCGACACAACCTCGATAGGTCAAAATCCTCAACGGATTCAAATTTGACATCTTCCATAGTGTTAACGCCATCGGTAACACTCGACAAACAACCCTGATAGTCAAAATCTTCGATTCAATTCAACCTCTTCCATACAGTTAACGCCATTGAGTCACACTCTACCAACAACCTCTGATAGGTCAAAATCTTCGGAGATTCAATGACCTCTTCCATATAGTTAATGTCATCGTAAAACTTTGAAAAATAACCTCGATAGTTAAAATCCTCATCGACCAATTCAACCTCTTTCATAGAGGTTAATGTCATCAAGACTCGATTAACAACCTAGATATGTCAAAAGGTCCTTGGTAGACTTCCCACGACCTCTTCCATACAACGCCATCGTAACACTCGACAAACAACCCTGATAGTCAAAAGGATTCAATTCGACATCTTCCATAGTTAACGCCATCTGTAACACCTTGACAAACAACCTGATAGTCAAAATTCTCGATTCAATTCAACCTCTTATATAGTTAACGCCATTGAGTCACACTCGATAAACAACCTGATAGGTCAAAATCATCATCCGCCATTATCTCTCGCCATCTCCGGCCGGTCCGCATCGCTATACTACCGCCATTTCCGCCGCCATTATCATTGCGATCTTACTGACCGACGCCGCTAGCCATTACTATCACGGCCATCTCGACATCAAGACTATCATCGCCGGCTCAATTATCTCCTATCATCTCGCCGTGAACTATCGTTGGTTATCCCGCTGACTATCGCTGCTATTATCGCTGCTGACTATAGCCAAGTATCATTGCATTGCTTTACCTTCGCTAACCATCTCCGCCGCTTGTTACCGCGGTTATCACTCGGCTTACGCGACCGCTGAAATTATCACCGGCTATCTTCATACCGCCATATTGCCGGTTATCTCTGACTACCGACGCGAGCTATCATTAACTACTGCGCTACACGGCCGGTCGATGAGCTGCTGACACCTCTTTCGAGGAAAATTGAGCTCGCCAGATGAACTACGAGCCTTGATCGCCTCGAACGGCTGATCGACGAGGTCACCGACACCTCTTCGAGGGAAAACTGAGCTCCAGATGAACTACGTGTCATCAACTCGCCGGTCCGACGGTCGGGCTGACACTTCTTTCGAGGGAAAATCGGAGTCTTGTAGAACTACGCCTTGATCACCTCCAAACCTGGTCGGTCCGACAATGACGGTCACCTCTTTCGAGGGAAAACTGAGCCTCGATATGAACTACGGCCTTGATCGCTTCCAAACCCGGCCGGTCCGACAAGGGCGCTTAACGCCTCTTAGAGGGAAAACCGAGCCTCGCCAGATGAACTACGGGTCTTGATCGCCTCCAAACCCCTTGGTCCGATAAGTGCGCCAACGCCTCTTTCAAGGAAAACGGAGCCTCACCATATGAACTATGGGCCTTGATCACCTCCAACCGATCGGTTCGATAGGAAATTAACGCCTCTTTCGAGGGAAAATCGAGCCTCGAGATGAACTATGGGCTTGATCACCTCCAAACCTCGGTCGGTCCGACAAGATCCAATGCCTCTTTCGAGGGAAAACCGAGCCTTGCAAGATGAACTACGGGCCTTGATCACCTCCGAACCACCCTCACCCAAGAAAAGAGAAATATTAGAGCGGAGAAGTGTGTCTTCTCCCTTGGCCCACATCCGCTGCCCTACACCCGCTTCCGCGGATCATAACCTCAGGTTCTCATGAAGACTGCTCTCTCAAAATGTATGGTTAATGGACCCACAAATTTCATTGAAGAATTTGCTATTTTCAAGTATTCAACATATATATTTTGGATGATTGAGATAATATTATCCAAAAATAGAGAGCAACTAATATGACCGAAAATTTCACTAGTAAACACGAATGTAAAAGCAATATGATTCAATCAAGATTAAATGAGATTAAGCATTTATTATCAATTGACGTTAAACATGGAGTGTTTATAGTCAAGCTGCCTTGAAGAGCCGGATCTAACAAGCCCAAGATCTCATAATTCACTTCATTTGAGCATTCAAATGCACTAAAATACATCATATGATCAAAGGAATCATTTTGAGCTCAGATGGAGGGAGTGGTTCGATTTTGCATGTATTTATACTCCTCCACCTATAAATAAATAGCTCATCATTCTTCATGAGGAGAGCAAGAGAGAGAGGAGAGAGCTCTAAAGCTTAAAATCCTCCAAGCATAACCGTGCCACCACTTGATGATTGCCGACTACGCCGTTGGTTACCAACCACCATCATTGTCGCCACCGCCGCCCGCCACATCCGATCTTGTTATCGCACGACCACGCACCGTGCCGGTCATCGTTGCCAACCATCGCTGACATCATCATCGACGTTGGTCACCAGCCGACACTATCGTTATCGCACCGATCCTCATATTATCTTTGCCGGACCATCCCGACGGCTTCATCGCCGACGCCTGCCGTTTCACCCATTATATATATTGTTGTGATTTTGGGATTCCATTGTCGGGCTTCTTCTCATGTACAATTTGTAATCGATCGGAAATTTTATTAAACAAATACAAAGTGGAAGATCCTTATGGCTAGCCCGTGATTTTCCCCTCTTTCGAGGTTTTCCACGTAAATGATTTTGGAGTTTTCTTGTTCACTCTTTAAGTACCTATGTGTGTCTGATTTCACAATGTAAGCAAAACTTTCACTCTACTAACCGGTTTTCTAAAGACGCAACAATAGTAGATTAATTTTAATATATCATGTGTGTTTATATATATAATATAAATTTGAATTTATATATTATTTTTTGATAGATTCTAATTAAATTTAATTTGATCATATAATAATAATAATAATTTAACTTTCATCAATAATAATTATTATTTAAAATATATTTATATTTTTTTATAAATTTTATATTTCTCATAGAATTTAAATACATGGTATTTTATATTTCATGTTTATGCATCAACTCTTACAAATGAGTGTAGTTCTTTGCATTTTAACATTTTGAAATGCATCGATGTATTTATCTAAAGCACATATTTTAAAGTAGATCGATGATGATCAAAATAATATTGCTCAAATCTCGTGATATGATTTGTAACTCGATTTTATTATGCAATGAATCAACTATGAAAATTCTTATTTGATAGATTTTAATATTTTGAATTTTTCTAATTGATTTTTTTTATGAACGAGTATCATTCTTTGTTTCACGATAATTCAAATCTAATTTACGCACATCACTTTCATCGATCATCGATTCCATTACATTTGATTCAATTCAAACAATAACATATATGCAACATCTATTATCATCATTTGTGTCTCCAAATATTTTTTGAAATTTAAAAAATAAAACACAAAATGGTCCTAAGTGGCCTTAGAGTAAAAATTAATTTCATTATTTTATTTTTTCCATTAAAATTTTAAAAAATAACAACTAAACATGTTTTTTTATTTTTTATTTTTAAAACAAAAAATTTATAAAATACCGAACATATTTTGTTTTCATATAAAATATAAATAAAATAAAAACAAAAAACTAAAACAAAATAAAAAACAAAAACAGAAAAGTGATCCCAAACTGTCCCTTAATTATTTATTAGGTGAAAAATAAATACAAAGTAAAATGTTGATGTGTTTGAAATTAACTTTATAGTTTTCTTTTGTGTATTTAAAATCTTCTAATTTTGATGAATTTAAAATACTTTGCATTTTTTTTTCCATTGTGGTAGTCATCATTGTCGGCCACAAAGCAAATAATACCACACACTAGTCATCCACCAACCTTTGGCCACCATCACCATCATTAATCGCCGTTATAGACCACCACTCATCGGGCACCACCACTACCCACTACTATTGTCCGTTGATGCCACCATCAATCACTTGCAACTAACTTCTAGCACTGCCTCCCCCAATACTAGACAAAATTTATTCAAAACAAATTGAAATGGTTTATTTTACAGCAATCTAAATACAAAGAATTACTCTCTTAAATTTATTATACAACTAACAAAATATCATAAAGTATTTAAAAATTAATAATTTACTTTGTACTTGATCGTTTAATAAATGATCAATCTCAACATCACAAACTAAACCCGACTTAAAATTTTGATTTTAGGTTGACCAAATTACTATTAGAGTCATACATATATACTTTATATTATTATTTAAATTGAGTTTAAGTTGTCCCAAATAACCCAAAATCAGCATGATCATCATTCAAAATTTTGAGTGAGATAGAGACGAAGTCATTTTAGAGTTAATTGGGCAATGTTTAATAAAAAAGAATTATTTGATCTATATAATAAATAGGTTAAAAGTATTGAGTTAGAGTTACTAATTTAGGTCAAGTTAAGTTGAGATCAAATATTTGTCCTATATAATAATTGGTCAAGTTTGGGTCAACTTCATGATAGACCCAAACATAATCTATTAAGCTAAATTTATAATCCACTAAAATTCTTAATATTTACAACCAAATAACTCCCAAGAGAAATCATGCAACAACGATATATACATTTTTTATATAAATGATTGGGCTCTAACAAAAAATTCATAATTGAATGCCAATTGTCTTGTTCTCATATATAAAATAATTGATGGATAAAATGTGATAATGATATCATGGGCGATGTAGATGGTATGTAAGCATTTGTATCTATCTCAATCTTAATGTAAATTGGAATAATGACCAAGTCATATTATGATGAGGATGGAGATAAGAATGATGATGAGATAATAAAAAAAAGAGAATTATCATTCATTAAAAGTAATAATAAAAAATATATAAAAATGTTATTCCTAAGGTATACATCAAAACAATCAAATGGGAGGATGCTACAATGTTTTGCTTGTCATTGCATCTAAATATTAGCATTATATGGAATCAACCAAAATCCATTGGAATGTTTCTTTTTATATAAATAGATTTTTAATTATAAGCATTTAAACACCAAATATCAATGATTCATAATATGATCTATGTATGTCTTAAAACCAATCAAGGGTAAGAAAAATGAAAAGATTCTAAGTTAAGTTTGACTCAAGTAGCTTAGTGATAGAAGTTCGCATAATCAAAAAATGTAAGGCAATTAGTTTTAAGGATTATAACTACCAAATTTTGGAACTTAAAGTTAAGCCATCTTTATAGGATTATAGGGTTCTATTAAGACTTGAAAGAGCAAAGAGAAAGTCTATTTATGTTAAGGTAACCCAAGAGTTTAAGAAACCAATTAGATTCTTCTAGTTGAAGTAGGTCAATAGACTATGGAATCCATTTATCTTTTAAGAAAGGATCTCCACTTCAAAGAGTTTTTAGATCATGTCTACCTAAGTTAAAGGTAGGGTAAAGGGTTAGCTCAAGCTAAAGTGTGACTAAGCTAATCCTATTTGAGAAAAGTGGTTAACAAATATAAGTGTGGCAAATTGATAAAAGTTCATTGCCTACTTATTAATGTTGACCAAAAAAAATCAAATTATGATGCACTTGAGAAAAGAAGGTTAAGTATATATGGAGATGCTTTTCTAAGAGTAAAATAATCTTAATGAGGTAAGGCTTATTTAAAATGAAAGATTTAAATATAAGGGAATCACATAATATGATATTATTATCCTAGTGTGTATGCTTACATTTTGAATTTCAAAATTTGACTTTGCTTTGCTACAAATATTACCTAATGTGGTAAGGTCGTTCTAAAGAAAATAATTTGAGTGGCTTTATATAGTTTCACTATTCATATCTAGATTTATCAAAATAAATGTGTATTTAAAAGTTATTTAGTTATTTAGAATAAAAATTGTAAACTCCTTGATGTTATATTGGAAAGAGGTGCATTTTGAATATTAATGATTGTCCCAATTAGAGAAAGATACGTACAAATTCAAGGTTATTTATAATAAAAAATAACATAATTTTTATGTATATATTCAATCTAATATTGCATTTATTATGGGTTTACTCATGCATTATCAAAGTAAACCTACTCTATAATCATTAGTATGTCATTAAGATAACTTTTAATACCTTGAGGGTATTGTTAAACTAGTTTTATGCTATTACAATGAATATTTAATAAAACCAACTGAACTAAATTTGATTAGTAGAAATTAATGTTGAGAAAAAATAATACCTATGAATATATTTTTGAGTTGATCAAGCAAGAATGCACTTCATTGTCTACCATGGAAGTTGAGCATGTAGCTCATGCCAAGGGTTAAGATCATCTAGCATGCAAGTTTTAATATTTTTGTTTGAGAAGATGAAAAGGTACTATCATGCAATGATAACATTGTAATAACTTTTTTGTTCAATTGACTTAAATTTTATGGCAAGTTTAAGAGCATAAATTTATGATATCAATACATTCATGATATAAATGAATAAAAGATGATTATTGTAAAATTTTCTTATAGAAAAATGTTTGTTAATTTGTTTATTAAGCCAATAAAAGAGTTATATTTTAGGGTCATCCATGGAATCTTAGTTCACACAAGATTTGATTTTTTTTTAAATATTTGATTAAAAATAATTAGATTGAGCTTATGTTGTTAATCCAATATAAATATAATTCATGCAACATATGCTATTATCAACATAAGATAGAAGAATGGGTGTGGCATTATTATGTGAGCCTTGATGAGCTGCTAATGATTCTTCATGTCTTTTAACTTAGAAAATCAATTTTGAACTTGGAAATCATATCTAGAAAATCAAATATTTTAAAGCTAAATGATATGAGAAGTTGCGAAAAGAAAAAAAACAAAAACATTCTTATTCCATAACTCATAACCTTTAAAATGAGTAGATTTTTTTTTTTTGTGTGTGGTTATCAAAATTGGACACATCATATCATTACAATAATTTAACAAGTTTGGAGCTATATTCTCTAGAGTAATAAACAAAAATACAATTGATTTTTGAGATAATAATGAGATATTATGAACAAATTACTATGCTAATTGTCTATCTATATTATTTATTAATATAAATAAAATTTAAAATCATTTAATATTTTAATTATATATATATAATTATTTTAAATAAATAAATAAATATCAAATAAAATTAAACAAATATAATAAAATTAAGCTTATCCTAATAAAAAATATCAAAATATTTTTTTGTATTTTCATTGAATTATATATATATATATATATATATATATATATATATATATATATATATATATATATATATATATTTTGAATATAAATATTTTGATTTGAGACTAAATCAATAAATTAAGATGAACTACAAATATTATAATATTTTAAATGATAATTTACATGCACAGTACATTTTTTTATTTTAAAAAGAAAATAATAATAGTAATAATAATTCTGCCAATTAAATTAGACGCTCCCTTCCTCTTAAGATTCCCATTAATCCCCTACAGCAACAGATATCATTATGCGAATTCTTTAATCGTATTCTGTTAAGCCAGGAGGCGAGGCCTCTGTCATGCAGCCGCTTTAGAAGTCGCTTTCGCGTGAACCGCCGGCCTTCCCGTACGGCGAAACCCAGACCGCTAATCACGAATCTTTAAGCCGGGACCCACTGGATTTTTTTTTATAAGATATTTGAGCGAATTTAATCGCAAATTCATCCGTACAATTTATGTGTAAAAATTTGAACTAAAAATTTCTTAATTAAAAGTCAAAATTATCAACTATTAGATTAAGATGTATTACACAGACCCACTGGATTTACTGCCGCTGACGCGTCGAACGATCCGAGGCTGCAATAATTCCCGTCACCGAAAAATCCAGAAGCTAGCTCGGCCCGGTCTGCCTCCTATAAGATTAGGTCACGGATGTACGGTTCGTTAATTTAATTATTGTAATAGGTGAGGTTGTAATCATAATTTGTTTGAAATTATTGGAATCTAATCAAAATCAAATCGAGTTAGGCATGAGTGGAGTAAAAGGCAATAAATTAAGAGAAATTTCATCTTTTAAATTTTTTATTTAAATAAATACTCTAAATCTAACATTTTAAGATAAATTTTTAGAACACTTATAAAAAAAATAATAACTTTGATACTCTCAAAATATCACTACCAAAGACAAATCTTGATGTCGAAAGCGATATGATTTCAGCCAAACCGACCGTATCAAGACTTAAAATATCAATCTTTGGACATCAATTAAATCCCAAAACACTCAAATATGATGTTTATAAAATCGAGCATCTCGACGAATCGGATCTAACGAGCCTAAGATCTCATAATTCGACTTCATTTGGGCATCCAAATGCTCAAAATACATCAAATGATCAAGGAATCATCCCGAGCCGTCCGAGAGGGGAGTGGTACGCTTTACATGAATTTAGAATGCCCCTCCTCCCATCTATAACAGCTCATTTCTCATGAGGGAGGCCAAAAAAAGAAGAAGAGAATAAAACAAGAATAAGAGGAGGTCCGAGCGAAGAAGAGGAAGAGTCCGAGAAGAAGAAGAAGAGTCCAAGCAAGAAGAAGAGAACCAAGCAAGGAAGAAAAGGAAGAGTCCGGCGAGGAAGAAGAGGAAAAGCCCAAGTGAGGAGGAAGAGAGAGCTCAAGATCCTCCAAGCAAGATCGACCCCAAGATCGACTCCGCTACCATCAACCACCGCCACCCACACGTCACTAATTGTACCCTGATTCCCACCGTTACCCCTGATCTCCACCATCAAGATCACTACAACTGACCATCATTGCCACAATTTTATTCCTCTCTCATATGCAATTGTAATCCTATTATCGGAAGACTTTGTACTCTAAAACAGATACATATGGAAGCTTTTATGCAGCTGGTTTTTTCCCTCTTTCGAGATTTTCCACGTTAAAAATTGAGTGTCTCTTGTTCTTTAATTACATGTGTGTGGTCTGGACTTCACAAAGAAGGCGTAAACTTTTACTCTACCGAATCGGTTTTCCGCACGCATGCCATACCACCTGGAAGTTGATTCCCATTATTTCATCTTGTATGACGATCAAGTTTTCCAACAAGATCAAAACCACCATCGAGGTGGAGCATTTCAAGCTTTTAAAGAGCGCAAGAAGAATGAAGATTCATCAAACTTTGTTCCTTCGATTCGAATTGGGGCAACTCTCAATCTCGTAAGATCACCCATGCTAAGCATCTAATCGATTTCCATCCCAAGAAACAAGTCAAAGTTGAAGGATATTTCAACATTGAGAAGAGATATAGCTTTGTAAATTATGTTTTTTACTCATACTCATGGAAAACGAGACCAAGGTTAAGGAGCAACTTTGCTACAACCACAAACGGATATTTTAATGACCTTCTTCCAAAGTTTAACGCCATCGTAACACCAGACAACAACCTCTGATAGGTCAAAATCCTTAGGATTCAATTCGACTTCTTCCATACAGCAACGCATCGGTAAAGATTCGACAAATAACCCTGATAGGTCAAAATCCTCACGGATTCAATTCAACCCCTTCCATAGTGTTAACGCCATCGAGTCACACTCGACAAACAACCTGGATAAGTCAAAAATCCTCACGGATTCAATTCAACCTCTTCTATACAGTTAACGCCATCGAGCAAAGACTCGACAAACAACCTAGATGGGTCAAAAGGTCCTTGGTGGACTTCCTACGACCTCTTCCATACGTTAACGCCATCGTAAAACTCGACAAACAACCTGAGGTCAAAATTCTTAGCGATTCAATTCGACCTCTTCCATACATGTCATCGTAACACCGACAAACAACCCTGGATAGGTCAAAATCTTCCCGGATTCAATTCGACCTCTTCCATACAGTTAACGCCATCGGATAACATCGACAAACAACCTGGATAGGTCAAAATCTTAGATTCAAGACTCTTCCATGTTAACGCCATCGGTAACACCTCGACAAATAACCTTGATAGTCAAAATCCTGGATAATTCGACTTCTTCCATACGTGTTAAGGTCATCGGTAAAGATTCGACAAACAATCCGATAGTCAAAATCCTCGGATTCAATTCAACCCTTCCATACAGTTAACGCCATCGAAGTCACACTCGACAAACAACCGGATAGGCCAAAAATTCTCGCCGATTCAATTCAACCTCTTCCACACGTTAACGCCATCGGGTAACACCTCGACAAACAACCTCGATAGGTCAAAATCCTCAACCGGATTCAATTCGACCTCTTCCATACGTGTTAACGCCATGTAACACTCGACAAACAACCCGGATGGGTCAAAATCTCGCTGATTCAATGCAACCTCTTCCACACGTTAACGCCATCGTTAATATCAAGTCACACACAAACAACCTGGATGGGTCAAAATCTCGGATCTAATGCAACCTCTTCCACACAGCATTATCGTTAACGCCATCAAGTCACACTCTCGACAAACAACCTCGGATAGGTCAAAATCCTCACTATCATGGTCACACCACTACCCGGGCCGCTAACTATCCATCGGTTACCACCGCTGACTAATTTTGCGGTTACCACTACCATTGCGCATCTTCGCTGACACCACCATCATCGCCGGTTATCTCGCTAACTATCGACGCTCGGTTGTTGCCGCTGATTACCCTCCGGCTTAACCATCAGAATGCCACGCTGGCCACTACTCGCTGTATACCGCCAATTATCGCGAATCTGCCGCCATTACTATCTTGGCCCTCCTCACGCTTACTGAAGCTGCCACTATCGACTACCGCTACCGCTGACCACCACGGCCGCTAACCACTGCTGCCATCCATCACTATCGCCATCTCGCCGACATCATACTCACCGCCGCCACATGTCATCGCCACCATCTTCGCTGATCTTCGCCAACCTCGTCACGAGTCTTGATCGCTTCCAACCGGTCGGTCCGGAAGTCAACGCCGAGGGAAAATCGAGCCTCGGACGATGTATGGGCCTTAATCGCCTCCCAACCCGACGGCGACGAGGCGAGAACCGGACGAGTAAACAGAACCACGACGATGTACGGGCCTTGATCGCCTCTCCTGACGGTCCGACGAGCCGAACCGGACAAAGCCTAAAACCGGAACCACGACGATGTATCGTGAGCCTTGATCGCCTCTAACCCGGACGGTCCGACGAGGCCGCGAAATCAGACTCAGCGGTAACCGGAACCACGACGATGTACCATGGGCCTTGATCGCCTCCTAACCTGACGGTCCGACGAGGCGCGAACCGGACGAGCGGAAACCGGAATATCGACGATAACGCTGGCCTCGACGCCGACGGTCGACGAAAACCGACGGGTCAGAACTGGAACCACGACGTATGTACCGTGGCCTTGATCGCCACCTAACCCGGACGGTCCGAGGCCGAAGACGACGGTGAAACCGGAACCACGACGATGTATCGGCTCTGATCGCCCTAACCCGACGGTCCGACGAGGCGAACCGGACGAGGCCCGAACCGGAACCACGACGATGTATGGGCCTTGATCGCTTCCCAACGGACAATCAGAGGCCATGGACGAGTCGAACCGGAACCACGAGTATGTACCGTGCCTTGATCGCCTCAACCTGACGGTCCGGCTGCCGAATCGGACGAGTCGGAAACCGTAACAACGATGTACAGGGCCTTGATCGCCTTGATCGCCTCTCCTTGATCGCTTCCCTCGCTCTTGATCACCTTCTTGATCGCTTCCAAAGGACCCTCACTAAGAAGAAAGGGAGAGGGAAAGGTGTGCCTCTCCCTCTCACCCTGGGGTATTTATAGCTCAGCGGGTAAAATCCCTCAAAATGGCTCAAAACCCTTCAAATTCTCGGGGCGCACGGCCAGCATCATATGGCCGCTGCGACGCAGATGCGGCCAAGGTGGCTCTCCACCATTCGCCGGATCGCTATTAAACGTCATACCTGAATCACGCGTCAACTGCCACGGACCAACTACACGGACGCACTCTACCAAACTGCCACGCAGAGCCTGACACGCCTGGGCGACCTGGCGCAGATTCGGCAGCTAGCTGGCGGCGACCACGCCTTGCTCAGGCGACCCGGCCATGCGGCCAGCGATCGCACTGACGCTCCGACGACTCCACGCAGCCGCCGCTTCCCCGCAAATCGCGCCCGCTTCTTGAGACTGACTGATGGGCCCCATCATCATGGTAAGACCTCAAGACGGCGCGCCGGTGAGCTCTGCTGGCCGGGCCGACGGCGCCACGCGCGCGATTCCCCGAAAAAAAAACTTCCGGTGAGTATCCAAATAGATCCAGAACCTCAAAATCTCGGCTACGGCTACACATCTACTTCCATAATCATAATTTTGTATTTTTATGATGATTTATTCTCTCAAAATGTATGATTCATGCCCGCGACGCTTGTTGAAGAATTTAGTTTGAGCATAATATATATTTTGGATGATTAAGCTAATGTCATCCAAAAATAGGGCAACGATATGGCTCTCAAAATACCACTAGTCAAAGCACAAATCTTGATGTCGAAAGCGATATGATTTTGAGTCAAAACCGTCGAGATCAAGCACTTAAAATATCATTGGAATCTTTGGGACATCAATTAAATCCTAAAACAGCTCTCAAATATAGAGTGTTTATAGTCAAATCGAGCATCTCGACAGCGGATCTAACGAGCCTAAGATCTCATAATTCGACTTCATTTGTTCATCCAAATGCTCAAAATACATCAAATGATCGAAGGAATCATCCAGCCGTCCGATCGAGGGAGTGGTACGCTTTACATGAATTTACAGAATGCCCTCCTCCCATCTATAAAACAGCCTCATTCCTCACATGAAGGAGGGCCAAATAAAGAAGAAGAGGAAATAAGTAAATAAGAGGAGGTGCTCGAAAGGAAGAAGAGGAAGAGTCAGAAGGGAAGAGGAAGAGAAGCAAGGAAGAAGAGGAGGAACCCAAGCAAGGAAAAAAAGGAAGAGTCCAGCAGGAAGAAGAGGAAAAGCCCAAGTGAGGAGGAAGAGAGAGCTCAAGTTTGAAGATCCTCCAAGCAAGATCGCACCCCAAGCAAGATCTCACTCCCACGCCATCAACCACCGCCACCCCACCGTCTCACTAATTGTACCGCATTCCCACCGGTTACCGCATCTCCACCATTAGTAACAATTACAACGATCATTGTTACACAATTGTTATTCCTCTCTCATATGCAAGTAATCCCGTTATCGGAAGACTTTGTACTCAAATAGATACATAGTGGAAGCTTTTCTTGGGCCAGTCGATTTTTCCCCTCTTTTCGAGGTTTTCCACATTAAAAATTCCTGAGTGTCTCTTGTTCGCTCTTTAATTACATGTGTGTGTCTTTGGACTTCACAAAGAAGGCTAAGGCGTAAACTTTACTCTACCACAACTAGTTTTCGACGCAATGACTTAATACAAAATTTTAAGACTTTATAAATTTATTGAGAAAATCAAATTTAATGATGAGGATAGATATGATGAAGAAAGAGTAAAAAAAGGTGTGAATGATATGTGAGAAGTATGATTTTATGTAAGAATTGATACATGTATGGATGGATGCATGAGAGCACTCGGGCACGCCCCCACTAGTCCACTAATATTAAAAAAAGCTAATAGGTTTTGGAAATTCCACCTTTGCTTTCTCCATTCTCTCGAGTCAACGAGTCCAAAATTTCATCATCATGTTGCCCTACATGCTTCATTTTCACCGTCCTGAGTCATGCCATCTTGCATGCGCTCATGTCGCCCTACACCTTGTTGTCATCATGTCGATCAATCATCATGGTATGTGGAAATACAACGAATGCTTCTGAGTGCATACGCGATCCAATCATTGGTGGCTCAACTTCCGCTAGGTAGCCCTTTCTCTCGAGATGAGTGTCACACAATAATCTAGAGGTAATCTCTCACTATAATTGATTTAAATCGACATAATTAGTTTAGATTTAGTTTGATAATTGATATAGTTGATGATACTATATTTTTAATAATGTTATATGCAATAAGAAAAATGAATAATATGTACTTTGACATAAATTGCATTAGTTATTTTATAAATTAGTTAATATACTCATGAAAATTGATATATCCCTCTAAAATTTATAAATGAAGCACAAATCTTAAATTAAAGCATATATAAAATCAAATTAAACGACCGGTGAGATGAGTTCAACAAGAAGAGAGATCCTCAAATGAGCTTAAATTAAGTCCAAAAGTTACATATAAAACTTTGATGGATAATCAAATGACTTCCAAATTTGACATGTTTATAAATCGAGCTTGACGAGACGAATCCAACGAGTCTAAGATCACTCAAATCAAATATCATTTGGATGGTTAAATCACAAAATACTATATATGATCAAATGAATCAATATACACCGTCGATGGAGTGTTTTGGGATTTTGGCTACAATGACCAAAATGCCTTTCAAAATCCTATAAATAGGATCTCATTCTTATCATGAAGGAAAAAGAGCTAGAAGTGAATTTTAGAGAAAGCGAGAGAAAGAAGTTCAAAGTCATTATCATTACCGTATCGCTGATCGACTTATTATCATCACGGCCAACAACCGCTATACCCAACTACCATCGTATATGTATGATCGAAGTCTTATTATCGATTTCTCATGCAACATTGTAATCCCGCTATCAAGAATATTTAAACTTTGTACTCCAAAGTTGATATATAGTAAAGCATCTTTACCTGCTAGACCCGTGATTTTTACCCTCTTCCTAGGGTTTTTTATGTAAAAATTCTTAAGTTTCTTATTCTCTTTCGATTATCTCGATTGGAATTTCATACAAAACCAAGGCATAGTTTTTTCTACCACTACAAGTTTTCCACATAATAGATAATTTGTCGGGGAAATATTCCCTTTACATCTTCACAATGGTTGACAATCGACTTTATGGAGCACCATCTATATGGTGGAGAAAATCTCTGATGACATATAAAAGAATGAAGATTCATCGAACTCGATCCTTCAAATTTTGTTGAAAACTGACAACTCTTAATCTCAAAAGATTGTCCAAATCAATATCAGTATATCTAATTGATTATCGGTGAAGTAAGTCAATGATGTGGAGTAATTTCAACAAAAGAAAATAAATATATAGCTTTGCAAATTATGATTCTCTAGTCATACTCATGGAAAATAAGACAAAGGTTAAAGAGCAACTTTGGCTATAGCCTCAAATAAATATTTTGATTTGACATCTTCCACACGTTAACGTATCGAAAATACTATGACAAATAATCTCTAAGAATCAAAATATTTACCTCTTCCACAGTTAACGCCATAGAGTTTTGACAAAAGAACATCGGATGAGAGTTAACACTATTGACTTCTTCCACAGGTTAAATGTCACCAGAACTCTATGACAAACAATCTTGAATAGTCATAACTTTGTACCTACTCTATAGGTTAACGCCATCGAGTAATATTCGACAAATAATCTTGAAAGAATCAAAATATTTAATCTCTTCCATACAGATTAACGCCATACTTTGACAAAATAATCTCATAGAGAAAAAAACTATTGACTTCTTCCACACATGTTAAATGCCACAGTAACACTCGACAAATAATCTCGAGAAAAAAATCCTTTATGAATTTCTCCCTAGAGGCACTGAAAGCTAGTAGTGAACAATGTCCTCATTAGAAAGATTCTAAGAGAGCAAGTGTCCGACGTGGTCTCCACTCTTCAAAATCTCAAAAGAAAAATGTAATGTGTACATCAAAATCTTGGAAGAAAAAAAGTCTTAGAAGTACATCAAAATCTCAAGAGTGAAAGCCTTAGAAAGTAGAGGTACATCAAAATCTTAGTAGGAAAGTCTGACAGTATATCAATAATCTTAAGATAAAAGTCTCGTATAGTACATCAAAATCTAAAGACAAAAGCCTCAAAAGGCACGATAAATTAAAACCTCAATGACAAAAGTCTCGAAAGTACAGTACATCAAAATATCGAATCGAAAACTTGAGGTATAAGTATATTAAAATCTCGAGGGCAAAAGCCTCGTATGTAGTACATCAAAACTCAATAGATGAAAGCCTTAAAAGGTACATGTACATCAAAATCTTAGTAAAAAAAGCCTCGAAGGTGCGTACATCAAAATCTCAAAAGGCAAAGTCAAGACATGACATCAAAAATCTTAGAAGACAAAAGCTTCAAAAGTACAAGTGCAATTATTTGGAAAATGAAACATTTTCGAAGATTATCAAAGTATCCGGTTGATAGTTGGCATTACATCTGGATCTCGTCCTGATGCAAACCCATCATCTTGTGCAAGATTCACTGAGAGTCTTTATACATTGGGATATATGTGGAATGATGCTCACCCATGAAGATACTTTCTATTTTTCGAGTTTGGAATCACTGGAAATCAATTTGAAATGCGTGCCTACCCAGTCTTGAAAATCCCGAGATCGAGGAGAATTGGAGCTGAGAGACGCACCATTATAAGGATCAGAGAAACCAATACTTGAAAAGAAACTTAAGCACATTGGAGCTTAGATTCGGATGCACCACATAACCATGAGTTGAAAACCCTAACATCAAAGAGAACGAAGCGAGGGGGGGGTCACACTGCTATACAGTAGATGCCACCAAAGAGAGAGTCTGCACCATTATAAGGATGGGAGAAACAAGACTTGAAAAGAAAATCGGAAGCACATTGGAGCTGAATTCAAGATGCATACTTAACCAGTCGTTGGAAACCCCAGATCAAGAGAATGGAGCAGGAGGAGTCGACATATATGACTGGAGGCCACCAAAGAGAAGAAGCACGCCAAGATGCGTCCGCCAAAGTCAGTTGAAACTCCAAATCGGGAGAACTAGAGCTGAGAGAGGGTTCACACCATTATAAAGATTAGTGGGAGAAACCAAGACTTGAAAATAAAGTGGGAGCATAATGGGACCAACTATTTTGAAACCCCGAGATCTAAAACCTGAGCTGCGAGAGGGATTGGAATGTATGTTAGTGGAGTAAACCAATGAGAAGAAAGCGACACTAGAGCATGAATTTAATGCGTCACCTAACAGTCTTAAACCAGATCGGGGAGAACTGAGTTGGGGAGATTACAAGAGTGTGAAAAGAAAGAAAAGAAAGAAGTTTTCTTACCCTTTTGGGGTATTTATACTAGGAAAATGACTCTTTAAATTCTCAAAAATAATAATAATAATAATGTGAAGAAAACTCTTCATATTTTTCATTAGAAAAATTAAAAAAGCCCCTTCATATACCTCAATAAATTTTTTTCATCTTTTAAAAAAAAAAGAGATGAGAAAATTATTCATATTTAAAAAAAATAAATTATTCATATTCCTCATTAAAAAAAATATTTATATTCTTAAAAAAACTTTATCTTCTTTAAAAATAAACTCTTGATATTCATCATTTAAAAGAAATATTTATATTCCTAAAAAAAATTCTTTATATTCCTCGTTAAAAAAAATTCTCTATATTCTTCAAAAAAAAAAAATAATAATAATAATAATTTTTGGGCCCGTGGTCCCGCTCTTTTCAAATCGAAATCAATATATATATATATATATATATATATATATATATATATATATATATATATATATATAATTTATCACTTTATATGTATAAAAACTATAATATAATAAATAAATTTTAATAATTAATCTTAATATTTTTTAGTTAAAGTAATTTTATTTTTGAATAAATAAGTTTTATCATTCAAAAATAAGGGAGTACTGGGGACAATATTCTAAGCTTATTTTATTATAATCAAAAATATTTTTGGGATTGTCAACAATTCTAATGAATATAAAGCTTGAAGCAGATATGAGCTAATTCGTTCGATTGGGAAGAAACAAAGTTTGGCTAACTTCGAAGAGATAGCAATATCACAGAATTATCTCACGCTGAAAAGAAAACTAAAAGAAAAAAAGAAGAAGAAGAAAGAACTGTATTTTCTCATATTTCAACATATCTATATAAATATAAAAAAAATCTATATAAAGATTTAGTCTTGAGAGCCAATGTAATAATAATTCAGTATTGCATTGTAAAATTATTGATGAACAAATGTAGAATTGTCTGAGTAGTATGTTTCTTGTTTTTTTTCTTCCTCTTTTTTTTTTATGAATATTTATATTTCATTTGATTTCACTATTTATCTTGTTGTTCCCATTCTAAAAAAAAATTCTTCTAATTTATGAGTATTTGTTTAAGTAAATTCTATTTTTAATGACGACATAATTGCAATTTAAAAAATTATGCTGAGCAAATTGATATGTTCTATGAGTAAAGCAATGTGTTAATTTAAAATTGAAAATATTCAATTAGAGTATTTTAGAGAAAATCATTATATGATTATGAGCATATTTTCTTTTATTTCAACTATAAGGGTGGCATCTGGAGTATCATGAATTTATATGTCAAGAAATGCAATTAATTTGAAATTATTGAAACCTAATGTTTAAATAACCTAATGGATGATTATGTGTTAATTTTTTTTTTTTTTGAATTTTAGTACATCTACATTTCTTATTCTCACAGGTACACTTTGGAAGGTAATTCAATAAATTTGTAAAATTAGGTGGGTGACACGGTAGATGCTACAAGATATAATAAAAGATTAAAAATATTTTAGTCAGATATGTATTTATATCACATAAATTTTATGTATTACATATCTAATACTTAAAATTATATATTTATTTATCTAATACTTTATTGTGCTTGAAAATATTCATTTTATTTAAAAAAAAAAGTTAATGATTATGATATTTTTGATATGATATTGTAGAATAAGATGTTATATATATATAAATTAAAATTTGAGTATTAGATAATAAATACATAAGAATGGCATGGTATGAATGTAAATGTCCTTTTTTTTAATTTTAATTTACTTTTTTTTCAAACGCTGATTGGACCGTTCCTTGCATGCAGATGGAACTTATTGGAATGTTAAAGGGAACATTGACTTAAAGAATACTTAGAGCATCAAGATTAGGAAAATGATCTTATAGGATGACAAGAAAAAAATTTGTTTTAATATGCTAATACAAATTATATTATGATAGATTTGAAAACTCTTAAATTTACTTTAAGATTAGTGATGCAATACTAATCTCAAAGTTAATTTTTTTTATAGAGAGTAATATGTAAAAAAAAATCGTGACTTAATAATTAAAATAATATGCTATATCTTTAAAATTATAAATTCAAATAATATATTTTGATACTTTCATCAATAAAAATAAAAGAGAAATTTAAATACATACCATTTTAAACTATACTAAATACACCTCTAACATTTAAACTATCTTATTTACTTTATTATCACTGAAATCTCTCTACCTATCTAAAATGTTACTCTGTTACCTCCCATTAACTCATGCCCTAATTTATTTAGTATTTCCCAGCAACAATTTAGTTGCATGGAATTTTGTTCGATAAAGTCATCTCCTATTCGACGGCCGCAAGACCCATCGCCTCTCCATGATCTGTGAACCTCCTGACCACGTCTCGATTACTCTCCGTGAGCCGGGAAATTAAATGACGCATGATGAACGCCGCTTACGTCTAATGAGACTATAATGACATTCCCACCTATAAGATGGGTGAGATATTATGTGAATACCCATCCAAAAAAAAATAAAAGGCCGCTTAAGCCCCTCGCGACCCTTATCACAAATATTCATATTGCACGCCAATTATCATTACTAATTATTTCAGTAATATAAGTAGTTATTTTATTTGTAAAAAGATTGATTCTCGCGCGTAATGATGTTCTCCAACTATAAGAAAATTTATTTTGGCACAAAATATAAGATTTTATCTTTTTTTAATACGGAATGATTTGCTTACGCCTTTCCCATCGAATACATTCTGTGATACGGAATTAATTTAGACTGTTATTATTTTAAAAGTTGACGAGTCATTAGTCACTCTATTAAAAAATACAACAAAATAAATAATAATTTCACGTTTTTTTTTTTTAATTTTTTCACTCTCCTGTGTCCATCTAAAGGACGCAAGCCTGTCCACGTGGAAGATCGCCTACTCAGAGCAGCCGATTAGGCGCGACGAAGCTTCGTGGAAACCGCCCCTTCCCGCAATAATTTCTTTTCACTTATTTGATCCGTTTCGGCTACTCGTCATTATATATCGCCGTTCACTATCCCTCCGCCGAGTATAGAAACCACGGCCGGCGGAGTACGGTCTTTACTCACAAGCGACAAGTTGTTTTGTGCATCTGCGCCCGCTACTGTTCGACGAATTGCCTCGGAATAGTTGGCCATGGCTTCGGCAGGGTACAACACCGCTGGAGGGCTCGAAGCAGGGCTTATCAAGCCCAGCAGCGTCGGCAGTGGGCTTACCAAGGAGATGCGTCATGTTGGGCGCGCGCACAACATGTCGTCTTCTTCGCTTCGAAAGAAGTCGGACCTCACGCTCATTTCGAAGGTTCGGTGGGATATTCTTCGGAATTTCTTGGCTAACCTGCAGGAAATTTTCCTCGGGACGAAGCTCTTCGTTCTGTTTCCGGCGGTTCCGCTCGCCATTGCCGCGGAATGCTATGGCTTCGGACGCGTGAGTAGATGCTAGCTTCTTCTTTAATTTTCGTTAATCTTTGAAATCAGTATTTGAATGATTAAATCTTTCTTTTGGTGATGTAAAATCATGTTAGCCTGTTCTATATATTTGTCGGAGAGCAGAATGAAAAGGGGCAATTTTGCATGCAAGGGACGTCTCTAAGATTATGAATTTTCAAAGCTACCAACTTTTTTATTAAAAAATAGTAATTAATTAGAGCAACATTTAAATAAATCTAATGCAAGTTAGGCAACTGCCCACCATTTCAAATCTTCAAAACAAAGGAGAACAGCAAAAGCGTTATTTGGGTGAAAAGAGGAGTAATTCTTGATTAAAAGAGAAGAGTGTATCTCGAAGATTATGAATTTGAAGTCATATATTTTGTAATTTTTACTTATTGTTAAAAAAATAAATTTTGTTTGTCACCTTTACCTTGCCTTTGCTTGACAACGGACAAGAGAATACTAATGTTAGGATCCTATGATATCATATATTTTCTTATTATGATAACCGAGTCACTTTCCATTGGCAACACAAACTCTTTGTTTGTGGTCATGGAGTATGACTGTATGTAGCTTTTGTTTTGTCATGTGATCTTATGTTGCATTATTTATTATTTTTAAATGATATTTGTGGGCTGAACTACTAATATCTGCCGAATTGGGCGACTTAAATATTATACTATTTGACCTATAATACTTAACATTTAAATAACATTTAGAGTTTTACATACATAGCACTCGAAACTTGTTTATTTATATGTTTCACACCCCAAACTTAAATATTATTTACATGACTGTAGTCTCCATTTGAGTTTCCACGCTAGATAGGTTCACAAGTTTATTTTGTGCTATACCACTTTGACTGTTATTTAAGAAAGAAACATGTAAATATACATTGGGATGCTATGTATGTAAAAAACCCTAACATTTATTCCTTCATCTCCTTGCATGTTTAGAACTGAGAGGCCTCCTTGAAATCACTGCCGGTTTAACCTTCAAGGGTCGTTGTGGGAGAAACAAGTCGAGTTCTGGAGACTTCAATGAGTTTACCTGCGTGTGATTATGAGTGATTTATTATTAGATCTGATATGTCCTTTTGATCAAACGTGCCTGAATTTTGATGCTAGGAACGTCTGTTCCCTAGCCCATTAAGGACGGACCTCATTTCCTGCTAAGGATGCAGAAGAGGACCACCAGCACTGTAGAGTAGGGCATGTTTTGTTCTCTTCACATTGTATGAGTTTCATCGTTTCGCTATGCGTATGCACATATGATAATGATAGCACATGCATTTTGTCCTCGCTTTCTGTTCTTTATTTTTTTATTGTTGCTTTAGTTATGAGAGCCAGCTGAGTACTTTTTTGACAAACCGCTTGACTGTTTTACTTATTTGCAGGCATGGGTATTTACATTAAGTTTGCTAGGCCTCACTCCTCTTGCAGAACGAGTTAGCTTTCTAACTGAGTAAGTTCTTTGATCCTTCTTTTCTTAGCTACATGGCTCAATAATAAGCATTCTTATGATTGGATTCCTTTCTTCTCGAGATAGTCTTTTGTTTTTTTGGGTGGAGAAAGCACAGTATCCCCTATGGGATGTGATATTTGAGAAGTCCTCTTACTGACAGCTTTTTTAAATGTGTTTAAAGCATCGTATTCCTCTATTATTGCAAAACAACATTCTTTTGATGTTACGCATGCCTGACATACAACATCTTATTTACTTTTGCTTGTCCCCACTTGTTTTTTATCTTTTATTTTATATTTTTGAAAATAAGCACTAAGGTAAAGAAATATATTTGTTTAGGGAATTTTAACCTAGTGTTTGAGAGCAGCTTTCAACTAAGAGGTCTTAGGTTCAAACCGCACATGTATTATGTTTAAATTTGCGATTAAATTTGCTAAACTATCCCAAGAAAATATATTCATTTTTTGCCTTTATCTGTTTGTTATGATTGTTAAAGTATTGGTTTAGTTATTGATTATAATTAAATAAATATATTTGGTATCTTAGATATATGTTGTTTTTATTTTGATATTGTGATGTTGGCGGTAGCCTGTGGAGTTGAAGTTGCTGTGATGATTGGTAGTAAACCAGTGATGTTTGGCTACTTATGGTGATGAGTGATCGATAGTAATTTAAAAATATTCAAATCATATAAAATTTATTTTGAGTGTTTGTAAAAAAAAAACCTATTTTATTTTTCAAAATATTCAATTAAAATGCATAAAAATACCAAATAAACCTATTTTAAAATAAATAAAAATAAAAAAGAAATTCTTAATTAAACCATAAATAATTATGACTCAATGACTATCTTAATTACGATCTTTAAATTTTGTTTTGCTTTTTTTATGATTATGTATGGATTACATACTTAGTATTAATTAAACTTTAATTGTAATAATTATTTAAAATATCGGTTAACCTATTGATTAATTAATGATACTTTCAAGTAATTAAACCATGAATATAATTTAATTGGAATAATTAGTTCTTTTATACTTTAATGATGTATTAATAAAATTTATTATTATAATTTTATAATATTAATTTTGTCTTCTATTTATGTTTTACAATTTTTTTTAACAAATACTGAAATAATTAGAGCATACAAACATGTTTTGGTTTCATGTGAAAATAAAAAACAAATCACAACAATTAAATACAAATAAAAATAGTGAAATTAATTCAAATATGGCATTAATGTTTTTACTTTCTATTTTGTTTGCAAAACAAGGGAGATTTACTTGATGATTGATGAATGAACCTTTACCATATAATCTGCCATAAAATCTAGTTAAAGCTCAAGTTATATTATAATATTAATGTGGTAATTAAGTGCTTGTAGATTTTTTGCTTTTGTTTTAAAATCTAGCACTGTAACTGCGGTGACAAAATTCATAATATTCAAGCATCACTAAGAGTGATACAGTTGAAATAATAATAAAATAGTAAAGTGAAAACACAACTTGATTAAACACCAAAATTTTGTAGCTTTACTTAAACTAAATTCATTTTAATAAGAGAAGAGAGATGATCCAATCTACTGACAAAAAAAGCCATAGTCATGTCTTGCAGATCAATAGCACTTTCCAAAGAGACAAAACCACAAAAGCATTTTATTTTATTTAGGCTCTATTGTTCAAAATGATGGTGAAATAGATGGAGATGTTATTAGTAGAATCCAAGTTGGATGGTTGAAGTGGAGGAATGCATCTGACCTATTATGTGATAGAAAAGTTCCACCTAAACTTAAGGGAAAATTTTATAAGATGGTGGTAAGACTTGCAATGACTTAGCAGAATGTTGGCCAATAAAAGAGAATAAAGACTAAGTTAAGTGTTACAGATGAGGATGCTCAGGTGGATGAGTGGCTTTACTCTTAGAGATAGAATGCAAAATGAGTATGTTCGGGAAAAAAGTTGAGTAGCTCAGGTGGTAGATAAGATTAGGAGAGTCGCTTTAGATGGTTTGGCCACATAAAGCGTCGTCCGATGACTGGATTAGAGAGTAGATGCAGATTTGCCTCAGATTTAAAAGGTGAGTAGACCTAAAAGACTTGGTTAAGATGTATAAAAAATGATCTTAGATATCTTGAATTAAATGAGAATTTGACACATAATAGGACACAATGGAGAAAGGATTCATGTAGACCCACCTAGTGGGATTAAGGCTTGTTGTTGTTGTTGTACTGCAATCTAATGTAGCATTCATATCTAAGCTGTAGTTTTGTTTATGAGTGGCTCTATCAAAGCTGTGCTTCCTTTGAATTGCAACAGACTAATTTGTTTTGTTTCTTCATGTGTAGTTATTAAAATCGGTCCTTTTTTTTCCCTCTGCATGCACTTATATTTCCTACTAATTAACTCGTCTTCTTCGTTGTTTGCATTGATTCTTCAGGCAAATTGCGTTCTACACTGGCCCTACTGGTACATAATATCTTCATTTTGCTTGCCTCGTTGCTTTCATCCATAACCCTATAGATGTGAAAATAAGTTGCATAAAATGTACAGTTTAATTGAAGTAAAATTCGTTGTTACTGCTACAGTGGGGGTCTACTAAATGCGACATGTGGGAATGCAACAGAGCTAATCATAGCTTTGTTTGCACTGTACAAGGGCAAGATTGACGTAGTCAAGTTCTCCCTGATTGGCTCAATCCTCTCAAATTTGCTTCTTGTTCTTGGCACCTCCCTCTCTGTGGCGGCATTATTAACCTTCGCAAGGAGCAAACTTTTGATCGGGTACATCATCAACACTCTTTCTTTATTACTGTTATTATCATATTTTTAAAGGAAAGCATTTTTTTATTTTAAAATATTATTTAAGATCACAAGCTTTTTTTTTTTTTGTACTTGAATGATGATTTCCATTTTATATTTACAGAAGCAAGCTGATGTAAATATGAGCCTCCTGATGTTGGGCGCTCTATGCCACATGCTGCCACTGATGTTCAGATATGCTGTGAGCTCTGGCGAGCACAATGTATCTTCTTCCCCTGCTCTGACATTATCAAGGGTATGCAGCATCGGCATGCTAACTGCCTACATTGCTTACCTTTTCTTTCAATTAAAGACTGATCGCCAGCTGTTCGAGTCACAGGAGGTAAAACATTCATCAACCAAAGAGCTAAAGCTATACCCAGTTTGGTTCTATATTTTCTAATGCTTTAATTCGGCAAACGAATCAAAGTTCAAATTTTTAATGAGCAGGAAGATGACCACAACGATGATGTGGTATCTGACGATGAAGCAGTCCTTGGATTTCCAAGTGCATTTGCTTGGTTGGTTGGCATGACAATTGTTATTGCAATTCTGTCTGAATATGTCGTTGGAACGATCGAGGTAAATCTTTCTTTTGTCCTTTCTTTTGAAAAAATTATGTTGGCCCCAATTTTATTTCATACTTTTAAGTTCATAGCACTTATGAAATACCCCATTAGAGGGTGATGGCTACCATCAAAAGGAACCATTTTCGCTGAGGCTCTGGCCAAATAGAGCTCCAAATGAATATGACTGTAGGACATGGATGCTTTAAAGCCTTAAATACAAAGTGCTTTCTGATTCTCTGTCATTCTTAATAGGAAAGTTTGATAAATTACTCTTAAACTTGCTTTGATGTATAGAGGATAGAAATTGTATCAACTAATTTTCAGCCTTAAAAATACCAAACTCTATGTTTTACTTTTAAGGATGCTAGTTTAGTTGTTTAGAAAGAAATGATTAGGTTCACAGGTCATGTTTTCCTTGTTTGCATCATGTCTTGAAAATTGCAGTATCCTACAAAAGCTTGTTTACGTCTATAATAAGGCTGCTTCACATTTACAACAAACCTGGTCTCTGCAGTATGAATTTACCTTTTACTTAACCAATGTAATATATATTTATAAATCTCCTTGTGTAGGCTGCATCGGCTTCTTGGGGCATACCCGTTAGTTTCATTAGCATTATATTACTCCCCATCGTCGGGAATGCAGCTGAGCATGCTGGTGCAGTCATCTTTGCACTCAAGAACAAGCTGGTAAGTTTCCATATACACTCATTATTGTCCATGTGATTCAGTGAAGATGAAGAGCTTGAGATTTAACGTCCATTTGGTGCAGGATATAACTCTCAGTGTCGTTGGGTTCAGCAACTCAGATTTCCATGTTTGTGGTGAGAATTTGAATAGCAGTCCGTTGCTCTTCAACATATCATCCTTAATTTAGCCTTTGATTTACAGGTTCTAACACTGTTTCTTGCATGATGCAGGTTCCATTAAGTGTTATTGTGGCCTGGATAATGGGCATTCGAATGGATCTTGATTTCCGGTTGCTGGAGACTGGCGCTCTTTTCATCTCGATTTTATTGACATCATTTGCTTTACAGGTAGAATGAGTCATTCCATTAATGTCAGACATGGTTTTGATTCATGGATACATTCTTTTTTGAGTTAAAAGTCTCATCCCTCTCTTTCTCTCTCTCACTCTCTCTCTTTTATCTCTCTTTGAAGGATGGATCTTCACACTATCTCAAGGGAATTGTTCTTCTTCTTTCTTACATTGTCATTGGGGCATGTTTCTTTGTGCTCGGGAGCCCACCAGGTGTTTATTGTTCATGAATTTTACAGCTAAAAGCTTAATTTTCCCTGCAAAACTCCCACCTATGATAATCCTTTTTAATCTAATTTCTGTTTCTTTTGTGTTCTTCATGAAATTGACAGGCAAAGGTAATGGTGTCAGCGTCAATGCAACTTTCAACGTTGTGGAGGCTCAATAGGCTGGCAGGCATGTATCAAATTTCACAACATATTCACCATAAATCAACATTTATAAGCAACTTTCATCCTAATATAATCCTATTACAGTCTCCTGTGAGCTGAAAATCTATATTTTAGTCCATATATCAATAATTCTTTTTTTATTATTGCAGAATTTTCTGGCCAGCTGTTGGAGTTACAGAAGTATGCATGCTTCTTCCCAAGTGTTTGTGCTCAGCTTCGTGGTGATTTGGTAGCGAGAAGGAGCCTAGTGCTTGGCCGTAAATTTGAACATTTTGGAGGGTCATTTTGTCCTCCAAAACTCCTTTTTGGTCAGATAGAGAAGGATCAGCTCTTGTATGTGATTTCCATTGCTTCTGTAAATTATTATTTGTTTTCTTCGTGGATGAAAAAAAGAAACCATGGCATTGCCTTAGTATCAACTCAATTTTTTTTTTTTTTCAATCTATATTATTATTATTTTTTTCTATCATTGATGTGTTATATCATTTTGAGATGGCTTAGTTGTGGATGTCAATCTATTTGGTATTAAACCATTTAAAATTTTTTTATGTTTAACTTGCTCTAGTTACATTCATGGCATGTTCATTATTTTGCATGATTAAATGTTTAACTTGCTCTAGTTACATTCTAGAATATTGATAATAATTCTAAAGCTAATTTATTATGATTTTATGCTCTATAATAATTTCCCTTGGGTTAGGAGAAATTTTTTTTTTTGGGAAGTTGAGCCTTAAGGGCAAATTATGCGACGCATTTCACCGAATCCAAGTCTTCTGGGAGCTTCCTCCCATTTGACGCGACTTGATGTCTGCGATTAGGAGAACTATTCTCTAAATAATTTATTGTCATAAATGATATTGTGGAATTGGTTCTATGGACATCTATAAGATCATATTATGGGTCTAGAAGATATGCTATATAAAGAAGTTGTAGGCATAGAATAAAGAAAAATGGGGATTTACATGCAAATCACACAATTCTTATATATTTATATATTTAACACTTGGTTTTTTTAATATCATATTAAATATAGAATTATCATTTATTTTTTTAATAGTGAAATATACATTTATAAGTATAGGAAAATACTATACATATAAATATGAAATTTTAAATATTAGATATATGAATACATAAAATTATGTGATATGTATGCAAATATTCTTAAAATAAAGTTCAATATAAAAAAATTAAATCTAATAAATCTTAAAATACTGAAATAATTCTAAGATTATTTTATTATAGTGATGACCTGCAATATGAAAATTGCATAATACATGTTGATATTTTTGTGAAGCGTGAAAATATTTTAATTAAATGCCCTTTTAATGCATCAGATGCTCTAAAAGTCACATCAATGCATTGAATTATTATAAAGACAAAACACTCAAAACTAATTAGTCACATGACCACCGTCTCTTAACTTACAAATACAAATCCCAACTGGAATCTTGCGGAGGCCTATACCTAAGCAGAAGTAAGAACGCGCAAGCATAACGCAAGCAGTGGGATTAATCACAACCACATCTCCAAAGATGGGTGAAATATTGGGATACCCATTGCAAAAAAAAAAAAAAAAAAAAATAGTCACATGATGCTGAAATTTAAAATAGGACAAGGCTCTAATAATTGCATCACTTTACTAAAACTTATATCAAAGATAAACCTACCCTAGTGACTAAAGGCAGAATTTGAGAATTATATGAGCCTTAAACCCTAGTAATTAATTTATGACCTACCAATTCCAATCAATCTAAGCCTTAATTATGGGTTTTATTAGAAGAATTAAAGGAGTCAATTATTGGTTGTGGTCGGAAGCTTTATTCTCTTGATTTATGAGAGTTATGCGTTTGAGATAATTTTTAGCCGCTTTATTTTTTTAAGATCAGAAAGAAAGCAGCTTTTATTTGACTACCAGTTTTTATATTTTTTAAAAAATTTTTGAGAACAAGAGAAGATTTTTGGTCATTTAAAGTTACTTTTTAAATTTTTCAAAAAAAAATATTTATAATATACAATAATTTTTCAAAAAATTAATTCTCTACAACACTTAAAATGAACAAAAGCTACACCCCAAATAGACCCTTAGTAAAAATGAGTAAGATTATTATCGAGTAAAAAAGAAATGTACAAATATAACATATAATTTTTATATATTTAAAATTTGATATTTATAAATATAATAATTTTATGAATGAAATATATATATTTTATTTTTAAAATTAATGATGATATTATATTTGATATAATATTAAAGATTTAGATGTTATTTATGAAAAATATTAAAGTTTAGATATTTATATAAAATTTTATGTATTATAAATGTAAATGTCTGGAAAAATAAAAGCTATTGTGCACTCCATTTGTCTGTTTTGCTTGACTTATTAACAGTTCTACCTTCGCTTGATATGTTCTTCTTGAGATCTATGCAACATACTGAAGCTGCTTATTAAATAGAAATATATTTAATGTTATAAATATGTGTTATTTTTATATTTAACATTGTATAAGCCAATTAATTCTTCCATTTATAGGGTGGTGATCGATGATTATAGTACTGATAGCGACGTAATAGTCAGTTATAGATGTGCCATGAAGGAGTGAATAGTTTTCATTTTAAAAATAAAAATACCTAAAAATATCTAAAATATATTTTCATATATTTTAAAAATAAATTTATTAAAAATAAAAAAATACAAACTAAATCTGCTCATGAAAATAAGAAACAGAAACTAGTTTCAAATTCATCCTAAGACTAATAAAAAAAAGATAAATGAAATATAATAACTAAATCTATATATTTTTACAATAAAAATCATTATATCTATTAAATATCATTTATTCTTATTCATAAATGTGTCTCTTACAAGTCTATCTTTGCATTATATAATATTTAATATTATGAAATTTTATATATAACATATAATTTTTATATATTTATATATCTAATATATAAAATTTGATATTTAAAGTATAATATTTTCTTATATATGAAATAATGTATTTCATTTTTGAAATTTAATGATAATATTAATTTTAAAGAAATATTTAAAAAATTATTATTATTTATGTAAATATAAAAAATTAGATGATAAGTATAATATATATATATATATATATATATATATATATATATATATATATATATATATATATATATATATATATATATATATATAATGCTACCTCTTTAAAATTTAATATTAAAAACACATATTCAGTGTAAAAAAAAATAAAAAATTTATTTCGAGTTCAGCTACTCATCCCTTCTAAATAGCCGTACCTCTTGCCACAAACTTTCCTGACCACCCAATCATTAAAAGACAACCGGCAATTAAAATCTGATCTGATGACAAAGTTTCACGAAATCTATCTGTATTATATGTGCTGTTTGCGCATGTTTTTTTAATTATCTGTAAGGTTGAAAGTGCAAATAATCTTTGTTGCATATTAGAAAATTAGTTGTAGAGTAAAATTTATACCTTTATCATTGTGAAATCTAGACATATATATATATATTTAAAGAAATAAACAAAAAACTTCATAAAATTTAAAACCATATAGAGTAAAAGTTTACACCTTAACTTTATTGAATCCAAAGACAATACATGTATTTAAAGATGAATAAGAAAACTAAATTTTGTGAAAATTTGAAAAGAAAACCAAAAATTTCAAGATAAAAGCTTCCATTATGTATCTGTTTGAGTACAAAATCTTCTCGATAACGGATTACATCAGAGGAGAAGAACAACAATTAGTAATGCTCAGTGTGGTAATAACACTTAGTAGATGATGACAACAACGAGAACAACGACGGCGATGAAGGTCGCGTCATGATGGAGAGAGGGGACGACGGCAGTATTAGCGGTGGCGACCGACGCGAACCGGTGGTTGGGACGACGCCGAGTGGGCGATTGGCTTGGATCTTCAAGCTTTAGGCTCTCCTCTCTCTTACTTGCTCAGAGAGAGGATATTTATGGACGGAGAGTGCCGCTCTATAAATACGAAAACCCGTACCACTCCACTTCATCGGACGGCTCAAAACGATCCCTTTGATCATTTGATGTATTTTAATATTTGAATGCTTAAATGAAGTCAAAATTTTGAGATGTTGAGCTTGTTAGATCCGGCCACGACGCTCGATTTATAAATACTCCATGTTTAAGAGCTTTTAGGCGCTTAACCGATATCCCAAAGTTTCCAATGATATTTTAAGTTCTTGATTTGACTAGTTTCAACTTGGATCGCTTTTCTTTAACGCCAAGATGTCTTACTAGTAGAATTTTCGTGTCATATCATACCTTTATTTTTGGATGGCATTATCTCAATCATCCAAAATATATACCATATAATTGAAAAATTCTTCAATGAAATTTGAGTCATTTAACCATACAATTTGAGAGAAGATCTTCGGGAGCACAAAAATTATGACTATAAGATGAGCTGGATGTATGCAGTATGCCGTGCACAGATTTGAGGTGTGAGTCATCCCGCCCCTCGACGCCATGTAGCCGTCAAGAGCTGAAGCGTATAATGTGCGGCGTCGTATGGCGCGACGCCAGGAAGTGCGTGGTTCGGTCGAGCACGCGAACTGACGCTGAGGGTCGACGGGCGACATGCCAGCCGGCGCGGCAAGGCGTGCGCGCTGCGGCATGAAGGGTGGCGGTGGCCCGCAGACCACGCTCGAGCGGTTGGCGGGCACGACCGGCTGGGGCCCAACACGCTTTTGATGATTTTGGGCATTTTTGGTGATTTTGGCGGTTTTGATGATTTTTATCCTTTACCCTTAGGGGTCTATAAAACCCTCCTAGGCTGGAGAAGGCACACTTCTTCAATGCTATAGTGCTTTCTTCTTGAGAGGTCGCCAGGCGAGCTCAGTAGTAATTCTGATCTCCCTTCGACCGCCTTGAACCGACCGGTTTGAGGTTATCAAGACCCGTAGTTCATCTGGAGAGGCTTGATTTTTCCTCGAAAGAGGTTGACCGCCTTGTCGACCGACCGGGTTTGAGGCGATCAAGGCTCACAGTTCATCTGGCGAGACTCTAGTTTTCCCTCGAAAGATGCATTGACGCCTTGTCGAACCGACCGGGTTTGAGGCCATCAAGGCGTAGTTCATCTGGCGAGGCTCGAAGAGGCGATCGCCTTTGTCGGACCGACCGGGTCAAGGCGATCAAGACTGTAGTTCATATGGATTTTCCCTCGAAGAGGCGCACGCCTTATCGGACCGAGGTTTAGGCAATCAAGGCTCGTAGTTCTTCTTCAGGAAATTGGACTTCTTGAGTCTTCAATGGATGGTTCACTGATAACCGCCAAGGTGGCTGAGAAGCGTAGCTAGGAACCATCGCTCAACGACTCCAAAAGTTTGATGTAATTTCGAGCATCATTAGGGAGTATCTTCTCTCTCTCTCTCTCTCTCTCTCTCTCTCTCTCTCTCTCTCTTTTTTTTCTCATATGTATGTGTATCTTTTAAGATCAAAAAAAATTTTATCTCAAGCTATCAGTGAGAGAGTCAAAAAAAGATATGCCCAAGTATTAAGTAAGTCGATTCACAAATTTCCAGATTTTATCATTTCTTTCTCTTTATTTATCATGTATTTTCAGGGTGATGGCTAGAAGAAAACTCATAACGTGATGCACAGACGATATATCATCCACTATCACATCGATAGTTTAATGGTGTTCCGCAAAAAATTTTACTTCCCTAATGAGTTAGTGGCCATTATAAAAGTCCGATCGAGCCGTTTCACCTCCACCGTGGGTAATTTTATCGTTTTCGAGATGATTCTTCGTGATGCGATTCTCTTTGGCTCGAGTTGATTGAGATCTTCAAAATATGTGGTGTAGCTTTATCACAATTTTCATTTCGAGCTTTAGTGGTCATCGTTGGTTTGACTATCTTCTTTAAAGAGTGTGGTGTTACTTTGAACATCAAATACTTGTGCCGAATGTGTAGATTCACATGTGATACTCGGACGTGTTTCTTATCGACTATAAAGAATTGGATAGAATTTCATGGGATCCCTATAAAATTGGTCTATCAGTATTCTTCTTTGTGAAAAATGAGTGGGGTCTTCCCGAGAGATGGAGAAGATTGAATGACCTTCTAGATCCATTAATAATTGAAGAGAATGAGATCTTGGCAACTCTTAATATTCTCGATGTAGCTTACATGAATTACGTATATTAACAAATATATAGTTGAAGATAGAATGTTCAATATTGGCCTTTCCATCCGTGCGGGAGATCTCATTCTTTTCCACTAAAGAGGTCAAGTAAAGGTGATGAAAGGTCTCCTCATATTCATAGAGTTCTTTCAAGAACCCGTCACAAAATCGGTGGTAGAAAAGTTTCTTCCTTAAAGAAAAGAAGACATAAGTGACTACGCCGATATCCGCGAAGAAGATATTTGCCCTAGTTGGCATCGAGAGTTTAGCTATTTCAACTCATGATGGGGAGTTCGTTTCTCAAAGCCGCACATTCCCGAAGAGGTGTTAAATCATATATATGTCGGGTGTCAACGAGATGAATTGATACGTTGTCTTCCTTCTTTCTTCTTTTCTTCTTTTTCTCCTTCTTTTCTTTTGTGTAATATTTATGATTGTTTTTTTCTTTATATGGTGGATCACAATTTGTGAAGGTAAAATATCTGCAAAGGTATGAGAAAGATGAGTGTTAAGGCAGAAGAAGTGACAACTTTGGAGGATCGCCTAACCGAGTGTAGATGAGCTATAACATGTCGACTTCTCTTTCTCTCAGCAGGAGGTGGAGCGCACTTGTAATGAGCTAATTGAGGTGAGGATAGAGACTCAAAGAGAAAAGACTCAAAGCACTTTGAAGAAGAGAGCTCTTGAACCGAGAAGAAAGCATTGGATCGTTTTGAGAAGGAGCATATAATGTCAAAGCGAAAGCAAATGAAATCTCCTTGAAGGCAAGACTTTAAGAACTCCTTGGCTTATCGCGATAATCAAGACCATGCCCATGAAGCTCGTAATCATATTCTTGATGTTGAAGTGAAGGATTTGGAGCACCAATGTTTAGGAGGGCTTCATTCGAGGGTTCTTAAAAGGAATCCACTTAGTGCACCATAAGACCGGAGCTAGTATTGAGGATCTATCTCCAGCCCCAAGACTCTTCAGATTCGTGGAGATGAAGGAGTTAAGAGTGAGTCCAAGGGAGCATCTCCTGGTGAGGAGGACGTTGATATCACCAACCGATATGATGTAGCGTCACTTGAGGATGCATTTTTTTATGTATTATTGTGTATGAGAATCTTGATTCTTTCTTATATCATCATGTTAATGTTGTCAATAATTTTTTAGATGATACGCTCTTGTTTTGTTTTTTACCTATCCGGTAATTGGTGAATATTATTCGACGACGCTAATCTATGATGAATTGAATTGAATTCGAGGATTTTGACCAATCCAGGTTGTTTGTCAAAGTGTTACTTGATGACGTTAACGTATGGAAGAGGTCGGATGTCTACCAAGGACCTTTTGACCTATCCTGGTATCGCCAAAGTGTTACTTGATGACATTAACTATAGAAGAGGTCGCGGATGTTCACCAAGGACCTTTTGACCTATCCTATATCAACCAAAGCGTTACGACTTCTTACCATGGAAGAGGTCCAATCTCTCCTTGAGATTGATTATGCCCATTGAGATATATGAGTTGTATATTTCGAGTGAGATTAAATGAAGAAGAAACAAGCTTGTAAGAAAAAAAGCTATAAATTCATTACTATGATAAGTTTGGTGATACAATCATAAGATGATTTTAACATGGATTTGAGTTTCAAGAATAAATGACGATAAGAACAAGAAGTCTTTACCCCACTAAGTGAGGTCGGCTACATGAAGAGAAAATGATAAACGAGACAAAATAAAAGTTACAATAATTATGCGTAGACTTACTAATAATATTTTTGGAGATTCTGTTCCAAGTTCGAGGTAAAGTTTTTCCCTCTGGATCCTTGAGCTTGAAATTTCGGCTTCACCATAGCTATAACCACATATGGGCCATCCCAAAGAGGTGAGAGTTTATTGCGTTGAGGGCCTTTGCTGCAGCCTTGAGACTGTAGGACCAAGTCACCACGAGATGGACGATGTTTTACTCTTCTCATTGAAGTGAGCTACCCTTTTGGTGATAGAAGCACCAAAGTAGGCCATGTCACGAAGTTTCGGGAGTAGGTCCGTGTGTCGGAGTTTTTCTTCATTACCGTCATGATCGAATAATTGAACTCTTGGACTTGGAACCGATATCGGTATATTAGCTTTTGTCAAAACACAAGTTATACTGTCTCACCAAGAGTGAGCATGTAGTGCGAATGCCAAAGAATATTAAAGCTCATCAACCTATTGCCCCCATCCATCTCAAGAGCGTGTTTTCGCCTTTGAGTATAGTCTTTGGTAGCTTCCGCCGTTAGTTTAAGGATGCTACCATATACGAGTCGAATGTGAAGATCTTTGCAAAAGGACCCAAAGACTTTTCTAGTAAATTGGATTTCATATCGGTGATGATCTTTGCGAAGACCGAATCGACATACTATATTTTTCCAAACAAATTGTTTAACATTTGTCTCCATGATTTTAGCGAGTGGTTCGCTTCCACCCATTTAAGTAGTCCACGGCTAAAATGATAAACTTTCGCCGATGCTATCGAAAAGGTCCCATGATATCAATTCTCCACCGAGCAAAAGGCCACGGGTTTTGAATGGATGAGAGCTCTATGGCATGTGAGGGAGGTTAGAGTGCAACCGACAACTTGCATATTTTTTGTGAACTCCAAGGTGTATTGTTTCATCGTGGGCCAATAAAACCCTTGCCTTATAATTTTAAGGCGCCCTTCCTCTAGTGTGTTCTCCACATATCATGAGTGAACCTCTCTTAATGCGTAATCTCCTCAAGGTGAGAGGCAGGTACAGGTAAAAAAAAGCTCATTTGTATAGTTCACCTCGATAATAGTAAAGTTTGAAGCTTTTCTTCTGAGACGAGCAGTGTTGGGTCTTCGTGAAGGGTTCCTTCTTGTAGAAAGACATGATGGGGTCCATTCACGAATGTTCCTTTATCTCATTAATTGTCAATTACCCATGACCCTTGGATACTAGGAAAATGTATTTCTTCAACATGCCTTCTCTTAAATAGATCCCTAGTATGTAAGCAAGCTTGGAACGCCTCAGTATTCTTCTCTCACATGTGAATGATTTGATGTGTCTTGAAATGGGTAAGAAGAGACTTCACCAAGTGGAGGTATTGTGAGGATTATGAGTACTAAAGTTTTCCTCAACTTGGGAGGCAAGTTGAGAGTCTGGATCACTAAGTCTTGTGCTTCAAATGACAAGTCTCAACCGCTATGAGAGCCTCATACCGCCTATATTATTAGTTAAAAATTTTAGTAAGTCCATACTAAGGTATTCTCACTGGGAAGAAATAAGTAAGATTCCTCAACACCGATTTCCTAAAGCTCCATCAACATGGTCCATTGAGGAGAGAAAGGATGATGTAGTAGATAGCTCCTCCTGAGTTGGGGTAGTGCATTCCATTATAAAGTACTTGAGACTTTATAGCGGTAAAATTTTATATCAAACTCTCCCAATTCTATGGACCACTTGAATGACCTCCCGGATGCTTCCGGTTTCGTAGGATGGCTCTTAATGGTAAATGAGTGTAAACAGATAGTGTGAGCTTGAAAGTATGGACACAATTTTCACGAGAAAACTAAAGCCGCCACCTTATCGGCAAGTGGATAATGACTTTCTATATCGAGAGAATTTTGACAACAATAAATTAGTCATTGTATCCCACTTTCTTCACACTAAAATTGTGCTTATCGCGTGGGAAGAGATCCGAGATATAAGTATAACATCTCTCCTTGAATATGCTTGGATAGTAGGTGGAGATGCTAAATACTCCCTTACTCAAAAGCGACTAACATTCATCACCATTGAAAATTATTATTTTTAGCTCCCTTTAATATTTTAAAGAATGATAGATATTTATCCCTAGAGCTAGGAAGGGATAACAGTAATTCTTTCATTTAAATGTTGAACTTCTTTGATATTCTTCTGAGGAGACATATCTTTGAGAGCTTTGATTTTCTGGTTGGCCTCTATCTCACGGTGGGTTACCATGAATCCAAAAAAATTTTCGACGTAACCCCAAAAGCACACTTGGTTGGGTTAAGTCGCATGTTGTAACGTCGAAGAAGATTAAAGCATATTTCTAAGTCTAAATATGTTGTGATTCTTCCAAGATTTTCACAAACATGTCATCCACATATACCACTATCAGGCCTAATAGGTCTTTAAAATCTTATTCATAAGGTGTTGATAGGTAGCACCAACATTTTTTAATCCAAATGTCATAACTTAGTAACATTATAAAACCTTTATATGTTTGAAATGCTATAGCTTCTTCATCCGCCGAGTTCATTTTTATTGTAACTAGAGTAAGCATCCAAAAGAGCATTTGATGTCCAAACATAACATCAACCAATTGATCAATGAGGAAGAGGAAAACTATCTTTCGAAAAGCCTCATAAGGTAATAATACACATTCTCCATGTGCCATTTGTTTTCTTAACCATGACAACATTTGCTAGCCATGTAGGGTAATGTACCTCTATGAATCCCGCTTCTATGAGCTTGTTAACTTTTATTCAATAGGAGACGATCGTGCAAAACTCTATTTCTTTTGGATGATTGATTTGAATGTTGGATCAATCTTGAGGGAGTGCATGATTACATTGGGATCGACTTGGCATATGGGGACTCCAAGCAAAGATGTCTTGATTTCTACGCAAAAGTCGTGTATTTTTCTTTGTTCGAGAGCAAAGATCTCACTACTTCATAGTGGTTGGTCATCTCGATAATGCAACAGAGAGCAAGTCTAGTTTTCTGGGTACTTCTTCATATCAAAATTAAAATCTTCGATGTCAAGGTCATGTATGGTTGAGCTTGTCGAGATAACATGATTTATCTGCTGATTTCACGACCACTAACTCAATGGGGTTAGAAATTTTATCTTAAGATGAGATGAAGTAGACAAAAAATTGATTGGGGGCCTTCCAAAGATAGCGTATTTGAATCTAACTTGACCACTATGAATTAGATTAAATGAGCCACTTGTCGAGAAAATTCACTCAAGGACAGAAGGGTGATTGTCCCTCTACTCGCAGCATTATCAAACCCATATAATGGTCCCGCTGGGTTGGAGATTTTCCCAACTGCCTATGTTAAGAAATGTGAGTAAAATAAGACATCAACGAACTCTCATTATCAATCAAAATTCTCTTAATATTATAGCATGGGTCACCGATCCACGATGACAAGTGTATCTTGATGGGGAACATGTACTTCTTCTAAGTCCAAGTCATTAAAAGTGATGGAATGATTATGAGACTTCTTTAACTCTTGAGATGGTAATGAGAGAACTTGATTAGATAGTATTGATCCTCTCATTGTTTCAATTTCTCCAACTATTTGATGATTGTTTTGTTATTTCGTGATGATTGTCCTGTTGCCCCAGGTGGTATGTTTGTTTGAGTCGATTGATTCTTCACAAATCGACGTAGATATCCTCGAATGAGCCTCTCAATTTCTTCTTTGAGTTGTTTGCATGCCTTAGTAGTATATCCACGACTTGATGGAAGTGACAATATTGCTCTGATTTCTTGAATTTGGTCTGGATGCGCCACTTGATATTTTCTTCATCTCGAAATTATTGAGGTTAACACAAGATGTGTTCAGGGCGTGTATTTCTTTTTGGGTCGCGATTCCGCCATTGATATGGGGCCATGGAGGGAGATCATGACCTTGTTTTGATAGGAATGTCACGCATTCCACGGGTGCTTTTATGTTTTCCTATACATTGCTCAAATTATGAAGGGCGCATAGCATCAATGAGATTTGTGCTTCCACACAATGAATCAAGTTGTCATATGAAGGACCGTGTCGCAAGGACAAAGTAAAAGGCCTGACGAGTCCTCTAAGGAAAACTCCTCTTAATAGTTCGTAGTCTACCTGGGGTATTTGGCAGCTTCTAAGGAGAACCTGGAAGTATTCTTAAGTGATTCACCCTCATAATCGGGAGAGATGGGAGGAATCTTTAATGATCCTCCGCTTGCAATGAACTACCAAAATCTTGACGAGTTCGTCAAAGGTGGATGGATCCCCTTGGAAAGGAGTAGAACTGCAAGCTTGCCCTCGAGGGTAACAGGAAAGACCGAAGGTGATAAAGCAGTGTCGAGTTCGGATATGCATGATAGTCTAATGGTCGATGTGTTCATGTGGCCGTCCCATCATAGGAATCAATGCTCGAAAACTTGAAACCCACGGGAATAGGATGTTGAAGAATAACTTCGCCTAAAGGTGATGATTCTTCATAGCCGCGAGGGGAAGATGATTGCCTTGAAGGTAAAATTTGTCTTGCAAGCATCATAATTCGCACGTATAACATGGCGATGGCGGTCAGGACGAGAATGTACCGAATTGGTGGATTAGCGGTGAGCCGCACGTGATGGATGAGAACTAGTAGTGTCAAGGAGATCAACATCACGGCCGAAGCGAGGAACTTCATTATTAAGGAGATCGACATTTTGACCTCTTGTAACGATCGATCTTGGGGAGGTGTGTTTCCGTGGTAATGGTCGTTGTGTTCCTCTCAAAAGTCGGATCATCTCATTTTGAGACTCTTCTATTCGGTGGACACAATCTTCTAAAGAGATCCTCAGCCACCGCGTGGTCATGTCTATTGGGGAGTGAGGCGTAAGCTTGGTTTGGTTTAAGGATTAATTTTGAGAGTGACGGAGTTGGAGGGAGGCTCCATTGTGTGGGTATTGCGCCTATTGGCCATAATGCGGTGTTCACGTAAATTATGATTGATGGGTTCTTTTCCATGACGGTGCCAAAGCATGCGTGCTAAAATAGTTGTGATAGAGTAAGAGTTTATGCCTTTATTGTGAAAAAACACACATAAGTATTTAAAGAGTAAACAAGAAAACTTAAATTTTATGTGGAAAATCTCAAAAGAGGAAATAATCACTGCTAGCCCAAGAAAAGCTTCCACTATGTATCTATTTCAGAGTACAAAATCTTCCAGTAACGGATTACAGAATTGTATATGTGAAAGGAACAACGTATGTATAATGCTCGGTGGTAATAATTGTGGTAGCGAGATAACAACGAGGAACAACGACTAATAACGAAGGTTGTCATGATGGAGACAAAGGTTGACGGCGAGGATCGGCGGGCGGCGGCTGACGACCGGTGGTGGTTTGCTTGGAGGATCTTCAAGCTTTAGGCTCTCCTCACTCTTGCTGCTCCTCATATGAGGAATGAGGGGCTATTTATAAGGAGTGATGTCTCTGTAAATACATGCAAAACTTGTGCCATTCCACTTCATCTGACGGCTCAAAATGATCTCTTTGATCATTTGATGTATTTTAAATATTTGAATGCCCAAATGAAGTCAATTTTGAGATCTTGGGCTTGTTAGATCCTCTCAGACGCCGATTTGACTATATATAAACACTCCATGTTTGAGTGCTTTTAGGGGTTTAACCGATATCCCAAAGTTTTCAATGATATTTTAAGTTCTTGATTTTGAGTTTCAACGGATCAGTTTGCTTTTAACGCCAAGATTTGTGCTTAAGTAGAATTTTCGTGTCATATCAATCTTAAATAGTGATTATATATATATATATATATATATATATATATATATATATATATATATATATATATATATATATATATATATATATATATATATATATATATATATATATATATATATATATATATAAAACTTATAACCTTTTAGTTGAAAGTTTGAAATTTCATCAAAAAAAAAGTTAAGATGACTGATTAAAATATATATGTTTCAAGTACAAGTGATAAATATTTTATTTCAAAAATAATAAGTTTTTAATTTAAAATTATATTATGCTATATTTATTGAATAAAAATAACACATTTTAATTAATATTAATTGATATCAATTCAATTACAAAAGTTATTTTAAGCAAATAAATTAAATATAGGGCATTTATACATACATAGCACATGATTCTTATATATCTATATATCTAATATCTAAACTTCAATATTTGAAAAATAGCATCCTAATATTAATTTTTAAAAGTAAAATATATTTTTTATGCTTAGAAAATTTCTAATTTTGTAAATATCAAAGTTTAGTTGTTAGATATGTAAATAATTAAGAATTATGTGCCATATAATTTTTCTTAAATATATTGAAGAAGACAAAATTTATATGAGGAATGATTATTCTCGATTAAATTAAAATATTAAACAGCAAAATGACATCTTTATTATTATATAAATTAATATTATGAATTGATTTAATATTAATTGCACAGTAATATATATTATATATATACACAACAATGCAACACTTCACGCTCATATAAAATATATTGATAACGCCATAACGCTTTTATTATTGAGTCAATATAGAAGTTACAACCTGACTTTGCACATGATAATTTTTCTTTGATAGAATTTGACAAACTTTAAAACTTGGATAATGTATACTAATCAAAATTTAGCCTCAATTCATCTCAAAATCATTAAATTTGTATTAAGATAAATATTTAAAATTTATAATATATTTATGCCACAATAAATCAAATAATATTCTGACCAGATAGTGGAGAGACTATTAAGTGCAAACTATGTATATAGTTCTATATGTTGTGTATTAAATTATACATTGTGAGCTCTTTTTTTTTTAATTTTTAATTATAAACTAATGTGTACTCACTGTGTATTTTATTTAATTAAAATATGCAATTATATACTCAGAATATAATAAATAAACAATTATATAATCCCCTATTCACATGTTGGACTAACTAAACTTAGTCCCCTCCCTCCTTTTCTTCGGCCAAAAAGTGAGCCTCTCCTAGCAATGCAGTCTAATATTGCACATTTATACACGCAAGCAAAGCCTCATATTAAATCTAACAGGAAGTACCGACTCTTAAATTGATAAGCGTTGAACCTCTTAGATTACGTCGATTCTTCTCTGTACGAGCACTGGAACATCAAACAGACCGATACTAATGATGATGCCGCTTATGATCACAGAGATACAATGATATCCCCACCCACAAGATGAAAAGTGTGTCCGTCCCCAAAAAAAAAAAATCTAATAGGAAGATATGCAGATCACGTGCCAAGATCAGCTCACATGAAGAATCCATTAATTTAAATTTTTAAAAATTATTTCAGTCTTTCAGACCAAAACATCTTCCATTTGAACGAAGTTCTTAACAGTCAAAGATGCTCTGTGCCGAAACTATTCTAAAATTCTGGGCTTGAAACCATTCGGAACCATTTATATATTATCTAAAGAAGCAGCTTAAAAGCACATCTTTTTTGAACTTTGCAGGCAGCTGCCTTCAAATGAGAAAGCTGGTGCGAAAGTTCTTACAGGGAGTTGCCACTGCTGCTCTTCTTCTTCCACTCATGCTGATCTTTCTCTTGGTTCAAAGAAATCAAAACGGTTACAGAGTTGAAGCTAGGAAGCTTCTGGCCATGGAAGTTCCATCACGGGAAGTGAAGTTTTCCTCCTCTGCGTCAGTGAAGGATGAGAAAGTGAAGCCAAGGAGACAGGCTGGAGTGAGCTTTCGGTGGATTCCGCCTTCCAGTTCCAACCCCATACAGAACAAGTAAGAGGCTTACAAGTTCAGAAGTAGCTTTTTTTTGCTCCTGGTACAAGGAAATTTTTTTATCCGCATTTTTCTGCATTGTTCAATTAGTAGCCTAAAATCAATTGATGAGTTGATATAAATCTATTAAGTGGAATGCTTCCTCCCACCTCTCTCTCTCTCTCTCTCTCTCTCTATTACGCTAGACAGCATAATATTATTCTTTCCTCTCTTTAATCATTTCTTAAATGATAAAAAAGTTTTAATTACATTATTAATAGTAACACTTCTTCGAAATATTATTATTGTAAAATAAAAATACACAATTTTAGAGAAAACATATAGCTCAAATTTATAGCAGTCACTTCTGTAAGCACTCCTAAACTCATACGAGGTCTATTCATGTATGCTGCTTGTTTGATATAAGCAGGTCGCGGCCTCACTTTGATGGAGGAGGCACAGGGAAAAAGCTTGGGTGAGAATTATCAGAACTGGAAAGTTCAGTAAAGTGGGGAGCAATGAAGTAAAAGAAAGCGTTCTCTTCTTTGAACTGGCCAAGCTTGTTTGTGTTCTCTTTACAGACTGGCGTTCTTCCTTTTTGTTTTACAGGCTAGCAGACAAGAAAGAAGAATATATATATATGTATAAGGACAATCATGGCTTCTCCTCCGTCTAGTGGTTCTGTAATTCTATATAAGAAATCCTGACACTATTGAGCTTTGCTTGCTAGTTGCGATTTATATACATAAAGAAGCAATTTAAGTACATAGCCGGCGCATTTTAATATCTGTTAAGTGTCTGATCTCACATGCAGTTGCTGCCTCTGGAATTAAGATGGGCGAGAGGGATTAGAAAATGAAGATGGGTTGCTGGAGTCATAGATCAATCAATCTTTTTCATTCAATTATTTGAGTTTTTGTTTATATATATTCTAGACATTGTTGAAACATACATTGAATTTAATTATAATCTTCAAAGAAATGTTTCCTTGAAGGAGAGACAAAAAGTTTCTAAAATGATTAGGGTAAAGATAAAGAGGCCATGATTTTGGTTGAGGGAGAGGCTGCAAAAATAGTCAAGGATGATGGGATATAATAAAATAATATATTACAATGTAGTCAAGGATGATATGTTACAATAAAATGATATATTGCAAATGTAATCAAGGATGATGCATCATTAAAATATATTTTATCAAAATATATTCAACTCATAATAATATATTGCAATAATGTAGGTTGTATTGCATCAACTCTCCTCCTATTAAAAAATTCTACCTAATTAGAATTTAACTATTGATGATCTCGAAGAAAATTTTAAATTATAAATTTAACAAGTAAATATAATAATTAAAAGCTATGAAATTAAGTTTAAGAATGCATTAATACAAAAGGGAGAAAATAAATAAAAAATAAATGAACTGAAATACAATATAACTACTCAAAATAAATGATAAAACAATCAATTTAAAATTTTTTTATCAAATATTTCAAAAGAGTTGGATCTCACCAAGGATCCAAGCTCATAATTCTATGAAACTAAAATATAAGAAAAAATTGAAAACTTTGAGTACATATTGAGCCCATAAATGAAATTAAAAAAGCCAAAAATAAAAATCATTAAGACAAAGTACAATGAAGGATAATCTCACCCAAAAGTCCATTAAATAGTAGAATCAACCATATATTTAGGATCATTCGCTAGTGGGTGTAAAAGAAGAATTTTAAATATCATTTTTATAAAAGGAATTTTAAGCTACAACCTAATCTTTAATAATACTCTTTCTTCATCCAAGCATGATTGAACCATCTATCGCTCATGTAAAAGTGCCAAATGCCCTAACTCTTTAAGCAAAAATTAATACAAACTTGCTTATTCATTAATATATCAATTAAATTATCATAAACATATATTTTCTCAGAATATAAAGCATAACTCATGATTACATATTAGAATAACATAAATTATCCTGCATCAATTATATATGAGTTGGGATATAGAATTCCATTAAATGGATTTTGTGATTAACAAACAAAAAAATTATATATTTAATTAAAGTAGAGAATCAAGCAAATAAGGTCAAAGCAAAATTTTGTCACCTACACTTTTGTAAAATAATTTAAGAAAATAAAAATTAGAAGTTGGCAAAGATCTATAATGTAACTTAATTGCACTTGTCTTCTAATTAATCAAGAATAAATTTGTTATGAATTAAATAGATAAAAGATGGAGAAAATCTATGGATGAGGTGATCAATACATAGAAAGAGATGTGAGACCTTGCCATTACTTCTAAAATGATATGAACCCTTTTATGTAAATTTTGTCATTTAAAATAAAGAAGAATGATGAAAAGAAAAAAAATACAAAATATAGTGATGATATTTGCTCCCATTGCTCTTAGGATAATTATAAGATTGGTATTATCTATTATGGCTTAAAGTTATTGAAAGTTTCAAAGAGATGCCAAATATTCAACCTTAAATAACCTTAAATAGTTTTATTAAAAAGAAGTTTATATCATGATATGTCAAGGATGAGCATGAATAAGAAGTGCTAAAGTTAATCAAAATTTTAGAAGACATTGTAATGTTGACCTCCATATATCTCCCATAAGTCAGGTCGAGCAAATTTGGAGAATTTGACGAATTATGGATCGGTGTTATCAAATCAAGTCAAAATACATCCGACATTGCGAAATTGCTCAAACGATTTCCGATCGATGAATGGACTTAGCGTGTTCATAACATTAAAATTAATTAGAATATATATATCGCACGTCGATCAAGAGGGAGAGCGTTAAAGCCTTCGTATCTCGAAGTCGAGGCACTAAACGACCTCCTTCTGAAATGGTTGTGTCGTTAATGTCAACGAAATCTATCGAATGTATATATGTAGAATATGAAACAATGGGATCGGGTTGAAATTAATCCGATTCGATGTTGACCGAAAACGACTAGATCGTGAAATATTGCGTTGTTGCGTCAGAGTAGAAATTATTTAGAATAAACATCCAATTTGACTAAATTTATCGCGCTTAAAATTTCATGAATTTAGTATGCATTTTGAGATAAATCTAATTGATTATCTCTTAATTACATCCAATGAGAGCTTGGAATTTGCAGCCGCCCACTCTTATGTCTTCACCTCTTATTTGACCAATAATAAGATGCCACATCATCTTTCCCATACACCCCCACCTTATCCTGTCGTCACACACAGGAACGAAGAGAAAACCGAGCGAACCTCCCTCTCTCGTGGGTTCCAAGGATCGCACAGTAATACCACCTTCCCTTCCCTCGCCTCCTTCCCTACCCAAGCCTTTCTGGAGCCTCCAAGGCTGAATTGCTCGATCTTCCCGCTCCTAGTCGAGCACCTTCCCTCTCTGCTCTCCGAACGAGCAGCTTTCCTCCCTTCGATTCGATCCTGTCACTTCTCTCCGTCCGTCCCTTTCTTGCTCTAGCTCCACACCGTAGAACAAACTGGCCTCCAATCTCAACCGAGCAATAGCGTCAGATAAGGAGGAAGGCTCCCTCTCTCTCTCTCGTTTGCTCTCTCCCTGCTGCAAGCCACACTCTCCCAGTCGTCCATGCCTTTGCACGTTGACCAGCAATCCTAAGTTAACATGCGACCAGCTCATGCTCTCCCTCTTCCCTTGAGCTAAAAGCCAAGCCCTCTTCCGCTTCAACGTCGCGAATGCAAACGTAGAGTGTTTGGCAACAGATTTACTAGGAATTTAGACATCTAAATCCGTAAATCCTACCAAACACCTTATGAGGATTTAGTAAATCCATTTTGTGTAAATCCGTAAATCAGAAATTTGGGTAAATCCGGTTTATTAAATCCATGATTCAAGATTTAACGGATTTAGAGATCGACGAACCTCTTTGTGTGGAATGGGTTGTCCTTTGGCATTCTCTCTCTTCTCTCGTTCATTCGTCTCTCTCAAAAGCAAGCATGACCCAAAAACGCATCAATGCACTCTCACCGTCACCTTCAGCAAAACTGAAAGGCTCATTCTCTCCTTTCCTTGCAAAATCAAGCCACTCTCTCGTTCTCTCCGTTTCCTTCAATTGCAAAGCAGAAGACCCTTCCTCTGGGTTCTCATTTGTCCCCATTTTCCTTCAAACAAAGGCTCCCATCCAATTCGAGGCATTCATTCGGTCTCCACACGTAAAGCGCTAGCCTCGTTCTTCATTCAGTAGCTCTCTCGCTCTCCCTTGAGATATTTTAAAGACATAAGATTTAAATGAAGGAGAAGTAGATGCAGTGAGGACAAAGTGCTAATTTCTTAAAACCTACTTCCCTATGATTTACTAAATCTGGGATTTTATCTAAAACAATAAGAAAGTGGAATTAAGAAGGTTTTAGGGTTTGTGTGAAAAAATTTATTTGTGAATTTAACATATATCCTACCTAAATTTTGGCTAAATTTTGCAACCAAACAACCATTTAGAGGCGATTAAACATAATGTGTTGGTCGTAGAATAGATTTCAGAATAAAGATTCACATGTTGGTCATAGGATCAATCCTCTTGGATATTTTATCTGTTTATATAACCAACCACCAGTCCTTGCAAAAGCGCAGGATATCTCATTTGATTTTAATGAAAGAGGTTGTTTTGACATAAGCTCACTATTTTACTTACCTTGGGATATCTCATTTGATTTTAATTTTCATATATCCTTATAGGGATATATGATTGTTTTTACTTTACCTTGTTAAGGTCAAGTTCCATTTTTTTAATCTATTTCAATGTGAACTCCAAAATCTAAATAGGTTTTGATTATTATCTTTATCTTGCTATCTAAAATAAAGGGAAGAGAAGACGCTTATCTGCGTAAGATTAGATCTAAATAATATAATATTTATTTATATTTTGTAATGATCATGATATCTTTATTAAATGATAAATTTTAATTTTAATATTATATTCTTTTTTTTTATGTTCTTATTCTTTAAAAAATATTATTTAATTATAACATTTAAATACTCAAATAACTTCAAACATCTTTCTAGATTTAACGATTTAATAAATCATCAAATACTTTCGATTTACAGTGATTTACTAAATCCAGATATCTTTAATTTAATAAATCCTACTTGAAATAAATCCAATCCTTTGCCAAACACCCCTAGTCTCCCCCAGCCCTTCACGTGCTTCAGTTTATGTAAATCCTGGTAAATCTAGCTGCCAAAGGGATTCACTAAATCTGGGTTTTAAGAAAAAAAAATGGAGGAGAAACGAGGTTTAAAATTCTACAAGATTTAAAGTGGTCATTTTTCCTGTTTGGCAAGATTAATCCTGCTCAAATCCTGCAGCCAAACTGCCTCAAAACCTGCTTAAACCCTGAGGCCAAACCACCCCAAAATCTGCTCAAATCCTGCAGCCAAACTGCCCCAAAACCCGCTGAAATCCTATAGCAAAACCACCCCAAAATTTGCTTAAATCCTGCAGCCAAACCGCCCCAAAATCTACTTAGATCCTGCTACCAAATAGCCCCTGAATTGCTTTGAGTTTTGTTATTCAGTTTGGATCCACTGTTTAAACTCGTAGTACTTTTGGCTTCTAGTTTGCGAGATGGATGTATCAGCGATTAATGAGGATCTTGCCAACATCGATGCCCAAATCAATGATATACTTCGAGCACTATCAAATGGGTTTCAGAAACTGGATAAGATCAAAGATCCAAATAGACAGAGCAATTGGAAGAAGTCACTGAAAAAAATGAAAGAATGCAAGAGGCTCATCAAAGAGTCCAATAGAGAATTGAAGGTAGAGGAAAGTGAAAATATCGCTTCTGTCAACAAAATGCTGAATGATAGAAAGCAAGCAATGATCGGAGAATTAAATTCATTTGTTGCACTAAAGAAGCAGTATGCAGGAAGTCTTGGAAATAAGCATAATATTTTGATGCACATGAAGTTAAGCATTGGCCTGATGAAGGAGAGCTGAATCTCAAGCTTAATAGGTATAAAAATTTCAAACTTTAATGCTTCTAAAATCCTATATCGATGTGTTCGGTGCGACGGCGAGAACCTATGTGCTCTTTGTAGCGTGGAAAACTCAGTAGGTGGCGCTTCACACGACGGGAGAATTATATGATTTTCTTACTTTGGTGCTTTGCTCTGCTCTGTGGTGTGGTGAAGAAGAAGTAGTGATTTATACCTCATATGAGCTTTCTTTAGCGTGGTGAGGCTCAAGGTAGTCTTGCAGGTGATGCGGAGGTTGCGGATTCTAAACTAAGAAAAATAAAGTACTTGAATGAATGAATCGCTATAAACTAAAGATTAAGATATGAAAATTCAAAATAAAATTAAAATTAAATCTATGAGCATCAACTGAACTTATAAGGAATGATTGAAAAGTCAAAATCAAGCTTGAATTGCGAAAATAATCCTCTTGAACACATTAAATTCATAATAACTATCATAAGGAAATTAAAAGAGAAGAGAGAATGATTGAATGGTGGTAGTACTCCATTGTTGATAATTGATCTTGAATTATTATGAAGCCACTCAATTAAATTTTATGTAATGAGAAGTAGGAAAAATATGATAAATGTGGGACATGGAAATAATATGATTCATTGAATTATAAGATAACCCAATTGAAGAAACTCATGATTGGTAAGCTATGAAAATGAAGGATTTTGGATAATCTTTACATGTATTACAAAGAAACATCTGTCATCAAACCCAAATGCTTTTGATGCATATGCAAACATTCAATATCAATCATTTCATTATTTCATGAAAAAAAAGAGATCCTATATCATGAAATAGTCTCATGTAAAGCTATAGCTTTGAGATTCATGCTAAGTATCCAAATGAAATGATTCATTGTGCATATTCACGATATTTTCATTCCATCCAATCTAAACGCCTTTGATATGCATGCAAACATTCAAATGAGGCAAACTTTATGCATGTCTAATGAGGTGATATTTCACTTAATTTAAATTTGCACAAGCTTCCAAATATAGCAATATGATGTTTTCATATACTATGAGATATACTCATATTCAATTACGCCGCATTGATGCATATATGAAAAACTTAAAAAATATATTTTAACATGCACTTGAGGCAAACATCATTGCTTCAACTCAAGTGTAATGAAGACTCAAAGTCTTTTAGAAGAGGCAAATATTTGTGCATATGCTAAGGCAATCATCCGCTTAATTTAGATGTCTTGAAATACATATGAAATCTTGAACAAAAGAATGAGTGCTTACATATGTTTTGAAGTAATCATATGTCTTATCTAAGTGCTTCAAAGCTTGTGAGAGCTTTCAAATAATTAAAATACTTACATGTATTATAAGATAACTCTATATCCAATCCTATCGCACTAAGATGTGTGTAAACCACTTAAATGGTGGAATACGCATTCATTAGAATGCAACTCAATATTTGAACATGATGTTTTAAAACTCATGCAAAGTTTAAAATGAAAATATTAACATGCATTTTGAAGAATTTATTAAATTCAATTCCAAATGTCTTGAAGCATGTACGATTGTTTAAATGAAATAAATGTGCAAGTTGGATGTAAAATGAATGAATGGATACCTACAAGTATCCAAAATTCATATATAACCCGCATGTGCTCGACACTATCTTTGAATGTATGAATCAGTGTAGGGATCTGGGTTGATTCGATTGAGTCTTAGGACCAATTAGTTAACAAAACCTAAAAAATCTAATTATGCTATTATAATATTTTCAACCCAATGAAATAGAAGCTAATTCTATTATAGAATTACGTAAGACAAATCTATCGGCATCATTGTTAATGCAACTTCTCAAGTTGAAGTTCTTAAGAGAAAAGTCCCAAACCGATCCTCATGCTCTTGACAAAGTTTGGAGGACTATAAATTTTGAAGTAATGAATCATCCCGGTTCTTATGGCCGTCCGGGTTAACAAAACTTAACAATTTAATAATATTATTATAAGAATTCTAACTTAATAAGACATTTGAGAAGCTAATTCTATCATATGTAGATCCGATCCTATTATTAAATTAATAGAATTACAAGATCTGAAATAATACATCCACCCCAGATGATGTGCGTTGAATGGAGATTTCAACCGGGATATTTCATCAACATATGTTCAAAATTTCAAGTCAAGTTAATATAGGTTAAATATCAAACTAAATGAAAAATCGATATGTCATCAAGCTATAAATAACAAATTAAAAATCATTAACCTAAAACTTAAAGTAAAAATTTAATCAATCCACCTTCCACGATTATTTGTTAGAGTTGATAAGTTAAGAAAACTAGCTCAAAAGAAGCCAAAGTCAAATATATTATTCCACTATGTTCACTCTCAATCAATCTCATGCCAACAAGGACCCAGTGTCCTCATTTTGGCGATAGCCTCCACATATGATACGGTTATGACTAGAGTCCTCGATCGGGTGGGTAAGGAAACCATTATATTACGATCATGACTATAGCCCGTATGTTCTCCAATGGCTTTGCTCTTTGAGTTGTGAACTATAGAATGCATTTGATTGGGAAAAAAACCTTATGTTAGCTAAGGTGGACTTAAAGCTTGTCTCTTTAGATAAATATCACCCAGTCTACAAGGATTACTTGGATGGCGTAACCCATGGTTGTCGATAGGAATCCTTGGTCGTTGGGTCATACATCCTCGACTAAGTAGACTAAGGACCACAATAGCAGGATGATGAACCATATGATCTTGATTAGGTGCATCATCATTCCCCAACCATTTTCTTTAAGTTAAATAATGATGAATTTCCTAAATCTAAATTTTAAAGCTCAGGTATGCTACTACTATAAGCTACACATTTAGCTATCTAACCATTAGCCTTAATCGAAAGTTATCTTTTAGCATTGGGAGGGGTAATTAAGTATAGGTGCTTGAGCTTATAAGAAACTTAAAACTAGATCTAAAGTCCTCAAAAAATGAGGGTGAAATCTACATGTAATGTCTTATCTACTATTCCATTTACCTTGAAAATTTGATCGACTTTAAATCAAATTCTCTTAATCGAGAGGTCGATGACAAATTTTGAAGCCTACAAATTTTTGGCGACTCATGGAAATAGTTTCTCTTTCCATCTTTGGCTAGTCGAACTAAGTTATAGTAGTAGTGGAATATACATAAAAAAGAAAGATAAATGGAAATGAAAGAGAAAATTTTAAATGAGCCTTAAGATAAAATACTTTCTAAATAAGGTTTTGAACAATTGAGATTTCATTTAGAGTCTATTTTTCTTATTATGTTGCTGTTACATTTGTGTCTTTGCATTTTAAAAGTGTGGGGTGTATACTTTAATTATTATTAATCTCCATCTTTCATTTACAAAGAGGGATCTTGAGCACACCATTCATCATCATGTAGGTCACTGAGCCAACATCCGTCAGCTATCATCAATATCTGGAGATGCTTCGGAGATGCTGAGCTACCATCTAATTTGGTAGTGTAAACTTCTTTATTATTTGTTGCAAATAATCCTCTACTTGAAGCACTTGCATATTGTACAAACTAACTTGTGGAGGAGGAAAAGAATGGCTACTACTAGTGAGGTTCCTTGAAAGAGAGCCTTTGTATTGAAAGATTGGGTCATTCTAAGTTGTTAAGCATGAAAAGAACCTTCATTGAGTGTCAATCTATGAATGCAACCACTCCATCAGTTGAACCTTTCATACGAGGAAGGCATGATGTTGAAGCATCCTTTTACGGAAGCTGAAGAAGAAGAAATGCTTCAGCTCATCTGCCTAAATCACTAGCCATGCAACCAAGCAAGTGAGTATTCCCACTGTAAATTTGAAAATTTTGAGATGGGTGAAAAGGATTAGCTCTGGTGATGATCATTTTGGGCTAATAGTCAATTCAAACCTTTAAGAACAACTGAAATTTTATCTCAGTACATAGAGTCACGAAGGTTGTCAAGAAAAATGCCTTATAAAGAAGAAGTATCAAAGGACAATTATCAAAGAAGCGAAAATGCTCCACTACAAAACTACCATCAAAGGTAGTAAATATTCAAGATCATTCTAAATAAGCCACGATGAGCATCGGGCATGACACTGGATTGCATGTCCAGAATCCATCGTTGAAATGTCCCACAAAAGAAAATAAATATTGAGGTGAAGCCTTGAGAAGAAAGTAGCGATCGGCTTCTTCATTTGCAAGCTAATCAAGAGATAACGGAGAAAGAAAAATGAACGCATGCTCAACAACCATTGTTCAAGCAAAAATTGTATAATCAATCAGGAACTAGAAGCTAGTGTTTCAACCCATAGTTTGACAACCTAAGATGAGTAAAATGGAACAGTTATACTAATAAAATCAAATCCCCCACAATATCGTTTTGACTTCTAGTGAAGAAACTCAAAACTATATATGCAAGAGTACATCAGTCCAAAAGTTGCTAAGGAGAAATGAATGATTAAAAGAAAATATCAAAGTCATGTTATTAGGGAGGCTAGAGTTTCTCCTCCAAGGAGACCTCCTCTTATAACCGACAAGATATCAACTAATTCAAGTCCACACGGTGAGCATCGAGGTGTGACACTTGGACCAGTCCAAGAATCCACCGTCGAAGGTCCCGACAAAAAGTAAGAAAATTTGGAAGCTAAAGCTTAGTGAAACTACCTTAAAAAAGATACATGACATGACTGCACTCAGAGATCCAAAAAAAAAAAAAGAATAATAATAAACAAATTTATCGAATGGGTACTTAAGAGAAAGATCATATATGATAAAATTTACATACACCTTGGAGAGTATAAGGGATCTCGTAGCCAACCAACTCCATATCTTTGAGAGGAGTCACTTCAATTGTAGTCCTTTGATTGAAGAAATACCTATTCCACACTCATAGAAATCCATCGAGAGTAGTCCATCGAGATCCACATCCAAGAGGAAGAAGGCGATGAAAATGATACTCCTTTCAAATGGGATAAAGAATGCCAAGAGGTTTTGACAATATCAAAAGTATCTGAATCCTTCCTTGTAACACCAATACCGGAAAACCTTTCATCTTGTATACAATAGCCTTGGATGAATCTCTGTGCTCTATTGGCTCACAATGAAGAGGGAAATGAGAACACCTATACTATATTAGTTGAAGACTAATCAAAGTGGAAATGGATTATTCTCTAATTAAGAAGCATTGTTTGACATTAATCTTTGTTCTCAAAAGCTCCACAATTATATGCTATCTCATAAAATTTCTCTCATCTTAAAGATCGATCCGTTAAAGTTCTTGATGATAAGACCAACGTTGGTCACTTGGCATGATGGGCTATCCTTCTACTCTTGTTTGACATCACGTATGTTCCCCAAAAAAGCGGTGAAGGGGCAAATCACTTTAGTCCCTATCCCAACATATTCAATGATGATCTCGATAAGCGGATCATGCATATATATGAAAAGAAAAATAGCAAATGTGGGAACTATATTTTGATGAGCTTCATCCATTAAATACACTCACCCTTCAAATCTCCCATAGGCTCGGCATTGGCCTCATCTTGATCATGCCAAAAGGTGGTATAATGAGGCATTCTCTGATTATTGGCGAGCCATGAACCAACAACAAAATAGAGTATGAAGCATTTCCGGGTCTAGGAAGCCATCTCTATGGGAGTCCGAATCTATAAGTTTATGATGATTCTCGTGTCATCATCAATCAAGTCGGTATTTGCAAAATCAACAAGCTTGAATTGGCTCACTACCACAAGCAAGTTCTCGAACTTACGAAGCAAATTCAAAACATCATTATAACTTAGGTTTCTCGAGCCAAGAATGACAAAGTGATTGCACGGATAAGCTATTTAAAGAAATGACAAGTATGGACGGATAATTTTATGCTAATTAGTGTTTGCATTCATCAGTCCTAGAGTCACCTAAAATCCCCATTAGAAGAGGGGTCATCAAATGCAAGCTAGGGATGCAACTCATATTGCTCCTCACACTCTCTTGGGTACTTCTCAAAGGCAACAAAATGAGCCTCGGACCATTAAAGAGAAAAGACCTCAATCGAGAAAGTGCCAAGGCCACAAAATGAAATCCTTATCATAGAAGAAAAGGAAGATTGGAGATAACCATTCATCAATTATTTTAAAGAAAATAAATTTCCAAACAATAAGTCGATGGCTAGACAACTCGAGAAAAGGCTTGACTATATGCTTATGTTGTCAATACCCTTTATTGTAGATCCTTCGGATGTGGCTACAATGCTTAGGAATAAAAGAAGCCAACAAAGTGATTGGTGAGATCCTCAAAGGACTCTATGGCGTCTAATCGGGTCCAAAAATGACTTTCAAAATTAAAAGAATGGGATACTCGCCATCTATGGTAAATAATTGTATCGATCATGCCAAGAGATGCCATGAATGCCTCTATGACAACATCATTCATCATTCTCCAAATCATTTGCACCCAACGATAACATTTTGGCCATTTGAGTCGAGGAATGGATGTAATTAGATTAATTGACTTGCCATCATCATGGTCATCACTTCATCTTAGCGACCTCGATTATTTCTCTAAGTGAGCCAAAGCCATTCCATTCAAGGAAGTCACAGAGCATGTGACCAACTTCTTCACCATAATATTGGCTATAGATTTGGTATACCACCGAATTAAGGTGCTTTGAAATGAGATGTTTAGTGAATAATTTTGGGTCATTTCTCCTAAGTTATTCCTTAAACCCCTTTTCTTCCTTAATCCTCTCTTAAGTCAACTCACTAATTACCCATTTAATCAATTCAACAAAATTCTAAAACCTTCCAAAACTCAATTAATCCTTCTTGGGTAGATGCTTGGGTGTTCAAGAGCCTAAGTACAATCAATGAAATCAAAATTCAACTCATATGTGTGAGGGGTGTTTAGAAATTACTTAAGTTAAACCCTTTTAGTTTATTTAATCATTAATCATGAGCCAAATTGCATTAGGCCCTTTTCTTCCTAAGTGCATTGCAAATTTAAATTTCTTGTATGATTTTATGTCATCTCATTGGCTCATAATTATTTGATTAACTATGTTAAGGTGGTGCGTGTAAGGGGTAATTAACATGCTTAATTCATACCTTAACCTAATCAAAATATAAAATAAATCTAATCACCTAAAAATTGAACAAAATATCAAACACATGTGGGAATGTGTTAGGAACAATAAACTCATATCACATTTTATAAATTAAATCAAACTCAAAATCAAACAAAAAATCATATTAAATAAACTTTGATTTGCTTTAAGCTTTCTTATTTCATAAGATTATATTTAGGAATTAATTAAGGTGAATGTGTTTACATGCTTTCATTACTTTAGTTTTTTTTCAACATGCTAAATATATATGTCTTATGATTTCATACATTCATGCTTTTCAAAAATCAAATTTAAAATGAAAATATTTCCTTTATGTCAAATTGTATATTTTGGCTAAAGTAAGGATATGAGTGGTTATTATCGCTATTAAATCTAAATTATTTTAAAAATACATGAATCAATTATCAAACTGAAAGTGTGTTACTTATATCTTACTTATAAGCTTGCATGTGAGTAAAATATTAAGATGTGCTTAGTGTAGCTTTCCTTCCTCTTTCTTTTAGCATAATTTTGAATAGGATTTGGCAAAGTGTAGTTCATTAAAAGAACTTAACACTTACCTAATTCCATTTCCTATTCAATCCTACACTATTACTTAAGAAGGACACCTACACTTACACATATAAATTGCATAAACAAACCAAAATAAAATAATTACAAACTTTTGCATCTTTCTTTTCCATTCATTTCTTTTCATGCTTGTATTTAAGGAAAGTAGTATATTAGTCTGAGTTTCGAGACTTTAAATAGCCCTAAGTAGGTCTTGTACCTTACACATATGCCTTTCATATATTCATGTGAGCATATGAAAATTCGATCGAAACCCCTTTTACTTAAAGAAAGTCATGCATCATAAGCATTCAAATTTTCTTTAGTAACTTACTTAGCATCCATCATAAAGTGTGCTAAACATTCTCATTGGTATGTATAGATATGCTTAGGATGCATCCATATGCATGTTATACATGTTGAGAAAGAAATAAAGTGATGTGTATCTTGTGAATTTGGTTCACTTTATTTAATCTTAAAATGCCTTTCTTTTGAATAAGTTTGTTTAGAGTTCATCTAAACTTAGGATTAATTAAAACACATAATAATACATTACTAAATGAAACTAAGCTTGACTACTTTAGAAATTGCTTAAGGTAGGGAAAGAAAGAGAAGTTCTCTTTCTTTCCCTTCTCTTTATAACACTAAGTAATTAATTGTAGGATTCACTTGAACCAAATCAAAAAATACAAAATAAAATCAACCCCGAAATAACTAAACCACTTAAATGAAACCCTCCTCTAAGTTGAACATTCTTCACACTTAGAAAATTCTAACTTAAAGCCATAGCTAAGCATACACAAACCTTTTAAAGCATACACATTAGGCTAAGTCACCACTCCTAGCTCTAGGTTTGGGCCGGTGCATGGTTTGGTGTTTGATTTTGTTTTGTGATATATGTTTTAGTTTGGATGTTAGGGTGTATGATCATAGAATGAATGGTAGGATGATTTAGTCTAATCATTATTTTATGTAGGGATTGTGCTTAAGAGGTCTTATAAATAAAATATATTTGCTTTTGCTATGCAAGTACTTATACTCTAAGCATAATCCAATAGGCCGTGGACTTAGTCACCTATGTGTGGTGTGTTAAGTCCAATACACATGCTTGGAATTGTATGGTTTATTTTAGTTAATCTCTATCTTCGGTGTTAGTTAGATTTTTATTTTCTCTTTTCATGTAATTTTGTAATTAGGATTTTGGAATGATTGTTATGGGGATTAGGATGAGCATTAGTCATATGATATTATCTTATGTACCATATAAAGCCTTGGAGCAACCACCTTTCAACCATCCAAAGAAGGAACCAAAAGAAGAAAGAAGAGAAGAAAGAAGAAGAAAGAAGAAAGATGAAAAGAAGAAGAAAGATGAAAAGAAGAATGAAGAAAAGAAGAATGAAGACCCCATAACAATGAATTTCTTACTTAATTGTATTTAATTCATTTATAATCCGGGTTGTATAAGGATAGAGCTTGGCTACCCAATTTATTTTTCGGTTTGTCGGTGGTGCACCAATGGCCTCTTATTCTTTTATGATTAGCTTTATAAATTGGTTGATGATTTGTTTAGCTTAGCATTAAGTGGCATCCTTTTCTTAGTTTATTCCTTGCTTTATGTATGGCTGGATGTGGATTAGGCTATTAGGGAAAAATAAATCTTCTACTAAATTTAATAATTAAAATTAAAAATAAAAAACTCATAACCTCACCTAAATCCTAGTTTAATCAATCAAGATAAAAGAATTAGCAACCCCTTCTGGATGAGTAATTCTTTTATAACATCATGCATAAACACATCTTGCTTCACTCTTGATTAGAGGGCTTCCACCACCCGGAGAAACTTGGCTTGGCGTGTGAGAGACATGGTGGAAACACACCTCCTTCCTTCGTGATTTTGGCCAATAATCCTATTTCTCATGCATTAAGCATATGAATTCTATCAACATAAGTCAAAATGATTGTCCAAAAAATAAAAAGAAAATAAAATTTGGATTGCATTAGATTTAGGTCATTTGAAGCATACCCTTACATGATCTAGTTTCTTTAGGGAGTGAGTTTAAGGACTTAGTCTCTTTCTAAATAAATAATAGCCTAGCTATCTTGCATAAAGCATATGACTTGCCTACATTAATTTAAAATCGTAGGAAGAGTTAGTTGGCCGTCACCCAAGCTTGTAAGTCCAAGCGTCGGGTGGTTTGTCCTTTCTTATGGAGGCAAACCAAATATCCATTTTGCCTTAGAATTAGGTCATGCTTTTGGCCTAAATAGGTTCAAGTTGCTTCTCCCTTTTATGGGCCATAAACATAAATCCTCACCTCTAGGCATTTCCATAATCTTGTGTTGTGGAATCATAAGCCTAAATTTCTAATGAAAAATTAACTCAAACAAATTAAATCAATTTCAAAAATGTAAAGCCCAACCATAGGATAGTTTGAGATGCTTACTAGGCTTTCTAGCATCTTAAGCATCCCATAGTTATTTTCATTTGGCTTCAATAAAACTCCTTCCTCTTATCGATCCCACTTGACTTTTAAAAATAAACCAATCGATTGATAGTCCTACCTATTGAAATCTTTAGAGACAATCATTTACCTTAATCGAGAGTTTTTCTTAGAATCCTCATTCCTTGGGATGTAATTAACTATGGGGGCCTGCCAGTAGGAAACTTAATGAACCCGATTTAAAATAAACCTTGCTTTACTTTTTCAAGTAAAGTAGGGGAAGAATCTCTAGTACATCTTCTGCCATAAGTCATTAGAGTCCTTATTTAGGTGATTAGGTCCATTATAGGGTGGTGACATCTATCTTTGAGATAGTACACCTTCCCCGATGTTGTACCTAATCACCAAGTACACAACTCTATGTGGTGTCCCTCTAAAGAAAGAAGCAATCATCAGCGAAGGTGCGCACGGTCTTATCCACAAGCGAAGGTGCGACACTACCTTGTACACTATTGAATTCCTTACCACAATGAAGATATATTTTGTTTATTTTAAGTTTGTGTGGAAACTATTAGTTTTGAGGACCACTGAGAAGGAGCTTATATCGCCTAGTCTTATCTTAGACTTACTAAACCAAGGGAGAATGTGCATACTGAACAAATTCTCCAACTACGGTGGCTACTATGAAAGGGGAATTGTCCAATCTAAGAGTGTAGTGTCTAAATGGGGTCACTAAGGTGATCCAAATAGAGTTCCCAGGGAGGTCTGGGGGTTATCCAAAACCTTATAAAAGAAAGCACAGGTATTCAATGGTCACCTTCAAGTAGAAAGAGTGGAGACTCACATCTACCAAGAGTGGTATATCCACGGTGGGTCACCGTCATATAACGATAACCAACCAACTTAAGGTGTCGGTTTGTGATAATCGGTCTAGAAAAATGCTAGTAGGAACATCTCTCTAAAGTGGAACGATTGCTGATAGTCTATCTTGGCTCGATAGGTGCTACCCTGCCTGGGCTACTAAGTGGGGAATCCTGTAAGGACTAAACTTAAGCTTGAAGTAGTCAAAGGACCCACTAGGGGACTTCCCTAAGCCTCAAATATATTTGACCTAGTTAGTACATGATGGCTAGTTTAAGAGGAAAGCATCTACATCCTCTTAAATGAAGTCAACACGGGGTAACTTACCACTGCGTAAGACCTACTAAACTAACAAGGTTCTCATTGGTTTGTAATGGTAATCAAGGAAAGCGTGGGAATCACATCCTCCGCAAGTAACTATTACGGTGACACACTAGCAAGGTAGTACATCACCAACCTAGAGTAGCTAATGAGTGAGTATCATGGGGGCTTACTCTCACATCAAAGTAGTTGAAATAAAAGATATGTGTTTGTTTGTGATGTGAGAAGGAATAGGATGCGCTTGGGTTCTCTACACCTATCCTAATATACTAGAGGATCGAATGTAGTTTGTGTTGTGTTGTGGAGGGATGGGATGCCAATTGAGTTCTTTTACACTTACCTAAATAACACTGCGGATTCATGCGAAAGATATTTCTAACACATAAGAGGTGGAATTTGATATGAAAGAAGTTTTATTGATGATTATTTTCAAACAAGAATTATGGATAATATTTCTTTAGGTAGATTCCGTTGATTGGAAGCATAGGGCACTCTTACAGTTTATAAGTTGATAAGATCCTCCTTGGTAGGCCTTCTATGGAAAAGGGCTTTCTCAAGTGGTTCAACCTTACCTCCAATCTTTCAATAACAATTGGTCTTAAAACTAAAATAAGCTCTCATACTTGAAAAGCTCTAGGACCAACTTGTTGTGAGCTTGAATCATTTTGGCCTTGTAGAACTTCGAGGTTTTGGCATGCTGAGCATCTCTCCAAACCTTCAAGCTCTTCTAACTTGACTTGATTCTCGCTTTATAGTAATCTGCTACCCACAACTATCTTTATGATGGGAGTTGGACTTCTAATGGTAGAACGACTTTGGACCCATACACTAAGGAGAATGGGGTAGATTGAGTTGGAGTCTATATGTGGCAACATGCATAAGGCTTCAACCAACTGCTCATGCCACTATCGCTTATTGTCGCCAAGTGTCTTCTTCAATATTTGGATGAGAGTTTTGTTGAATGCTTGTGTTAGACCATTTGCCCTTGGATAATAATAGATGGTGGAATACCTCCAATCTATGTTGTGTCTGGGCAAAGTTGATTTTGGTGCTCTTGAATGCATCATTATCATATAATTCATTGAGGCACAAACCTATACGATATGGTTCTTGAAAAATTGAAGCACATGCGAGCTATGACCTCTAAGGGGATTGCCTCCCCACTTGGAAAAGTAGTGGTGGCTAGAATGAACCGATGACCTTGGAAGAAGGAGGATCAATCGGACCCACTATGTCGGTGCCAACACTTAAATGGCCATGTAGTGTAAGATGTGGCTGGTGTTTGATGCAAGACCACACCGCACCTAGCATTGATGGCATCTTCTAGCTACATCCATGCGCCTATAATCATAAGGCGAGTATCCTAGTGTTTTGATCTTGGCTTTCATTTTGGACTAAACGTGTCGTGCATAAACTGAATGTACCTCAATCATGATCTTACGGGCTTTGTGTTTTAAATAATGTAACCACATATGATCAAAGATCATACAGGTGCCATCCAAGAGCATAAGAGAGAGCTCTTTATTTCACCGATGGGCTAATGACTTCTCTTGAGGTAGTTTGCCTATGTTAATCCATGAATGGTTGCCTCTAATGCTCATCATCCTTTTTGGCAACGATAACCTCCCCTTCAAGAGAGTCTCAATGAGTTTAACATCAATAAGGGATAAACTTGTCTATTTTGAACCCTTATTGAAATGGACTCATCTTAGGCTGCCAAGTCCAACGAGCTTGGCCAATGCTCTACTACATCATTATCTCCTCGAGGAATCTTATGATACATGTGGGACGAGCCAATAACTCATGGTGTACTTATGATAATGATAGAGCTTAGCTTTAGAACTTTGTAGGACCCAATGATTTGGTTGATGATGAGAGAATCCCCAAAGATGTTGATGCTCGACACATAATGTAATGACTAACTAGATCGGCAATCGAGCCTCATATTAGGCTTCATTGTTGGTGCATGGATTAGATGATATGAGAATCTCATCATTGCATATGGAGTTAGAACTATTTCTACCGCCTTCCTGGAAGAGTAGATTATGGTTCTTCTCTTTTTTTGAGAGAAAGCCGCACCATCAAAATACATCTCCCAATGACAAATTAGTGTCCCCTAAGTTCATGATTTATTCATCGGAGGTCATCATCCGGAGAATCAACAGAAGTGCATGTGCTAAGAAAACTAGTGCTGTCCTTTCACAAATGGAAAAATATGATGTCAAACTATAACAAAAATCATGGACCATGCCAACCATCCATAACATTATGTCATGAGATACAAGATTGATTCTAGAGATCGATTCACCTTATGAGAAAGCATGTAATGCCATAGCTTTTGGGATGCAAAGATTAAAGCTAGGCGCTTTTCAATAGGTGGGGTAGTTTGCCTCAACAATTAGATGATGATTGAGATAGTAGAGAGCATTTTCTTTCTCTCATCATTGGTTTGAGATAGTAGAGCACCGGGATTCATCTATAGTGTATAGGATCAATGGCTTGCCGGGATAGGCTGCTAGAATGGCGATGACATCTAATAGTGCTTAATGTCTTCAAAGGCATGTAGACACTTGTCATCCCACTTGAACTTGACATCCTTTTGATAAGTGCAGAATGGTTGGCATCTTCCTTATAAGTTAGATAAGTGACTTAGATACGCCAACCTTCCTTGAAATGATCCGAGTTGAGTTAGGCTTTTAGGAGGTGAATTTCTAAGATAGCATCTTCTTTAGGATGATCTATATTCCTGATGTCAACAACAAACCCAAGAAATTTTAAGCTACTCAATGCACACTTGAGGATTCATTTTGAGGTTAAATTATCTTAACCGCTTTAAAAACTACTCAAGTCAAGAGATGGTCTTTCTTTCTTTGCTTTTGACTACTAAATAATTAACATAGCATTCAACTTGATGGTGAATGAGTTCATTGAAGATTTGAGTCATGGCCCACCGGTATGTAGTAATCGGCATTTTAAGGCCAAAAGACATGACCTTAATATAGATTTTGATTGGGGTTCAAAAAAGTAGTGTTTCTTTCATCCTCGCCATCTTGATTTGGTTATAGCGATGACCCATCCATAAAGTAGAATAATGTATGAGATGAGGTGATGTCACCATTAATTGTATAGGAAGTGGAAATTCATCTTTAAGATATGCCTTTGTTTAGATCCCTAAAATCGACACATATATAAATTTGACCATTCTTTTGTTAATTGGGATGACATTGGTAACCGGTATATTTTTCTTCCGATAAAGCCAACATCGGTTAGTTTCTTGATTTTAAGTGACCTATTGTTCAATGTCTAATCACATGCATCTAGGAACTTGCTTGATAGGGTTAGCATTAGGTTCTATTACTAGTTTATGGATTGCTATGGAGATAAACCGAGTATTTTTCATAACTTCATACAAAGTAGTCCTTAAACTCAACTAATATAACTAAGTCATTGGTTTCTTCTTCATTTAACATGAAACCCGATGTACGTGATTGGATCTTCTTTTGTTCCCAAGTTGATCTCTTTAAGTTTATCAATGGTTGATCATTTCTTCTTCAAACTCGGTGGTGCATCTTTGACTTTAAGCTTATTTGGATCATCTAAATTTCTAAACATGCCCTCATAAGGGTTAGTGTGATTTGAGAAGAACCTATCGACCCAAATGAGTGGTGATGACTAGGCAATGGTTATCATCATCGGACCCACTATGTCAATCCTAGTCTGGTCTTGATTGAGAATATCGCTTTAGTTGTCCCATAGTTTTTCAAAGTAGTTCGACATGTGTTTAGACCAAGTGTGTGGGAATAATCCCTTCTTTGCTAAGTTAATAACACAAAGTGAATACCAATCAAAAGGTAGTTGTATTAAATATTATATGAATCATCCTCAAGTTCTACATCGGCTTCTGACTTGAGGATGATGTTCAACAAAAATTTCTTCTGACATCATGGATGACTTGGGCCTCCTTAACTACTAAACCTTCAACTTTCTGAGGAAAGTGAGGTTAGAGCTAAAGTTCCCAATATGACTATTCTACATAATGATGATTTGGATACATTCATGCTTTGCTTGAGGAATGGTCTTCACCACTGCTCTTGAACATCACCTCCAAAGGGACCGAGAGGGATTGGTTGCCATGCTAACATGAGACTCATCCTCCAAACAAGACTCTAAGTCTATGTGGATAGGGGTACTCTGAGCTAGAATATAGCTCCCACCATTGGCCACAGGAGGTCTTCCACCTCTTGAACTACTGGACTCTCTTCCTCTACCGTGGAGGTCGAGTCATCCTACCCATGTGTTCATGAGGAACAAAGCTGGTGAAATCTAATATCTGGCTATCCTCTTCTTTGGTGTCGATTCTTGGTCACTTGTTTTTTCTTTTTTTTCTTTTCTTTTTCTTTTTCAATTTTCTTTTTCTTTTCTTTTGTTTCTTTTCTTTTGATTTTGAAATTTCACTAAGTTCATGAGGATAAACTTTTGATTTGGAGAAAGATAGTATTTGCATCCTCATAAATCTCGACCTCTACCGAGAATGGTTTCAAGTCTTCTTTGACACAATGATTCCTCCCTTTCAATTTGATGCAATGATGTAAAGAAGATGGAATCATATTGATTCCATGTATCCAAGGCCTCAAGCAAAGAAAGATGTATCTCAATGTAGAACTTGGCTTCTATCTTCCATCATCTCTAGTGGTAACACTGGAGCCTAAAGCCCTCTCGCCTTGCTCATTGAATCCTCTCAACTTCATCGATCTCCTCAGTTGAGATGATCCTCATTAGGTGGGTCTTTAGACTCATATTTCATGCACTGATCAACACCTTGGAGAGTCTAATCACCCATGTCCAGTGATGTAGAGATGATGCTGCTGTCCCCAAAAAAGGTCTTCATCGTGAATGTAACTCCATGCCTTCTCTTGAAAAAACCTCCTCTCCAATAGTGAGCTAAGCATATTTTTGGATCAAGAAGGGCTTTGATCAATGACTCCCTCATCTCTTTGGATAAGACAAGGGCATCATGTATGCTTAGTTTAGTTGGCAACTTTCTGGTGGCGAGGACATTGTAGTCAAGGTTGGTCCTCCACAAGAACATATCATGGTGGAGCATGTGGAGGGGCTTCGATCGCTAGAACTAATGAATTGTTTACCCTTATCCTAAGGTGCTACCCCAGAGGTAGAACTTTGCCACTATGAAGGTTGACTTGACTTCATGAGATTTAATGGAAAGTTCACCTACTCATCGTTTACCTACTTCTCCTATAGATCATCGTGATGACTCTAATCTCAATAATAACCGGATGATTTAGGAATGGGTAATCCATTTAAAAAATTAGAAAGGAGTGGATCAATATAATTTTAATACTTTCTATAGGAATGAAATCATCAAGATCATCAAAAGTAGAGAGATGTAAGCGGAATCAGTCTTCATCTTCATTGATTTCTTGGATTTATGAAGGTATAAAAGTAGAAATCAAGTAAAGTGAGCGAGTGAGTGATTTGGCACCCTCTCCACTGATACAATACACGCTGGAAGAAGAACAATTAAAGGAACTATAAATGGTAGGAGTGTTGGACTCGATTGGTGGTTGCACTAATGTGCTATCCAGGCAAGTGGAAGTTATCAATGCTACCGCCGGGTTTAGCTCCCTCAAGTTGTCAACAACTTACAAACCTTTCTTAAACTTGGAGGTTTGATGCCGTGCACCGCAAGGGTAACTTTGATCTTAGAAATGGTTTTCTTGGAGGTTATAGGGGAGATATCCCAACCTTCCTCTGTCTTGAGATCAGTGTATCCCAATGATTATCCTAACAAAACTAGAGGGTTGTTCTAGTAGGTATTCTTAGGGATGATAATGGAACCCAACTTATAGCTGACAGTCCTTAAAGATAAAATAATCTTTTAGAATATGTCCAATATATGGGGACAAAATTTTAGATCATGACTCTTGCCCATATTCTCAGCCTCCCAAGCTCTGTAACTAAAAAAATTAGGCTTATTTAAGAGGTTCTTAAAGATCTTCCCTCCCTCTTGAATGAATAATATTTATTCAATTTGTTGGCAAGAGTAGGTAAGTGATAGTTACACTGGTGGATAGGAACCGCTGATGTTACAAATGGGGATCACTGCAATGCGGGAGGCCGTGGCAAGAGGTGGATGATATGATGGCAGGTGGTGGCAAAGGAGGTGGTAAAGGAGGTCGAGATTAAGGCCTATCTCGATCCTAGCTTTTCTTATCAACCGCCATGAATACTCCCTTTTTCTCAAATGCCTTCGCGACCGGGCTTGGTGATCTTGGAAAGGTATGTTTGACCTCTCATTAGCCACCTTGTTGATTAATTTCTCAAATATTTTAATGATGAATGTTTAAGCATGAAGGAGGCCATAAATATTCTTGAGTAGAATTTCAATGGCATACTATTCAAACAATGAGTCACATTTCATACTTAAATTACTATCTAAGAATGTAATCACAAGGGACTTAAGTGTTGTTGAGCTACAATGAGATCGCCTTACGCTACTTGAAGCTCCAAGAAATCTCTTAATAAAGAGTGCTCAACTCAACAAATATCTTCATTGAACCATTGGTTTAGCATACCTATCAAATGTGATGCTGAAGCTACTAAGAGAGAATAAGAGTGCATCGCGCACCAACATTGCAACATCCAACCCCAAATGTGCTATGTCAGGTTCCCACCATAAATATTTTGAAGGAGAGGCACAAAGCCCTTAGGTTATTGGACACCATCAAATTCCTCTGGTAGGTCTACTCATTAGAAGAGCCACCTCATGCTTGAGCTAATGCATCCCTCACTGTGTTCCACCATATGTTTGATAACTTTTTCATGCAAGTTGCTATCCACCACCTTTCATGCAAGTTACCACTATCACAGAATGCATCTAGGATAATCTAAAGTGTGTACCAACTCGCTATGTTGGCTTAGAGAAGGCTATGAAAGAGCTAAAGTAATGCTAACACCATTGCCATCAACTCTTTGATCTTCTTCCCCATTTGGTGAATATGATCATCCCTCTATCTAAGTGTTGGAGGTGGTGGTTGAATGGACAACATCGCCTTCTTCAACTACAATACCATCTTCACGATCTCTATGGAGGGACCCCAGTATCCATCATGTGAACTTGAATCCTCAAGAAGGTCATCCTCATATGGATCAAAGCGACCTTTCCTCCTCATAATCAATCCATCACCCCTAGAAGTTCTCTCTTCTTTGCAAAATCGCTAAAATATCATCTAGAGTGGTCTAATCCCGCATACACTCGCTAACCAATAAAAAGGTTGTGCTCAGGAGATGCACCTAACACCGCCTATCACCGGAGTGCGGGCTCGGGAGGGTCATGCTCACTGGAAGAGATGTGCTCATGATTTCTCATGGGTGGAGGTGTCCTTGGGAAGATCCATTGCCATGGGAACTACAAAACTATCCACTTCCCCTCAGCTTTGCCGCTATCACGATCGATGGTGGTGGTGGTGGTGCGACCACGATCGGGGTCGCCATTCTTCACCAAGATTGAAGTAAGAGGTCGAGTAGGTGAACTCATCCTCACCTCAATCGATGGAGTAGATGAAGTGGGATCCTTTGTAGCCGGATCAATAAGCGGGCTTTCTCTCCCCGGATGTTGTCTTCGTGCCTTTGTAGGAATGGTGGATGGCATGACCAACTAAGGATGGTGGGCGATGAGTGGATCGATGTGGTGGACAACACCGCTCTATCCTCACTTTTCCCCCACGAGTGGTACCAATACAATATGCTATCGGATCGGCCCGGTGGTTCGATGGGAAATCAACTAGAGCGAGGCCGCCGACCGTCAGAAAACCTTTGTTGCTTCGCCCTCGAGCTTCAACTGGGCCTACGCTTTATCACCGTGAATATGCCTGTAACACTTTTGGGATGATCACCTCAAGTCAAATAATATGCCGGAACATCCATGTGCCCTACTGCATAATACTCCTGCAGACATAGGACTTCCTCTCTCCCTAACAAATGGTATGTAGGAGGTGGAGGCAATGCAAATTCTCAGTCTTCCTCTCCATCGATGCAGAGGTGGAACTAATTGTTAATCAACTAGAGAAACCTCGGGAGAACCCTCATATAATGTAACATCTATCTCTTGGGCATCACGCTCATGATGTTACTTAATCTTACTCTTATTGCATCATTGTGTGTGATAAGGTGGTGTGAGAGCTAGATCCTAAAGGTGGAGACTATCTCAAGTCGGATAGCCTTCCCTTAGGGGACCAACAAAGAGGTGCTCACGCACTTGAGTAGGGGAACAACAAAGTAGAACTTGACTTTTTAGTCCGCCTTCCTCTTCAAGGAAGGATATGTTGGAAGGCAATGCGGATGACGCTCCACCTCATCCTGGCGGATGAGGGTAGCCCCTCAAGTGACCGCGTTCCCTCAAATCCTAGGCCAAAGAATACTAGATGGGTGGAGTCGCCTTGGGAGGTCGGCCCAATCCAAGGCCAAATCCATCTAAGGTGCTTCTAAGAAGCCATGTGTACTTATACTAAGACTGATTTGAGTCAGTATGTCCAATATGTTAAAATATAACTTGTATTAGATTTACTTGATATTTTCTCCAAGAAAGAAATAGAGGCTTGGAGTTTTGAACCTACACTCAACAATTCAAATATGTTGGGTGGGGTTTATTGGAGAGATTTGGATGTTTGGAGGAGAGTCTTTTTCCATTGAGTTTTTATTTTAGAACCCATACTCAACAAATTTAGGTAGGTGGGGTTCAAAATTTTGAGGAGAGATTTCTTTTCTAGAGATTGCTTGCATTTTATATTTCTTGTTTGAAAATATGTATTATTTGAAAGAACCTCTACTTAACAAATTTGGGTATGCAAAGAAGGGGTTGTGATTTTGAGATATTTTTGCTTGTGAAAATTTGATTGTGTGATCTTTTAATTGAAAATGGGCTTACTTAACAAATTTGGTATGTTAAAGGCCACATGTGTTTTGTGCTTAAAGATGAGACTTTCACTTAGCAAAATTAGAATGTTAAGTGAAGGCCAAGTGTGATTATGAGGTAGATTTGATTTTTTTGAAGATGAGAGTCTCACTTAATAAATTTTGTATGTTAAGTGAAAGTCCAAAATGTGTTTGAGATATGTTTATTTTCCTTTGAAAATGAGAGTCTCACTTAACAAATTTGGTATGTTAAGTGAGAGTTCAAGTGTGTTGATATGAAAAATTGGATCCTTAACAAATTTGGTATGTTAAATAGGGATCAAAATGTTGAAAAGATACCCTCACTTAACAAATTTGGTGTGTTAAGTAAAAGCCTAAATGTGTTTGATATGTATTTGAAAATGGGACTCACTTAATAGTTTGGTGCATTAAGTGGGAATCAAAGTATCATATGACTTAAGAATGGGATTCTCACTTAACAAATTTGATATGTTAAGTGGGAATCATGAATATGTGATTCTTACTTTACAAATTTGATGTGTTTAGAACCAAATATATGCTTTGAAAGTGAGACTCTTACTTAGCAAATTAGATATGCTAAGTGAAAGTCTAAATGTATATATATTTTTTTGAAAATGAAACCCATTTAACAAATTGAATATGTTAAGCAAAAGTCAAATTTTATGTTTTGAAAATGAGACCCTCGCCTTATGGGTCCTATTACATGTGAGTAAGGCAGAGAGATAGATCCTACCTTGAAGGTGGGGAGACTATCTTTGAAGTCGGGATATCCTTCCCAGAGGAACCAATGAGGAGGTGCTAGCACGCACTGAGTGGTGGGAAATAACTGAGTGGAATGACACTAGCAAACCTCAACTACTTTCCTTCAAGGAAGGATACTTTGTGTTGGAAGGCGATCAATGCGGATGACTAGCTTCCCACCACCTCATTCAGAGGATGAGGGTAGTCCCTTAAGTAACTCGTGCTCCCTCAAATCCTCCAAAGAACACTGGATGGGTGGAGTCAATCTTAGGGAGAGCCGATCCAAGGCCAAATCCATCCAAAGGTAAAATAAACTTAAGAAACCATGTATACCGTAAAGACTACATTGACTGATCAACTGTATGCAGATATGTTGAAATATAACTTGTATCATTGCTATTTTCTCCAAGAAAGTAAAGGCTTGGAGTTTTGAACCCAAACTCAATAATTCAAATATGTTAGGTTCATTGGAGAGATGTGGATGTTTGTAGGAGAGTCATTTGCCATTGATTTTTGATTTTAGAACCCATACTCAACCAATTTAGGTTGGGTGGGGTTCAAAATTTGAGGAGAGATTTCTTTATGGAGATTATTTGCATTTTATGTTTCTTGTTTGAAAATATGTATTATTTGAAAGAACCTCTACTTAGCAAATTTGGGTATACTAAGAAGGGGTTGTGATTATGTGTTTGAGATATTTTTGCTTGTAAAGATTTGATTGTGTGATATTTTAATTTGAAAAAATGGGCTTCTTACTTAACAAATTTGGTATGTTAAGTCACACAGTGTTTGATTTGTGCTTAAAGATGAGACTTTCACTTAACAAATTTGCAATGTTAAGTAAAAGCCAAGTGTGATTATGAGGTAGATTTGATTTTCTTTGAGGATGGGAGTCTAACTTAATAAATTTTGTATGTTAAGTGAAAGTCAAATGTGTTTAAGATATATTTGTTTTCTTTTGAAAATGATACTCTCACTTAACAAATTTGGTATGTTAAGTAAGAGTTCAAGTGTGGTTATAAAAAATTTGATCCTTAATAAATTTGGTATGTTAAATAGGGATCAAAATGTGTGTTGAAAAGATACCCTCACTTAACAAATTTGGTGTATTAAGTGAAAGCGTAAATGTGTTTAATATGTATTTGAAAATTGGACTCCCAGTTAACAATTTGGTGCATTAAGTGGAATCAAAGTATGATATGACTGAGAATGAGATTTTCACTTAACAAATTTGATATGTTAAGTGGGAATCTAATATGGTATGATTATGTGATTCTTACTTAACAAATTTGATGTGTTAGGTAGAACCAAATATATGCTTTGAAAGTGAGACACTTACTTAGCAAATTGGATATGCTAAGTGAAAGTCTAAATGTAAGTTTTATTTTTTTTTTGAGACCCTCACTTAACAAATTGAATATGTTAAGCAAAAGTCAAATTTTATGTTTTGGAAATGAGACCCTCCACTTAAACAAATTGAAATTATTAAGTGAAAGTCAAATTTATGTTCTTGAAAATGAGACCCCTACTTAACAAATTGAATATGTTAAGTGAGGGTCAAATTTATGTTCTTGAAAATGAGACCCTACTTAACAAATTGAATATGTTAAGTGAGGGTCAAATTTATGTTCTTGAAAATAAGACCCTAACAAATTGAATATGTTAAGTGAGGGTCAAATTTATGTTTTAAAATGAGACCCCACTTAACAAATTGAATTTGTTAAGTGAAAGTCAAATTTATATTTTGAAAATGAGACACTCCACCCCAAACTTAACAAATTGAAATTGTTAAGTGAAAGTAAAATTCATGTTTTGAAAATGAGACCACCACTTAATAAATTGAAATTGTTAAGTGAAATTCAAATTTATATTTTAAAATGAGACCCCCACTTAATAAATTGAAATTGTTAAGTGAAAGTCAAATTTATATTTTAAAATGAGAACCCCCATAACAAATTGAAATTGTTAAGTGAAAGTAAAATTTATATTTTGAAAATGAGACTTAAAAATTGAAATTGTTAAGTGAAATTCAAATTTATATTTTGAAAATGGGACTTTGTGAAAGTGAAATTCTTGTTTTGAAATGAGACTTCTTAACAAATTGAAATGTTAAGTGAAAGTTAAATTTATGTTTTGATTTAAAAGAGATTCTCACTTTAACAAGTTTAGATATGTTAGGTGGGAATCAAACATGGCATGATTTGCTCTTGAAAGGGGAGCTTCAACTCCAACATATGTGGAATATGTTGAGTGGAGCTTCAATTTTTTATGATTTGAAAGTAGTATCTTTATTCAACAAATTTGAGGTAGAATGAAAATGGCTATTCTGAGAAGTGCTTTTGGAAAATGTCATTTTATGAAGGAATTTATTTTCTTTAAATTTTATGATTAACCTTGCCTCACCAAGCTAGTGGTGAGGAGTCTAAATTTTATTATCTCTCCCTTCATTGATAAATTATGTTCTTTACCTATTAGAGAGGGGTTTCAAGACTTACGGTGAGGTCCTAAAACCTAAAAGATGTTGGCTAACTTTGCTTAAGAATGGAACAAGCTAAGTGCCTAAGGAAAGATAGTCTGACTCACATAAAAATGCAAGTCCACTATTGATGCTTGGAGACAATAATCATCTACTAGAGATAAAGAGGAACCATCCCAGTGAGTCACCAAAAAAATATGGTGTTTATTTTTGGATTACATTTGTGTGTTGTGTATATGTGAGGGGATACCATGCATCGAGGATGTGCTTATTGAGGTGATACTACATTAAAGGAATATCTATCTGAGAGATAGAAGTCACTACCATATAATGGACCTAATCACTTAATAAAGACCCTAAGGCAAGATGGGTCTTGAATACCAGATTTTTTTCCTACCTTACATGAAAAAGTAAAGGTTTATTTAAATCGGTTCGTTAAGTTCTTATGGAGGCAAGCCTCCATAGTTAATTACATCTTAAGAAGTGAATCCCATAAGAATACTCTCGATTAAAGTAGGTGATTTGTCTCCAAAGAATTCAAAGATAGGACTATCAAAGGATTGGTTTTAATTTAGAAAATCAAGTGGGATAGATCAAAAGAGGAGAGTTGTTATTGAAACTAAAGGAGATGAGTATGGAGTGCTCATGATACTAGAGACCTAGTGAGCACTCCAATCTATCCTATGGTTGGGTTTTATGTATTTGAAATTGAGAAAATTTATTTATTTGAGTTAAAATTTTATTTAGAATCTAGGACTTATAATTACATAATTCAAGATTACAAAATGCCTAAGAGGTGAGGATTTATGCTTGTAGCCCACAAAGGGAAATAATAAACTCAAATCCTAAATCTATGGAGCTTTGGAGGGCCAAAACATGACCTAAATCTAAGGTAAAAGTGGGCATATGGTTTCTCCACAAGAGAGAGAGAGAGAGAGAGAGAGAGAGAGTAAACCACTATTTGGGTATATTATAGAGTGGCGGCCTAACTCCTCCTACCCTTTAAATCTATGTAGGCAAGTCATATGCTTTGCAAGATGGTTAGACTATTATTATTAGAAGAGAAACTAAGTCATTAAACTCATCCTTAAGAGACTAGAGAATGAGGGGTTTGAATAATGATTTAATCTAATGCAAATTTTTCTCACATTTTATTTAATTTGGGACTCTTTATTTTGACATAGGCCACAGATTTTGCATGCCTAAATGCATAAGAAATTGATTATGGGCCAAATCAAGAGGGAAAGAGGTGTTCTTCTATCATAGGCTCTTAAAGGTTAAGCTCATTTTACACGGAAAAGATGGAAGCCTTCTCTTAGAAAGAGCAAAATAAGATGGTTATGCACGATGTTCAACATACAATCATCCACTAAGGGGTTGCTAAATATTTTATTATCTTGATTTAATGCCTAGAATTTTTTATGTGAGGTTATGAATTATTTTAAAATTTTAGTTATGAGTTTATTAGGGTAGAAAATTTATTTTTCATCCTAAGAGCCTAATCGCATCCATATCAATCACCAATCATAAAGAAACTATAAAATTACCTACTATTTTAAATGCATAATCTAAACAAAATATCAAACAATTCTATAAAGCTATCGTAAAGAATAAGAGGTCGATCGTTGAATACCAGACAAAGTAAAGAAATGTGGGTAGCCAAGCTCTACACTTATACATCCCAGTATAATGAAAGAATAAATATAATTATAAAATGATAAGTGTTATGGGGTCTTCATTCTTCATCCTCCATTCTTCACTCTTCATCTTTCATTTCTTCATTTTGATTTGCTCCATTTCTCTCCTTCTTTTGGTTTGATTGGGATGTTGTTTTAAAGGCATCACATGGTGTATAAGACTTGGCCTTATAACCAATGTTCATCCTAATCCATCATAACACTTATCCTAATCCTAATGCAAAATTATAATAAGAGAAGGAAAGTAAATCTAGCTACACCAAAACAAGTGTTAGCTAAACACACCATACAACCCAAGGTTATATAAATGATTTGGACTTAGCACCCACATGAGTAACTAGGCCCATGTCCTAACTTGGGTTATGCTTAGAGCTAAACCACAATAAAATCATTTATATTTTTAACACACTTAAGCATGACCCCCTTGCATAAAATATTATTAGGCTAATATCGGCCTAACATCTAGACTATACACATACAACTAATATCAGTCAAAATAATACATCATAAAACCAAACATACACCAAACCATGAACCGTCTTAACATAAAGCTAGAAATGATGAATTAATCTAATGTGTATGTGTTAAGGCTTGTGTGGTATGTCCTAACTAGGCTTTAGAGTTATGATTTGCTAAGTGTGGGGAATTTAATATATAAAGGTTGATTTTTCTTTAAGTGATTTAATTGATTTGAAGATTTACTTAGTGTTTTCTTTAATTTTATATAGCTACAACTAAGTGTTATAAGAGAAGAAAGAGAGGGAATCTCTTTTTTATCCCTACCTTAAGTCATTTCTAAGGTAAGTTAATTAGCTTAGTTTTCTTTAATGAATGGCTTATTATGTGTTTTAATTAACCCTAAGTTTGGGTTCACTCTAAATAACCTTATTCAATAAGAAAGGAATCTTAGATTTATTAGAATGGATTACTATCACATAACACACATTCATTCATTTCTTTCCATCATGTATATCATGCATATGAATAATCGTAAGTATACTTATATATGTAATGTAAATCTTAGCATCTGTGATGATGAATGTAAAGAAATGTATTTTGAATTTAAATATTCCATTTGTTGATTGAATTATGAATACATGGCTTTATTACAGAAAAAAATGGATTTTCATCCATTAGCTAGATACACATTCACATGTATAAAATTTTAAGTGAGTCATGCCATTATTTTTACACTAGGGCGTGTACAAGACCTACTATTAAAATCTCACAAGATGTCGTATACCACTTTTTTTTGATACATGTGGATGTATGGATAATTATAAGGATAGGAAAACCCTTGCAAAAGTTATGTTTGATTTATTTGATTTATGATTCTTATTCATTGGTCACATCATACATACATATGTATAAGAGTTTTAAGTGAGTACAATGCCATTATTTTCTACACCAGGGGTGTAAGGTACAAGACCTACTTAGGGCTAAAAGCCTCGTGGATGGGACTAATATACCACTTTTCTTTTCGATACATATGAATGTAGAAAAAACAACCAAATGGATAAGGAATCATGCAAGAAATTATGTTTGATTTGGTTGTATAATTTACATATGTGATATGAAATTCTTCCTAAGTGTTAACATGGAGATGCATAGGAATAGATTTAGGCAAATGTTGTGTTCTTTTCAAATGAACTATACACTTGCAAATCCTATGTGAATCCATGTTAACATAGGAAAGAGAACTTCATATTACATCTTATACTATAAGCAAGTGCAAGCTTATAGATATTTTAATTAACATTACTTCATTTATAATAATTAATTTATAGGTTTTGAAAATAGCTTTTGATTTAATAGTGATAATTACACATATTTAATTTAAGTCAACGCATGCAATTTGACATAAAAGGAAAATTTTTTATTTAATTAATTTCTAAAGCAGAATGCATGATTTAATATGGCAAGCAATATTTAGCATGATTGAAAAGAAATAAAGGAATATAAATACATGATTTCATTCATCCTAATTAATTCTAAGGACAATCACATTAAAGAATGCTATTTAAAATTAAAATTCTTTAAAGATATTTTTAACTTTGAATTTGATTTGATCAAGGAAATATGAAAGAGGTTTGCTAATCCTAACCCATTTCCCCATGTGTGAATTAATTTGGTTTAATGAAGAATATTTAAGTTTATTTTATATTTTAATTAAAAGGTATAAATTAAGTGAATGAATTAATCCTTACTATATCACCTTAAGTTAATTAACTAATTAATGATAAGCTAATATGATATGCAACCATATGAAAAATAAATTTGCAATGCTCCTAAGAAATGAAAGGAGCCTAATGCAATTAGCTTATGATTAATAGTTAATTAAGCTTAAGGGATCTCAATTACTTTTATGATTTTTCACACATATAAGCCAACCATAATTTCATTATCTCTCACATTGGGTTATTGAACACCCAAGAGCTACGATCAATTAAGGGTTGCTTAGGTGTGGATGAATTTATTTTAATTTTAATTTCATTAAGCATTTAATTAATTGATTAAACACTTTGGTTTTGTTTTAATTTGAATGATGAAATTGACTTGGGGAAAGGATCAAAGGCAAGGCCCCAATCCTAATCCCTAAATCATTTTAACATTCATTTTGATCCAAATTTTCCTATCTTGAAGATTAATCACTTAATTAATCAATTAATCATTCCATTAACCATTAATTAATTTGATTTTAAAGATAAAGAAGACTTAGGAAATGAATTAGGAAAAGTATCCCCAATCATATTCCGTAAGTTATCTTACTATTCAAGAGAGGTGATTGTGTTTAAATGATTAATCAAGTTATTGTTCATTCATTAATTATGATTAATTATATTAAGAAAGTGCTTAGGGCTTAATCAAGTGATTTTCCTAATTAAGAAATAAAAAAGTCCTGAAAATAGGGAGGGAGGTCATCTCCCTAAACATCCATAGAAAATTGAGATTAATTGAGGGTTTAATTAAGGTGTAATTAAGCTAATTAGATTTTTTTATAAAACCTTAATTAAGTCAAAATTACTATTTATAATTAATTAATAATTTTCTAGATTCTACTAAATATCTTCAAAATGAGCCTAAGTTTATATTTTTTGGATTTCTACAATTAGTTATGATTTTAAGAAGTTTCCAGTTAAAACTAAGTAATTAGCCTAATTAAAGCCTTAATCCCATTGGGCCACATGGTGACGTGCATGCTTTCCAATGCGGGATTATATTAAGTTGTCACATCGGCGCTTACTCGACGGATGTGCTTTCTCTGGATCGTCCATCTAAATCAGCGCCATGATTCGATCCACGGTTTAGGAAAGGAATCAAAGGCTCTACATGGATTTGATCAAATTGCTCATCCCAATCACAGGATGGAGGGCTCATGATCTATCTGTTGTGACGATGAGACGGATCGTCCATTTTCCTCGTTGATCCAAGCTCACCCGCTCGGATTGTCTCAAATTCTTGCCACACCTTGGAAGGAGACACACACATCCAACGGTCAAAATCCATTAATTTTGAATTTCCATCATAAAAGTCCAACCCACTTTTCCATACTAGGCTTAGTTTGAAATTACCTCACGAGCTAATATTGATTGCTAATCTTTGGAGGTAGCTTAGCTGGTGAGGCGAGGCCTGGAAGAGCTTGATTTGGTGTGGAAGGTTGATTGATAAATCCATGCACACAAGGGGCTCGACTTTGATCACTCCTCCCTGGCTTAGAAGATTGGGAATTGGTTTGATTGACTTGATAGGTATGTTGATGGTGTGGCAAAGAGGTGAAATTTGATTTAGTGGAGAGGGAGTATTGCTTGAGATTGGGATGCCTATTTTAGCTTTGCTCAAAATGGGTAATGTCAATCAAAGAGGGCTTAGGGATCCTTGAAAACACTCTAAGGGACTTAAAATTTACTTAGGAAGGTTCACGATGCAAGTCTCTTCAAAATCGTGCTAATTAAGAGTGTATACCCTTCCAATGATGACGGATGACAACAACGTACATGATTTGCCTGCTCACCGTCGGCCAGACTTATCTCCATCAAGTCGGTGGCACTCAGATGGGAGGAGTGAAGAGGTTTCAATGGATCCATTGTGCAAGGGTAAGGTTTGGATCCAATGGGTGATCGATTTGGGTTAGAGGTGAGTCAACCCACCTCCCCAAGGTCCTTGGCGACCAAGGGTGGGTTAGGTGTGCTAGGTGGGGGTGAGAAAGTTCCATAGAGTGCTAAGGGGCTGCCATGGGGATGGGAGAGTTGACCTTGGCTTGGATCCATTGGTTTTGAAGTTTAAATCCTATGGTTTGATGGCTAGTCCCTTGGTGGGGCCCACTTGGATTTTAGGGAGGTCTTAGGCTGACCTAAGGTGAGTTTAAAAGTTAGTCACTAAGATCCCATAAGTTGGATTTGAGTGGTTTGGCTTGGATTGGTCAAATGGGTTTCATTTGTGCTAGGTTGGGTTGGGTTGACCAATTGGTCAAATTGGGTCAAACCAAGGCTTGGTTAGGTTCATATGATGATTTGGGATGTTTATTCAATTAATTTGGATTGTTTTGGTTTAGGTTTGTATTTGACTCATTTGGATTCAAAAGGTCAAATTAGTCAAATTTGACCAATTTAATTTGACCTAATTAGGTGGTTAGGTATTGGGTCAAGTTCAATAGGTTGATTGAAAATGATTGCTTTGGTTTAGTTTAATTTGGAATTAATTTGAATTTTGGTCAATTTGACCTTTTAGGTCAATTTGGGTTAGGTCAAGTTGACAAATTGGTCAACTTAGGCTCAATCGCTTTGATTAAGTTCAATAAGTGATTTGGAATGAACTTGAGCCATTAGTTGCAATCAATTTGGGTTAAATATTTGACCCATTTTGGCTTTTAGGCCAATTTGGGTCAACTTAGGTCAAGTGGCCAGGCTTGGTTTGGCTCATTGATGGCTTGGTCATGTTCAATCATTGATTATGAGTGAGTTTGAGTCAATGGTTTCAATCAATTTAATATATGATGGATTTGGCTAGTTTGGATTTTATTTTGGCTAAATGTTGACTTGGTCAAAGGCTAGGTTTGACTTGGTTTGACCCAATTCAAGGTGGTTGATCACCCATAATGATTGTTGATCATGATTGAGGTTTAGATGGGCTTAGTTCAATCCAATTTGGGTTGGATTAGAACTTAGCTCAAAATATCTTTAGGTCACTTTAGGTCAAGTGAACCTAAATAGGTCAATTCTTGATCAAGGTTTGATTCAAGTTTAGTTGAACTCACATATGAGCTGGGATTGAAATATAAATCCAATTGCAATTGCTTTAGAGCCAAGTGGGTTTTGGTTCATATGATAATTTCAAGCCAAAGGGATTAACTTGGGATTGATTTGGGTTGACTTGGATTTGGTTTTATAATGGTGGTTTATATTTATATTTGGATCAATGATTGAAGGAATGATTGAATCATGAAGGAATCCATGAGTTTTGAGTTGATTTAGATGTCATTTAGCCAAGTTCAAAGTTTGGCTAAAAGCTAAAATTAATTTGATTTGATTTGAGTTTTATTTTGGTCATTTGAATTTATATTTCATTTATATTTGGGAATATAAATGAAGATATAAATAAATTATGAAAATTACTTGAGTTTGGAGTGATTTGAAGCAAATTTGATTAAACTTAGGGGTGGTTTAAAGAGGTTAACTTTGATTTTGAATTAGTTTGATTATTTTGGTCATTGGAGGTGGGATTCATTTATATTTATGAATATAAATGAAGGAATGATTGATTTATGAAGAAATCAATCATGTTTGGTGATTTGGATCTAGATTTGATTAGGTTTATGGAGGTGGGTCCATATGACTTAAGAAGGGTCTTGATTTGGTTTGATTTATTTTGATTTGATTTGAATGGTTTAAATTTAGATTTCATTTATATTTGTGAATATAAATGAAGGAATGATTGATTTATAAAGAAATCAACCAAGTTTGTGTTGGTTTCAAGGAGCTTTGGATAAGCAAATGAAAGTGGTTCATATTTTGAAAAGATTTTGGAACTTAATCATGGGTTTCAATTATTTGGAGTTTGGAATTGATTTATGATTTGGAATTTGATTTGAGATTGAATTTTATAATTAAGAAAATTAATTAGGGGTTGACTTGGATTTGGTTAAGGCTAAGTCCATAGGCTAAAATCAAAAGGCTTAGGAAGGGATTGAGTTTGAATTTGGTGATGGATTTCAATCATTGGATAGTTGGATTTAATTTTGGGGTTTTGAATTTGAATTTAAAGTTTGGGTTTGAAAGAGGGAAGCAAGGATTGGGTTTGGGCTATAGGGTAGGCAAGTCTTCCTAAATCCCTAAGGTATAACCTATTCTTATGGTTAACTCTTCTAAGTCTCTGGGTTAGGTTTTCACCTAATCACTAGAAGTGTCTTAAGATTAAGGAACTCTTAGTGTCATGAGAGTCTTAGATCTATGATGAGGAAGTTGAAAGCTCACTCCAAAAGTGAGGTCAATAGGGCATAAGAAGCAAGAGAGCATTTATATTTATTTTAAGCAGCCCAAGCATAATCCCCATAGAAGATAAGATTAGGTTAATCACTACCATCTACTAAGCATACACCCTAACATCTAAAATTTACATCACAAAATAAAATATACACAAAACATACAGTCTAACTTAGGACTAAAAGTGGTGACTTAATTCTAATGTGTGTGTGTTAAGGCTTGTGTGGTAAATCATAAATTGACATTAAGGTTATGATTTTCTAAATGAGAAAGGATGTTTAGTCATAAGAGGTTGATTTCACTTTAAGTGGTTTAATTGATTTGAGTATTTTACTTAGCATTTTCTTTTGTTTCATATATCTTACACTTAACAACTAAGTGTTATAAAGAGAGGAAAGAGAATTGCTCTCTTTCATCCCTACCTTAAGCCACTTTCTAAAGCATGTTAATTTAATTTGTTCTCTTTAGTGAGAAGCATAAGACTAAGTTAAGTGTTAGAGATGAGGATGCTCGTGGATGAGTGGCTTTACTCTTAGAGATAGAAAAAAATGTATGTTGGAAAAAGTTGGGTAGCTCCAGTGGTAGATAAGATTAGGGAGAGTCGCCTTAGATGGTTTGGCCACATAAAGCGTGTCGTCCGATGACGATTAGGAGAGTAGATGCATTAGATTTACCTTATGTTAAGAAACGCATAGGTAGACCTAAAAGACTTGGTTAAGATGTATAAAAAATGATCTTAGTATACTTGAATTAAATGAGAATTTGACACATAATAGGACACAATGGAGATGAAGGATTCATGAACTAGTGGGATTAAGGCTTGTTGTTATTGTTGTTGTTGTTGTTGTGAATGGCTTATTACATTTTAAATTAAACCTAAGTTTAGGTTCACTTTAAATGATTCCATGCAATATGAGAGGCATCTTAAGATTAATCAATGAACTACTAACACATGACATGACATACATCACATTATTCCTTTCCATCACATGTAACATGTATATGATTGAATCCTAAGTATGGTAATACATGCAATATATTTCTTTTAACACACTTTAAATGAAAGATGCATATGTGTATTTTGTAGATAATGGGATTTTCACTTATTAGCTAAATGCACACTCAAGTGTATAAAAGTTTTAAGCAAGTACTTTGTCATTGTTAACTAACGGGTGGCGTAAAAAACCTGAAACTTAAACTCACGCATCCCAGAATGGAGATATACCGCTATTGTTAAATACACATGAGCATACAAATGACTATAAGAATGGAAAACCATGCAAAAGTTGTATCTTTCTTTAAAAAATTTATTTATACATATGAGTTAAATTCTATCCAAATTCTAATATAAAATGTGTAAGGATGAATTCAAATAAGTGTTGTGTCTTTTAAATAGACTATACACTTATGAATGTTCAAACTTACATAAATCTATATGTGAATTAAAAAGAGAACTCCACATTATATGTTTAAACTAGAACACATGCAAGCTTATTATACTTATGACTAATATCACTCCAAATATTGTAATTGAATTATAAGATTTTGAAAATAATTTTGATTTAATAGTGATAATAGCCACACATATTGTAAATTAAGTTCAACACATACAAGCTCAACATAAAAAAAATTTCATTTGAGTTTAAACATTCTGAAAACATGAATGCATGGAACCACATGACACAAATCATTTAATATGATTAAAAAAAAAAGCAATATAAAACACATGACTTCATTCAACCAAGTTAATTCCTAAGGACATTCATATCAAATATAATCATTTAAAATAAACAAAAGTTTATTATTAAGTTAGTTTTGGATGTTTGATTTGATTTAAAGAAGATAGGAGATTCAATCATTTTGCTCCTAACCCATTTCCATATTGGTTAATCAATTTGGTTCAATGAAAAGAAATTAAGTTGATTTTATAGATTAATTAGGTTGTAGTATGAGTTAAGTCCATTAATTAGCCCTTTCCTATGTTACTTTAAAGTAAATAACTAATTAATTTATGAGCCAACATGATATGTACATGAATTGGAATTTAAATCAATAATGGCCCTAAGAAATAAAAGGCCTAATGCAATTGGCTCACACAGTGGTTAATTAGATTAAAGAATTTAATTAAACTTTATGACTTCCCACATGTAGGTTAGCCATAATTTTTTTAAATAGCTTTAGGTTATTGAAAACCTAAACATCAACCCAAGAAACTTAATTAGATTAGTTTTGGAATGATTATGATTTTAATTTGATTAATTAAGCCATTTCAATTAATGAATTAAACCATTAAACCCATATTAAATAATTTCCATTCAAATGATATGAACTTAGAGTAAAAGATTAGAAAAGAGATCCCAATCTCTTTCCCTATGCTCATTGATTGTTATACAATGATTGGGAAGCTTAATTAGTTATTTTCTTATTATTTAGCATGTTAATTAATCACTTAATTAATTAAGAAAGTAATTAAGGCTAAGATAATCAATTTCCAAAATTAATCAAGCAATAAATCCTAAAAAAATTATTGGTGGTAGGGTCATCCCATTAATCAACCTCAAAATCTAGAATTAATTACTTGATTAATTAGGGAGTAATTAAGCTAATCAAGTTTTCAATTAAACTAAAATTAAGCCTCAATTACTATTCAAAATTAATTGGGAATATTTTATTAAATTTTCTTTTAAAATACCTTCAAAATAAATATTTATTTATATTTTTAAAATTTTTCTATGATTTGTTATGATTTTTCAAATTTTCAATTGATTTAAGTGATTTTTCATGATTTTTATAAAGTCCATTAATTCATTTTCACTATTTGAACTTCAAAATGAAATATCTTCCAATCTAGAAATCCTTTTGACTTGAAATTTTAATGGTTGGCGTATTTTAACTTTGTTTTAATCTTTGAAAATTCCAAATCAATATGATGTATATTTTAGTTTAATTAATGAAATTTAATTTTCACTAAAACTTAAATTACTCAAAATATTTAGTAAAAATTATGGATTTTAGGTTTGTTAGATTTCTCTTAGAAAGACAAATCCAATGAGTCTTTATTTATAATTTTCTTTAAGTATTTTATTTTCTATGATTTTTTTGAAGCTTTAACCAATTTAAATAATTTTAAAATAAAAATAGGCATATTTTCCATTTAACGAGTCGGACGCGGCTGAAATGACACGGTGCCACAAGGCATTGCCGATTCCATCGCGGTGCCACGATCGTGCATGCGCGGTGGCGCCATACTCGAACCTCGATTAGCACCATGATTTTGTGAGCAAGAAAGGATGGGGAATGAGGATCATGATGCGGATCATTTTAGATCATATTATCATTGGTCAAATAGACCCGATCAATCTGCATGACCCGTGCGATTGAGCCACATGATCGGATCGAGAATCGTGTGATCTACACTATCAGTCATCCATCTCCACGAATGGGAGATTGGGCAGGCAATCCGGTGGAAGAAGCGGATGGAACACTATTCTAAGTTGGATTTTGTGATTCTTTTATGAAAACTAAACAAAACTTATTTTAAGCTCAACTTTTCAACAATTTTTGCGAAAAATGTCCCAAAATATGTGTGGATGATGTAAAATAAAAAATATAAGGGTAATCAAGAGAAATTTCTAAAATCACGCATATATTACTATAAACAAAGCTCCTTAAGGTTAAAGTTTGATGAAATTATCTCATCTGGGATGGTTTCCGGCGATGGTAAAGATCAGCGAGCTCACGGAGTGAGAGGAAGCCTTGGAATAATTTTGAACTTTGCTTAGCTTTGGAACATCATGATCACCAACCTTCACCGTGCCCTCACGAATCTGCTTGCTTTGATGTTTTATGTCCAAACAGATCAAAGGAAGTGGGAAGGGAAGTTCTTCATTATAAAGCTTTTGGGAGTCAATAATGGCGGGGAGAGCTTAGAGGCTTCAATTTCTTATCTTTTTTGGGATGGATGAAAATCACCATTAAAAGTGATGGGGTGATGGTTAGGAGGTGATGGCTTGATTGGGGACTTTGGATTTAGCTCCAAAGTCTTCCTTTGCAGAGTCAGTCCCATTGAATACAAGTGATGGGGAAAATTGAATGAGATTGGGTGGAATCCATGTGAGGAGGATCCATTATGAATTTGATTGAGTTGGGTTTGGGCTGATCCCAAGTGGATTTGGGTTAGATCTGCTCCCAAGATTCCATGGGTTGTTTCAAAGGATTTGGCCCAATTAGGTTGACCAATTGGTCAAATTAGTCAAACCAAAGTTTAGGTTAGGTTCAAATAATGATTTAAAGTATTTTGGTATGATCAATTTGATTTAATTTGACCTAGAATTAATTTTGGCTCATTTGAAATCAAATGGGTCAAATGAGTCAAGTTGACCAATTTGACCAAAATTGGCCAAATTGGCTTGGTTTATGGGTTGATTCATATTCAATTGGCTAATTGAAGATAAATATAATCTTTGTTTGAATCAATTTTGGATTTAATTTGGATTTAGGCCAAATTGACCCTTTAGGTCAATTTGGGCTAGGTTAAGTTAGTCGGCTCAATTCGGTCAAGTCATGTTGAAACATTGATCATGGGTTAATGTGAATCAATGGTTTCAACCAATTTGTGTAGGGTGAGTTTTGGCTAGCTTTAGTTCATTTGGGCTAAGGGTTGACTTGGTCAAGTGAGCAAGTTGACTTAGTTTGACCCAATCCATGAAAAATCAATCTATGGTGATTGTTGGTCATAATATGAGGTTTGGATGGGCTTGGTTCAATCCAATTTGGGTTGGATTAGAACTTGGCTCAAAAGGGTCTTTAGGTCAAATGAGCCTAAGTGGGTCAATTGGCTTGGTTTTGACTTGATTTAAGTTTAGTTGAACTTATATATGAGCCTATGATTGAAATATTTTACAATTAATTTGGAGTCCAATGGATTTTGGTTCATTTGAAAATTTCAAGTCAAAAGGCTAAGTTGTGCTTGGCTTGGGTTGACTTGAATTTGATTTAATGATGGTAGGTTTCTTTTATATTTGGATAGATGATTGAAGGAATGATTGATTCAAGAGAAAATCTATTGGTTTTGACTTGATTTGGATAGAATTTGGCAAAGTCCAAAGAATTGGCTCAAAGGACTTATATTGGGTTTTGATTTGATTTATTTAGTTTTGGTCATTTGAATTTATATTTCATTTATATTTATGAATAAAATGAAGGAATAATTGATTTATTAGAAAATCAATTGAGTTTGGATTGGTTTGAAGGCTAATTTTGTTAAGCACATGGAGGTAGGTCCATCTAGGAATAATTTATTTATAAAGAAATCAATAGAATTTGATTTGAATTATGGGGTGTTTTGGCTAAGCTTATGAAGGTGATTCTTATGGCATAGGAAGGGCCTTGGGATTTGAATTTGATTTTGGGTTTCAATCATTTGGAGTCAAATTTGGAATTAGATTTGGAATTTGAATTTGAATTTAAATTTGAGATTTGGTTTGAGATTTGAATCGGTTTGATTTGAGAAGGTGTATATGGATTAGGTTTAGGCTATAGCATAGTGATTTTCTTAAGTCCAAGGCATGGCCTAATATGATTAACCCTTCTAAGTCTCTAAGCTTAGGTTAAGAGTTCACCTAATCACTAGAAGTGTCTTATGACTAAGGAGCTCTTAGTGTTTGAAAGAGTTCTAAGTCTAAGAAGAAGAGGTTGAGAGCTCACTCCAAAAGTGAGGTCAACAAGTCTACCAAGTGAGGTTGTCCAAAGCTTTCAATCATATGATGAATCCATTAAACTTTTCAAGAAGGAGAATTGGTCCTAGTGCTGAGAATACCAATTATTCTTCATCGCCATTGCATGTATATAAGTTTTGCTCAAAAATTCTCTTGTAAAATAAGAATGCATTTCCAAAATGAAGCAAAAATCTACCTATCGATAGGGGCATTTTTTTAAATTTTATAGCAAAATGTCGCTTTCTATGAAATAAGGAGCCTTTCTATTATATTTAGGTTGACATCATGCCTAAGGTCAAGATCCCCATATACAAATTCAAATTATGTATTCAAAGTTTACAAATCTCAAAGTCTTATCGACTAAAAGAAAAATTTTTAAGTCGCAAATTATAACAAATCAAGTTTGGGGACACATCTTCCATCCATACATTTAATCTAAGGCTTGAGTTGGTGCATAAGGTAAGACTCAATACGCCTAAATATGGTCGAGTCAGAGATATTCTTACTCAACACACCACAAGATCGTAGTATATAATCCCCATCTCGTTTGCACCTGATGATAAAATCCTCTATCAATTGTTCAAGTCAAAGACTCAAGTGGTGCATATGGTCGACTCAACATGTCCAAATATGGCGAAGTCATGACGTTCACTTATTCAACATGCCACAAAGGCCATAGTAAGAGATTGTGGTATTTTTTTAGATTGATGTGTCTATGTGTGTGTGTATGGGGGGGACACCATACTTATTGAGGTGGTGATCGAGTACAACATCAAGGAATAGTGCACTATCTCAAAAGATAGAAATCACTACCCATGATGGACCTAATCACCTAATAAGGAGTCCTAAGGCATGATGGGTCTTGAATATACTAGATTTTTCCCTACTTTACATAGATTAATAAAGTAGGGTTTATTTAAATTGAGTTCTAAAGTTCTCAGCAAGCCCCATAGTTAATTACATCCTAAGGAAGGTGAGCTCCTTAGGAATACTCTCGATTAAAGTAAGCAACTATTATCTCCAAAGATTTTGAGGATATGACTATCAATAAATTGGCTATGTTTGAAAAATCAAGTAGGATAGATCAAAAGGTGAGACTTATTATCAAAGCCAAAGGAGATGAGTAGGGGATGCTCATAATGGAAAAATCTAATGAGCATCTCAAACTTTATATATTTGAAATTGAAGGGAATTATTTATTTGTGTTAAAATTTTATTAGAAAGCTATGATATACTCCCACAATACAAGATTGTGGAAATGCCTAAGATGAGAGGATTTATGCTTGTAGCCCAAGGGGAAATAATAACCTCGATCCTAAATCTAGGGAGCTTTAGTGAGGGCCAAAAATGTCCTAAATCTAGGACAAAATGGGTATATTGTTTACCTCCACAAGAGAGGGTAAACCACCGACTATTGGACTTATAATCACAGTAGTAGCTAACTCCTCCTACATTTTAAAATCATGTAGTCAAGTCATATGTTTTGCAAGATGGCTAGGTTGTTATCATTTAGAAAGAAACTAAAGTCCTTAAACCCACTCTCTAAAGAGATTGGAGCATGAGTGATATGAATAATGACTTAGTCTAATATAAATTTTATCAAATTTTATTTGATTTTGGAATTTTATTTTGACAAAGGCCATAGGATTTATATGCCTAAATGCATGATGAAATATTATTATTAGCTAAATCAGAGAAAGAGGTGTTTTCCACCACGGGAGACCCTCAAAGGTCAAGTCTTCCCTATCGCAAGAATGGATACCCTCTTAGAAAGAATGAAACAAGATGATATGCATGATATTAAACATACAACATTTATCTAAGGGGTTCTTAAATCTTTTAATTATATTGATTTAATACCTATGCTTTAAATGAGATTATGAGTTATTTTAGAAAATTTAGTTATGAGTTGTGATTGGGGTAAAAGTTTATTTTTCTCTATAAGCCTAAGCGGATCCAGCCACACATTAAATCATCATATATGAAGAAATAAGAAAAATACATGCCATTTCTATTACACAATATAAATAAATCATCAAACAATTTATAAACTCAATGTTAAAGAATAACAGGGTGGTCGAAAGTACCGCCGCATAACCCAAAAGAAGAATGGGTACCGAGTTCTACCCTTATACATCCCGATATATGAAAGAATAATTACAAATTACAGTGATGAATATATGTTATGGGGTCTTCGGTCTTCATATCTTCATGTCTTTGCTCTATTTCTTTATTTAGATTTGCTTGCTTCAAAGGCATCACGGGGCTCCTGTGACAAAGCCTTCTAGCCTCCGCTCATCCTAATCCCCATAACACAAATACTAATTTCTAATGCAAGATTACATCAAAAATAGGAAAAGTAAATCTAATACACCTACAAAACAAGTGTTAGCTAAACACACCATACAACCTAAGCAATTATATGAATAATTTGGACTTAGTACCATGGGTAACCAAGTCCTCTGTCCTAATTTTGATTATGCTTCATAATTTGGACTTAGACCCCTACACATGAGTAACCAAGTCCACCTATCCTAATTTAGATTATGCTTGGGGTTAAGCAACCTGCAAAAGAGAGCATTTATATTTATTTTAAGCACCCTTTAAGCACAATCTCTTGTAGAAAATATGAGAAGGCTAATCATAGCCTATTATCTAGTTTTATGGCATATACCCTAATATCTAATCTATAATAATATATCACAAAATAAACATACATCAAACCATGCACCACCCTAACATAAAGCTAGAAGTGGTGACTCAATCTAATGTGTGTATTAAGGCTTGTCGGTATGTCCTAACTAGGCTTTAGAGTTATCATTCTCTAAGTATGAAGAGATTTAATTATAAAGGGTGGTTACAATTTAAATGGTTTAATTGATTTGTAAATATTTACTTAATATTTTCTTTTATTTCACTTGGCTTACATCTAACAACTAAGTGTTATAAAGAGAGGAAAAGAGAGAATCACTCTCTTTTATCCCTACCCTACCACATCTAAAGTAAATTAATTAATTAATTCCCTTTAGTAAATGGCTTATTACATGTTTTAATGAATCCTAGGTTTAGGTTCACTTTAAATAATCTCATTTAATAAGAAAGGCATCTTAAGATTAATTGAAATTAATTAATATCACATAAAACATGTTAGTTCATTTCTTTTCATCATATATATGGCATGCATATGATTAAATCCTAAACATACCTATATATGCAATTTGTATCTTAGCACACTTAAATAATGAATGTAAGCAAATGTACTTGGAATTGATGTTTCATTTGGTGAATCATTTTGTCATAGTAATTTAAAGCTCTATCTAAATGCATATACAAAAGTATAAGAAAAGAACTCTAAATCATATGACTAATCAATCCAACCACTTCAACAAAAGTATGAATGCATGTCTTTTTTATATAGAAAAAGGGGTTTTCATTCATTAGCTAAATACACATTAAAATGTATAAAATTTTTAAGCAAGTAATGATGCCATTATTCTACACTAGAGGAGTGAGGTAGGAACATCCTTGGGGCTACTTAAAGTCGTCCCCAATATCGGACTAATATACTGCTACTCTTAAATACATATGGATGTATAAATAAATATTTTATCTTCATCTATCATGAAAAATAAATGAAAATAAAATGCACTTGTTGGACACCATGTAAATCTGCATATGTTCTTATTAGGGTGATCGTACTACATTGAGGAATGATGTACTATCTCGAGACGAAGTCACCATCCTACAATGAACCTAATCACCTTAAGGACTCCTAAGGATGATGGTCAATGTACCAGAGATTCTTCCTCTACTTTACATGGAAAAGTAAAGTAGGGTTTATTTTAAATCGAGTTCGTTAAGTTCTCTATGAGGCAAGCATCAATAGTTAATTACATCTTAAAGAATGAGATTCCTTAAGAATACTCGATTAAGGTAAATGATCATTATCTCCAAAGATTTTGAAGGTAGGACTATCAATCAATTAGTTCTTTTTAGAAGATCAAATGGGATTGATCAAGAGGAGGAGTTATTACAAAACCAAAGGGAGATAAGTAGGAGATGCTCATGATGGTAGGAAACCAACAAGCATCCCAAACTATCCTATGGTTGGGCTTTATATTTTGAATTTGAGAAGAATTATTTGTTTAGGTTAAATTTTTATTAGAAATCTAGGACTTACAATTCCATGATACAAGATCATAGAAATGCCTAAGAGGTGAGGATTTATGCTTGTAGCAAAGGGAAACAACAACTCAATCCTGAATCTAGGGAGCTTTGAGGGTCAAAGCATGAATTAAATCTAGGGCAAAATGGGCACATGGTTTACCTCCACAAGAGAGATAAACCACCACTGCTTGGACTTACAACCGCTTGGGGTGGCCAACTCATCCTATGATTTCAAATACATGTAGGCAAGTCATATGCTTTTGTAAGATAGTTATGTTGTTGTTTATTTAGAAATCAACTAACTTCTTAAACGCACTCTAAAAGACTAGATCATGTAGGGCATGAATTATGACTTAAATCTAATGCAAATTTTGTTATGTTTTATTTCCATTTTTGGACAATTTATTTGACACAGTTTTGGGATTCATATGCCTAATGCATGAGAAATTGGATTATAGGCCAAAATCGAAGGGAGGTGTGTTTCCACCATAGCTCTCAAAGGTCAAGTTTCTCGATAAAGGTAAATGGTTACTAAATCTTTTATCTTATTTTAAAACTTAGGCTTTAGATGAAGTTATGAGTTGTTAATTTTTAGTTTTGAGTTGATTAATTAGATAAAAAATTTATTTTTTCTAAGAGCCTAATCGCATCGAGGCCATCCATCAAAGCAAGAAAGAAACTAAGAAAACATGCCATCTTATTGCACAAGCTAAACAAACATCAAATAATTTATAAAGCTAGCACAAAAGAATAAGAGGCCTTTTGGTCTGCCCACCACACAAATCGAAAATAAATTGGGTAGCTAAGCTTTACCCTTATACAACCCGGATTACAAATGAATTAATTACAATAAAAAATGAGTTCATGTTAGAGAGGGGGGGGGTCTTCATTATTCATTTCTCCTTTTCTTCTTTCTTCTTTCTTCTTTTGGTTGGTTGGAAGGTGGTTGGTTGGAAGGTGGTTGCTCCAAATGCTTCACATGGTACATAAGACATAGTCTTATGACCAATATTCATCCTAATCCCCATAACAATCATTCCAAATCCTAGAAAAAATTACATGAAAATAGGAAAAGTAAATCTAACAAACACTGAAAATAGAGATTAGCTAAACAAACCACACAATTCCGGGCATGTATATGAATAAATTGGACTTAGCACCCCACATATGGGTAACCAAGTCCACGCCTATTTTGGATTATGCTTGGGGTATAAGCAACCCGCACAATCCTGTAAAAAATAATGGTTAGACTAAGATCGTCCTACCATTCGCCTATGCACATACACCCTAACATCCGACTAAAACATCACATTATAAAATAAAAGAAAATATCAAACCATGCACCTCTATCATAGAAATGGTGACTTAGCTAATGTGTGTCTCAAAGGCTTGTGTGGTATGTCCTTGCAGCTTTAAGGTTAGAATTTTCTAAGTATGGAGGGTTCAACTTAGAGGGTAGTTTCATTTAAGTGATTTGGTTGATTTTTATTTTATGATTTGATTTGATTTGAATGAACCTATAATTAATTACTAAGTGTTGTAAAGAGAGAAAAGAGAAGAGGACTTCTCTTTCCTCCTTACCTTAAGTAATTTCAAAAGTGGATTCAATGAGAGAAGCATTTTAAGAAAGAAGCATTTGTTTTAACTAATCCTAAGTTTAGATGGGATTTAAACAAACCTATTCAATGAGAGAAGCATTTTAAGATTAAGTAAAATGAATTACTATCACAAAACACAACACTTTATTTCTTTCCAACATGTGTAACATGCACATGGATGAATCCTAAGCATATCTATACATACAAGTGGAAATATTAGCACACCTTAATGATGAATGCTAAGAGATTGCTTAAGGAAATTTAGAATGTATCATGTATGCAAGATTTTGTTAAAAAAAGAGGGGTTCTTTTATCCATTATTCATATGCACATTTACATGTATGAAAACATAAGTGAGTGGTGCCATTATTTTCTACACCGGGGTGTATGGTAACTTGGGGCTACTTAAAGCCTTGCAACCCGGGTGTCAGGACTATTATACCACTTTTCTTATATACATGTACATATACAAAAAAGAAATGAATGGAAAAAGAATCATGCAAAAAGTTTATGTTTATTTGTTTTGATTTGGATATGCAATTTACATGTGTAAATGTGAAGGTCCCTCTTAAAGGATAACATAGGAATGAATAGGAATGGATTTAAGCAAGTGTTGTGTTCTTTTCAAATGAACTATACAATTTGCAAATCCTATTCAAAATCATGTTAAAGAGAAGAGAAGGAAAAGTCACATAATGCACATTGTATATTATACTCACATGCAAGCCTATAAGAAATTATAAGTAGCATACCTTTCATTTGTTATATTTGATTTCCAAGTTTTGAAAATAATTTTGGATTTAGTAGTGATAATAGTCATTCATATTCTTACTTTAGCCCAAACATGCAATTTTACATAAAGGAATCATTTCATTATGATTTGATTTTTCAAAAGACATGAATGCATGGTTTTCATATGAGATGCATATTTAGCATGCTAGGAAAAATAAAATGATGTAAGTATGTAATTTCATTCACCTTAATTAATTCCTACGACAATCCTATGGAATAAGATCATTTAAAGTGAATCAAATTTTTTGAAGAAATTTTAGTTTTATTTTGAATTTGATTTGAATTTAGAAAATGTGAAAAGGTTTATGGTCGTAAGCAATCTCCCACATGTGTGTGTTGTTTTAGTTTAATTTTAAAATCATTAAGTTGATTTTACATCTTATTTAGGTTAAGGTATAAATTAAGTTCATTAATTATCCCTACCTACCTCCTTTAACATAATTATTCAAATAATTGTGAGCCAACATATGACATGCAACCACATTGAATTTAAATCAACAATGCACCCTAAGAAAGAAAGGGCCTAATATAATTGGCTCACAATTAATGACTAATTAAGCTAAAGGGTTTAATTAAGTACTTTCATAAACTTCCTACACATTTGAGTAGAAAATGATTTCCTTAAGCTTACTTAGGTTATTGAACACCTAAGTATCTACCTAAGAAAGGATTGATTAAGTGATTAAGTTTCTATGGGTTATATATATATATATATATATATATATATATATATATATATAAACAGAAACATATATGCCTTTTCTGGGATGCCAGATCCAGATGTTCTTATTAAGGTGATCAGTACATTGAGAAAAGGTGTACTATCTCAAGATAAATAAGTCACCACCCCACAATGGACTTAATCACCTCAATAAGGACTCTAAGTACTATGGGTCTTGAATGTTCTGAGATTCTTCCCTACTTTAGGCAGAAAAGTAAGCGAGATTTATTTTAAATTCGTTAAGCTTAGGGGCAAGCCCCATAGTTAATTACATCCTAAAGAACATGATTTCTTAGAATACTCGATTAAGGTAAATGATCATTATCTCTAAAAAAATTTTGAAAGGGTCTATCAATTGATTGGTTTATTCTTAGAAAGTCAAGTGGGATTGATTAAGAGGAGGGAGCTCTTATCGAAGCCAAATGAAAAATAAGTAGGGACGCTTAAGATACTAGGAAGCTTAGTAAGCATCCCAAACTATCTATGGTTGGGCTTTACATTTTGAAATTGAATTAATTTGTTTGTGTTGAATTTTTTTATTAGAATGCTAGGGCTTATAATTCCATGATACAAGGTCACAAAATATCTAAGAGGTGAGGATTTATGCTTATGGCCAAAGGAGAAAAGCAACCTAAGAACTGAATCTAGGGAGCTTTGGCGAGGGCCAAAAGCACAACCTAAATCTAAGGAAAAATGGGTATTTGGTTTACCTCCATAAGAGAGGATAAATCACTGATGTTGGACTTACAACTACGTGGGTGGCCGCCAACTAACTCCTCCTACGGTTTTAAAATATGTAAAGTCAAATGTTTTAGCAAGATAGCTAAGCTATTATTTATTTAGAAAGAGACTAAGTCCTTAAACACACTCTAAGAGACTAGATCATGTAGAGCATGCTTTAATGGCTTAAATCTAATGCAAATTTTGTTACATTTTATTTTTATTTTGGACAATCAATTTGACACAAGCTTTAAGATTCATATGCCTAATGCATGAGAAATTAGATTATGGGCCAAAATTAGTAAGATAAAGAGGTGTGTTTCCACCATGGCTCTCATAGGTCAAGCCAAGTTCTCGTAAAGGTGAAAGCCCTCCAATCAAGAGTAAAATAATATGCTTTTATGCAATGTTAGGAAAGAAAAGACAACATCCGCTAAGGGGTTGCTAATTATTTTATCTTGATTTTAGCCTAAGCTTTAGGTGAGGTTATGAATTGATTATTTTAGTTTTAAGTTGATTAATTTGGTAGAAGATTTATTTTTCCCTAATATTCTAATCATCATCTAGGTCATACATCAAAGCAAGAAAGAAACTAGGAAAATATGTCATTTCTAATGCACAAGCTAAACAAAACATCAAATATTTTATAAAGCTAACGAAGAATAAAAGGCCATTTGTGGTTAGGCACCACAAGACAAACCAAAACAAATTAGGTTGTTTCTACCCTTATACAACTCGATTGCAAAATGAATTAGTTACAATTAAGCAAGGAACTCATGTTATGGGGATCTTCATTTCTTCTTTTCTTATTTTTTCTTTCTTCTTTCTTCTTTCTTCTTTCTTCTTTCTTCTTTTGGTTCCTTCTTTTGGATGGTTGGAAGGTGGATTGCTAAAGGCTTCACATGGCACATAAGATGAAATCATATGACCAATGCTCATCCTAATCCCCATAATAATCATTTCAAAATTCTAATTGAAAAATACATGAAAATGGGAAAAAGGAAATCTAACTAACACCAAAAATAGAGATTAGCCAAATAAACCATACAAATCCCAAGCATGTATATTAAATTGGACTTAGCACCCCACACATGGGTAACCAAGTCCACCGGTCCTATTTTAGATTATGCTTAGGGGTATAAGCACCAGACAACAAAAGTTATATTTTTATTACAACACCCCTTAAGCACAATCCCTAGAAGATAATGATTATACTAAATCATCCTACCATTCATTCTGCACACATTCACCCTAATATCCAAACTAAAACATAACATCACAAAATAAAGAAAAACATCAAACCATGCACCTCTAACCTAAAGCTATAAATGGTGGCTTAGCCTAATGTGTGTGCTTTAAAAGTTTGTGTGGTATGCTTAACTATGACTTTAAGGTTTAAGTTTTCTAAGTATGAAAATGTTCAACTTAAAGAGTTTGTTTCATGTAAGTTTTAGTTATTTTGGTTGATTTTATTTTGTGTTTTGATTTGGTTTAATGAATCCTACAATTAATTACTAAGTTATAAAGAGAGGGAAAAGAGAAGAGAACTTCTCTTTCCTTCCCTACCTTAGTAATTTCTAAGGTAGATTCATGTTTGATTTGTTTAGTAAATATTTTTATGTGTTTTAATTAATCATAAGTTTATATTTTCCTAAACAAACCTATTCAAAGAGAAAGGCATTTTAAGATTAAGTAAAGTGAATTACTATTCACAAAACACACAACACTTCATTTCTTTCCCAACATGTATAACATGCATATGGATGAATCCTAAGCATATCTATACATACAAATGAGGATGTTTAGCACACTTTCATAATAAATGTTATGATATTACTTAAGAAAATTTGGATGCTTTATAATGCATGATTTTCATTAAGTAGAAAAGAGGATTCTTTTATCCATTTTTTATATGCACATATATGTATGAAAGACATAAGTGAGTGACGCCATTGTTAGAACCATGGGTGTAAGTTACAAGACCTACTTAGGGCTACTTAAAGCCTCGAACCCAGGTTGTCCAAACTAATATACCACTTTCCTTAAATACATACATGTACAAAGAAATGAATGGAAAAGAAAGATGCAAAAGTTTGTGTTTGTTTATTTGATTTTTTATGCAATTTATATGTGTAAGTGTGGATGTCCTTCTTAAGTAATAATAGGAATGAATAGGAATAGATTTAAGAAAATGTTGTGTTCTTTTCAAATGAACTATACATTTTGCCAAATCCTATTCAAAACTATGCTAAAAGAAAAGAGAAGGAAAGCCACACTATGCACATATTTATATTTTACACATGCAAGCTTATAAATAATTATAAGTAGCATACCTTTCAGTTTTGAGATTTGATTCATAAGTTTTGAAAGTAATTTTGATTTAATAGTGATAATAACCATTCATATCCTTACTTTAGCCAAAACATGCAATTTGACATAATGGAAATATTTCATTTTAATTTTATTTTAAACATGAATGCATGATTTTCATATGGCATACACATTTAGCATGCTAGGAAAGAAATAAAGTGATGAAAGTAACGTAAATTCATTCACCCTAATTAATTCTAAAGATAATATGAAATAGAATTATTTAAACAAATCAAATTTGGTTTTAAAGAAATTTTGTTTTGTTTGAGTTTGATTTCAATTTAAGAAATGTGAGAAGGTTTGCTGGTCCCTAGCCCATTCCCACATGTGTATGATGTTTTAGTTTAATTTTTAGGTGATTAGATCAATTTTATACTTTGGTTAGGTTATGGTGTGAATTAAGTGTATTAATTACCCCTTACCTATACCACTTTAACATACTTAATCAAATAATTATGAGCCAATGATATGACATAAAATCACATAAGAATTTAAATCAGAATGCACCTAGAAAGAAAGGACCTAATGCAATTGGCTCACAATTAGTGATTAATTAAGCTAAATAGTTTAATTTAAGTACTTTCATAACCCTTCCCACACATGTGGGTTGGATTTTGATTTCCTTAAGCCACTTAGATTGTTGAACACCTAAGCATCTACCCAAGATGGATTGATTAAGTTCGGAATATTTTGATTTTAAAATTTTGATTAATTAAGCCATTTAATTAAGTGATTAAATTAGTTAATTAATTTTGCACCTTAATTAGATTTAATCCAAATGAAATAAACTTAGGGAAAAAGATAAGGAAAGAACCCCAATCTCATTCTTTATGTCCACTCAGCTCTAAAGTAATTAGCAAAATTAATAGTGGATTTATCACTATTAAAAGGTTAATTAATCATTTAATTGATTGAGATAGTAATTAGGAATGAACCAAGTAATTATCTTAATTAAACCATTAATAAATTCCAAGAAAATCATGGGGGTAGATCATCCCATTAATCAACCTTAGAAAGTTTGGAATTAATTAGTGGAATAATTAGGGAGTAATTAAGAGAATTACATTCTACTAAAACCTTAATTTAAAAAATAATAATGTTTAAAATCAATTGAAATTAATTTTAGATTATTCCTCTTGAATTATCTTTCTAATACTTTTTTATTTTATATTTTTGATTTTTTCATAATTAGTGAATATTTGAAGTTTTCAAGCTTAAGGTAATTAATCCCTAATTATGTGACTAATCCGTCGGTACATGAAGGCACGCATGCATTTTCCATGTGGCGACGGAGAGGTCACTTAAGTTTTCACATCATAGCATCGTCGACAACGCTATGCACTATCTCCTCACCCGTCCGATAAGATTGACGGTTAAGATAAAGTCGTGGTATTGGGGATAAATCGATATTCCTATGCGTCTTGATCATGGATGTCCATCCAAAATGCTGATGGATGGCCCATGATCTATCAAGTCACTCGGGGAGATGGCAAGCCCATCTTAGGCAAGATCCAAGCTCGAATTGAGCTCAAAATTTACCCACACCATCTAAGAGTAAAGGGAAGAAGATTTAATGGTCAAGATCTCATGATATGAGAATTTCTTAACAAAGGACCACACCATGGCTAATTTAAGCTCGAGTTGATGGCATACCTCACCGAGTATGGTGCTCAAATCCAGGAGGTAGCTTTGTCTAGTGGAAACCAAGCCTGTGAAGATTTGAGGCTATTTGGTTGAGTGGATCTTTCTATGGACCAAGTTCTCCTTCAATTGGGCTCAACCTTGACCAATAGCACTATTCTCGTGGCTTGAGGACTTGGATTAAGCTTTAGGCAAGTTGATTTGATCCTGAAGCTTGCAAGAGGAATTGAGCTCTAGTGGAGAGTTGAATGAGATTGAATTTTACTTGAACTCCTTATTTTCTGAAAAGAAATCCAAAAATGGGGAAATGGAAAATGCTTAAGAAACCTTGGGAAGCTTGGAATCACTTCCTGAAGTTCTATGCTTCAATCGAATAGGAGAGAATGAAATTCAAGTGAAATTATGGGGAGTATATCTCCCCAGGTGAATCAAGCGAAGCTCTCTTGCCATTTGATCCAATTCACCACGAGTGGGTTTGTTAGTGTTTGGGGTGGCATGGCATTGGTTTGGCGAGAGAGGTAGTGGAGGAGTGTCATGTGCTTGAAATGGGTGGAGGAATGATTCCCATGTGCCCATGTTCAAGTAAGTGGTTGGTTTTAGCCTTAGGTTGGGTTGCTAACCAGCCCATTGGTCAAGTGCACTATGTCCATTAGTGACCATTTGGTCCACTAAGAGGATGCCAAGTGTCTATGAAAAGGAATTGACCAAATTCCAAGTGGTTTTGATTTTAGGTTACCCTATAGCCTAGGGGTAAAATGGTCATTTTGCTTGGATTTCAGATATGTTTGGTATGATTGAAAAATAGGTTAACAAGTTTCCATGAATTTGGAATTTGATATGATTTGGCTAATGTTGACCCATTTAGGTCAAAATAGGTCAACTGGTCAACTTGACCAATTGGTCAAATTGGGTCAAACCAAGGGTTGGGTCAAGTTCATATGATCATTTGAAATGTTTTGACATCTTTGGTATAATTCAATTTAGTTTAGATTTGATTTGGTTCATTTGATTTCATTTAGGTCAAATGGGTCAAGTTGACCAATTTGACCCATTTGACATATTTGGGTTAGGTCATGGGTTGATTTATGTTTGGTTGATCATTTGAAATGGATTGGTATCTTTTTTCCAATCAATTTGATTTATATTTGATTTGGCTCAATTTGACCTTTTAGGTCAAGTTGGGTTCAAGGTTACTAAGGTTATCTAGTTGGGCAATTGAGGCTTCAAGTTAAACAATCATTTTAGAATGAATTTGACCCATTGGTTTCAATTGATTTGGCTTAGATTAAGTTTTGACACATTTTGATGTTTTAGGTCAAGTTGGGTCAATTTGGGTCAAGTGGCCAATTGGGCTAGGTTAGGCTAAAATGATGACTTGTTAAAGTTCAAACATTGATCATGAATGAGTTTTGATCAAATGTTTCAATCAATTTGGCCTATGGTGGATTTTGGCTTTAGGTTTCATTTTGGCTAGGTGTTGACTTGGTCAACCCTTAGGTTTGACTTGGTTTGACCCAACTTGAGTGATTAATCATCTCATGATAATTGTTGCTCATAATGTAAGGCTTAGATGGGCTTAGTTCAATCAATTTGGCTCAAAAGGGTACTTTAGGTCACTTTGGGTCAAGAGCCTAAGTAGGTCAAATCGCTTGGTCAAAGCTTGATTTGTTGATTGAACTCACATATGGACTTATGATTGAAATATAAATCCATTTGCAAGAGATTTGAAGTCAAATGGGTTTTGATTCATTTGACAATTTCAAGTTTAAAGGGACATGAGTTTGGCTTGGGTTTGATTTTTTGAATTTAGTTTTGGTTTAGTGATTAAAGTTTGTATTTATAGTTGGATTTATGATTGAAGGATTGATTGAATCATGATGAAAATCAAGGGTTTGGCTTGATTTAAAATTGATTTGGCTATGTTCAAGAATTTGACTTGAAAAGCTTAGGTTGGATTTTAATTGAATTTGGATTTAATTTTGAATTGATTTTTTGTGATGTTTAAAGTTTATGTTTATATTAGGATTCATGATTGTAGGATTGATTGAATCATGAAGGAAAATTAAGGGTTTGGCTTGATTTGAATTTGATTTGGCTAAGTTCATAAGATGAGATCAAAATGACTTAGGAAAAGATTTTTTAGAATTTGGATTTGATTTTGGTTTAGTTTGATTGATTTGAATTTATATTTCATTTGTATATGAATATAAATGAGAATATAAATGGGTTATGAGAAAATTTCTTGAGTTTGAATTGATTTGGATTTGATTTGAGCTAAGTCCATGGTGGAATCAAAGGACTTAGGAAATATTTTTTTGGAATTTGATTTCAATCATAAGTTTCAATCACTTGAAATTGATTTGAGTTTGAGAAAATTAATTGTTGAAATTGATTTAAGTTTTGATTTTGATTTGATTTGGAATTTGGAGTTGACTTTGAAAGAAGAAGAGAGTGAGGAATTTGGTTCAAGTTATAGGGTGACAAGCTCCTAACACCCCTAAAGCATGACCTACTCTTATGGCTAACTCTTCTACATCTCTAGAATGTCCACGTAATCACTAGATGTGACTTAAGACTAAGGAACTCTTAAAGTCTAAGAGAAATTCTATGTCTAAGATGGATGGGTTGAGAGCTCATCCTAAAAAATGAGGTTAACAGTCGGATTAATTTTTTGATTTTGAGTTTGGTTAATTAAGCTATTTAATGAAATGATTAAATCATTAATCAATTTGTAAATTAATTAAGTTTTGTTAAATGAAATAGACTTAGGGGAAAAGATTTGGAAAAGGCATCCTAATCTCATTCCCCAAGTCTATCCAATTTCCAAGATGACTAATAAATTTAATTAATGAATTTATCATCATTTAATAGGTTAATTAATCATTTAATTGATTAAAGGAGTGATTAGAGATGAAACAAATAATTAATTAAATTAATTCAATAATAAATTTCATGAAAATCATGGGAGAGGTCATCCCACCATTTAACCCTAAAGAGTTTGGAAATAATTAGGAATAATTAAGAAGTAATTACCATAATTCCATCTCAAATAAAAAGTTAAATTAATCAAAATTAATTTTATATTATTCCCCTTGAATTATCTTTCAAAATGAAGTTGAGTTTGCATTTTTTTGGATTTTCTACATTTAGTTATGAATATTTGAAGTTTATCTGAATTAGGTAATTAAATCCCTAATTATAACTAATCACATCACACCATGTAGATGTGATGTGGCACGCTTTCCATGTGGCTCAACGAGATTGGTTATTTAACTTGTCAAATCAACAATTAGCGGCACTACACGCTTTCCTTGGACCTGACAAAGATGAGACGATCCGATTAAATTCATGGATCTAAAGGGATTAAACGCAGATCTAACATGGATTAATTAGGACCGATCAAAAAACATGGATGGTCCATGATTCATCTCACTCTTACTGAGGCATCATCATCTATTAAAGCTTGATTTGAGCTCACTTGAGCTCCTGATTAAGTAGAGATTGAACACACACCATCTAGAGGTAAGAAGGGGAAGACATCCAACGATCAAATTTAGTGAGATGAAAGTTCCCTTCACAAAGGACCGGAGGAAATCTTGCTTAAGCTCGGTTTTGGTTCATACCTTCTTTGGAGGCTATCCAGATGCTCTCGAACATCGGTAGCTTCATCTAGTAGATGAAGCCACATTAATGGTTTGAAGGCTTGAGATCAAGTGGATCCTCCTATTGTCCAAGATGAGCTTTAAGTGCTCGTGACTTTGGTCTAACTCCCTCTTCCCATGCCTTGGAAGCTTGAAAAATCTTTAGATCAACTTGACTTGGTGTCTTGAAGGTGCTTGCAAGAGGAATTGGAGTTTGGTATTGAATTGAGTGAGTTTCAATTTCACCTCACCTCCCTATTTTCGGTTTAGGCTAAACCAAAAATGGAGAATTGGAAAGATCTTTAAGATGCTTGGGAGAGCTTGGGAATGCTTCCTCGTGTTCTTATCACTCAATGATGCAGAGATCATGAATGATGTAGAATTAGGAGTATATCTCCCCTACATGAATTGTGGCGAGCTTGCCTCTTCCATTTTGATCAAATTGCTCACAATGAGTGGGTTGGTTAGCCGTTTTAAGCTCCACATGGTTTGATTTTGGCGAGGTGGAGTGGTGAAGTTTCCATGTGCTCATTTGAGTGGAGGAGTGATTCCATGTGGAGAATTTCCTGTTGGGTGGTCGGTTTGGCCTTGGGTTGGGTTGGCTGACCCAACCCATTAGGTCATGTGCACCACACTCATTAGTGTCCACTTGGAGAGAGTGCCAAGTGGCCATGAAAAGGATTTGACCAAACTAAGTTAAATTGCCATAGGTTACCTAGGGATAAAATGGTCATTTGGCTGATTTCAATTTGGGTAGATTTAGAATAGTTTGAAATTAAGTTGGGCCAAATTTCAAGGAATTTGGAGTTGATTTGATCATTTTGACCCATGTTAGGAAATGGGTCAACTTGGGTCAAGTTGACCAATTGGCCAAATTGGGTCAAACCAAGGGTTGGGTCAAGTTCATATGACCATTTGAAATATGTTGGCATCATTGATTTGGTTCAATTTGGTTTATATTTGGTTTTGATTCATTTGATTTCATTTAGGTCAAATGGGTCAAGTTGACAATTTGACCCATTTGACCTAATTAGGTTAGGTCATGGGTTGGTTTAGGTTTGGTTGGTCATTTGAAATATTTTGCAATCTTTGGTTGCACTCAATTTTGGTTTGGTTAAGTTTCAAGTTGATTTGACCTTTTAGGTCAAGTTGGGTTCATGGTCAATTAGGCTAAGGTTGGATCTAGTTGGCCACGTCGGCTTTGGTCAAGTTCAATAAGTGGTTTAGAATGAATTTGACACATTGGTTGCAATTAATTTGGCTTAGATCAAGATTTGACACATTTTGACTTTTAGGTCAAGTTGGGTGAACTTATCAAGTGGCCAATTGGGCTGGGTTAGGCTCAAATAATGACTTGGTCATGTTCAATCATTGATCATGAATTGATTTTGATTAATGGTTTCAATCAACTTGGCCTATGGTAGATTTTGGCTAGTTTGGGTTTCATTTTAGCTAAGTGACTTGGTCAACCCTTAGGTTTGACTTGGTTTGGCCCAATTTGAGTGATTGATCATCTCATGATGATTGTTGCTCACAATGTGAGGCTTAGATGGGCTTAGTTCAATCCAATTTGGGTAGGATTAGAATTTGACTTTAAAATGTACTTTAGGTCACTTTGGGTCAAGTGAGTCTAAGTGGGTCAAATTGACTTGATCAAGGCTTGATTCAAGTTTGGTTGAACTCACATATGGACTATGATTGAAATATAAATCCGTTTGCAAGTGATTTGGAGTCAAATGAGTTTTGATTCATTTGACAATTTTCAAGTTCAAAGGATGAACATGGGTTTTGGGTTTGAGTTTTGAGTTTAGTTTTGATTTATTGAAGTTTGTGTTTATATTTAGATTCATGATTGAAGGATTGATTGAATCATGAAGGAAATCAAGGGTTTGGATTGATTTGAATTTGATTTGGCTAAGTTCAAGAATTTAACTTGAAGAAGCATAGGTTGGTTTTAAGGTAGCTTTGGGTTTGAGTTTTGAATTTGGTTTTGGGTATTTGAATTTATGTTTCATTTATATCTATGAATATAAATAAGAATATAAATGGGTTATGAGAAAAATCTCTTGAGCTTGAAATGATTTGAATTTGATTTGAAGGAGTTCAATAGTTTATGTTAAAGAGTTTAGGTTGGATTTTGATTGGATTTGGATTTCAGTTTGTATTTGTTTTGGTTATTTGAATTTATATTTCATTTATATTTGTGAATGTAAATGATAATATAAATGGGTTATGATAAAATATTTTGAATTTGAAGTTGTTTGAATTTAATTTGGGTTAAATCCATAAGGTAAAATCAAAGTGACTTAGAAGAAATTTTTAAAATTGGAATTGAGTTTTGGATTTAGTTTTGGTTATTTGAATTTATATTTCATATATATTTGTGAATATAAATGAGAATACAAATGGAGAGAAAATCTTTTGACTTTGAAGTGATTTAGATTTGATTATGATTTGAGGTTTGACTTGAAAGAAGAGAGTAAGGATTTTGTTCAAGCTATAGGGTAGAAGTTTTCTAACACCCTAAGGCATGACCTATTCCTTTGGCTAACTCTTAAGTCTCTAGGGTTAGGTGAAGTGTTCATCTAATCACTAGAAGTGTCTTAAGACTAAGGAACTCTTAGTGTCTAAGAGGAATCCTATGTCTAAGATGGAAGGGTTGAGAGCTCATTCTAAAAATGAGGTCAATAAAGGGCCAAATGGTGTGGTGTGACTAGTGCAACACATACAAGTGTTGACGAGATGATCAACAACACCGAGCGATCACAAGCAACAAAATGATCTACTCCAAGGTGTAGAATGAATCAAGAACTTAGTGCAAAGTGACTCTACTTATGTTAATAAAATAAGAGAATGGAGGAGAAATCCACTAGGGATTGAATATATCAACCTTCCGAGGAAAAGTCATCCATTGGGGATGAGAGGTTTGATTGATTTGAGTCTCAGGAGAAATTTAATTTGATTGGTTGATTTATGGTTTGGTGCTCCACTAGGGATGAAAAGGTGAACTTCTCCACTAGGTGAGCAAGTTCAAGTCATCCAGAGGAAAATAGGTTGTGAAATTTCGAGAGTAGAATTCGGATCCATTGGAGAGGGAAAGACTTGCATCTCATTGAGGATAAGTAGATTGATTTGATTAAATTTTTTTGTTTGATTTATTGATTGGACTCCACTAGGAGTATTGAATTTGTTTTAGATTTTTTTTTAATGTTGAGATGGGTCATGTTGGTTTGTGATGGATGATCGGGTAGGAGCCATGTTGGCTTAACTTCATTTACCAATCCAAAGGGGTAGTCGCCAACCACATAGTAGAACTATCCAACCAAAAGAATTATCTTCGGTTTGCCATGGTCAAGTTTATGAAGAAAGCACGGGGACTCACATCTTTTAAAATAGGGAACCATCGGGTGATCGGTTGCTGTGCAACAAATTGACCCCCCAGGGCTATTATTGAGTGAATGCCTGGGAGACTTAAATCACTCAAAGATAGTCAAGATTAATTATATTTTGTAATTTATTTTGATGGATCACATCGGTTTGCAATGGACTACAGTAGGGTGGTGGCCTTGATCTAGCTCAGATTTACCAATCCAAAGGGAGTAGCTTCCCGAGAGGAAACTATCCAACCAAAGGGGTGCCTTTCCATTTGCGTGACTAAATTTTGGGAAGAAAGCTGGGGACTCACATATCCCACTACAAAAGACCATTGTAGTGACACATTAACAATGTAATATGTTATGTTGACCTAGGGTTGCTATCGGTTCGACAATCATGCTAGAAAGAATGTGTAGTAGACTTACATCTTCAAAAGCAAAATGATTGCGGGGTAACTTGTTTGTGGAAAACAAATTAAACCCAACTAAGGCGACTCTTGAGATAGTGACAGGAATTATCTCTCAAGTAGTCGACAATTTCTATAAGGAGTTATCGACACTACCCTAAAGATAGGATGCTTGCTTGGAAAGGCCACTGGGGGCTTGAATTCTTAATCCATAAGTGAATTAATTTATTTGTTTATTTTGTTTTTGCCTGTTGGTTTATGAGGGATCATACTAAGAAGGAGTTTATATCAGACCTATCTCGATTTACTAAACTAAGGGAGAATCATTGCATCTGAAGGATTCTCCAATCACGAGGTGGCTACAAAGAAAGGGGGGGCAGGTCAATCCAAAAGTAACGGGTAGTGTCTAAATGAGGTCGCTAAGAATGTGATCCAAAAGAATACCCACAAGGAAAGGGGCTAAGGTCTTTATCCAAAACCTTTAAAAGAAAGTCTAAAGGTATTTGGTGGCCAACTCAAGGAGAAAGCACGAGGACTCACATCTTCCAAGAGTGGTGTATCCAGGGTGAGTTCTTGTCGACATAACGAACATCAACCAACCTAAGGTGCTGTTGATTTGCGACAATCGACTAGGAAAAAAAAGTGTGGGAACTCACATTTTCTATATAGCCGATTCGGGATAGTCTCTTGCTTCGACAGTGCTATCGACCTAGGCGACCTAGTGAATGCCACTGGGGACTTACATTGACTCAAAGTAGTCAAGAGGAAAGAGGACTCGGGGACTTATCGTAAACCTCAAGTATACTCAACCTAGTCGGTGCATGGTGGTTGGTTCAAGAAGAAAGTCAGAGGACTCACATCTTCTTAAACAAAATTAGCATGAGGTAGCTTACTGGGCGGTGAAGCCTACCAAACTAACAAGGCACTCGTTGGTTTTCTAAGGTCAAGTTAGGAAGAAAGCGGGGACTTACATCCAGAATAAGTGACCAGGGGTGATGTACTAACAAGGTAGTATTTTAGACCTAGAGCAATAATGAGTGAGGGCTCTCCCATATCAAAAGATATGTGTTTGTTTTAGTTTGTGTTTGAAGGAATAGGATGCCTCTCGGGTTCTCTTACACCCTAAACACGTTGGGGAATTTGATGAAATGGTGCCACGGATGGCGGTTTAAATCCGTTAATAAAGGATGCGCTTGGATTCTCTTACACCTAACTTAGTTGTACTAATGAAATAGAATGCCTCTTGGGTTCTCTCACACCTATTCTAGTAGCACTAGAGAATTATGTTTAATTGTGTTGTGTTGTGAAAGAAGGATAGGATGCCTTTTAGGTTTTCAAATAGAGCTCATTAATTGGAAGCATCGGGTTTCCCCTTTACAATCAATAAGGCATAAGATCCTTCTTGATAGGCCTTCTCTATGACAAAAGGGCCTTCCCAAGTGGGTTCAAACTTGCCTCCCATCTTTCTCTGGGTAATAATTGGTATCTTTAGGACTAATACAAGTTCCCTTACTTGAAAAGACCTAGGCCTAGCTTGTTGTGAGCTTGAATCATTTTGGCCTTGTATAACTCAAGATTTTGGTAGGCATCTCTCTCCTCAAACCTTGAGCTCTTCTAACCATAACTTGGCATTCGCTCTATAGTGATTTGACTACCCAATGCTATCCTTAGTGATGGGAGTTGAACTTCTAAGGGTAGAAGCGACTTTAGACCCATACACTAAGGAGAATGGGATAGATTGAGTTGGAGTTCGAATGTGTGCGGTAGGCCCACAAGGCTTCAACCAACTGCTCATGCCAGATTGTCATCGAGCATCTTCTTTAATATTTGAATGAGAGTTTTGTTGAATGCTTCTAGGCCATTCTGGGGTAGTAGATGGTAGAGTATCTCAAATCTATATCATGTCTTATGGAAAAGATGTTGATCTTGGTGCTTTTGAATGTAGTATCATTATCGGATATAATTCATCGAGGCACTCTAAACCTATATCGATATGGTTCCTAAAAAATTGAAGCACATCTTTGAGTTGTGACCTTTCTCGATTGGGATTGCTTCCACTTGAAAAGTAGTCGTGGCGCTAATGAATCGATGACCTTGGAAGACAAAGGATCAATAGGACCCATAATGTCGTACCCGACACTCAAATGGCCATGAGGTCAAAGTAAGATGTATAATGTTGGGTTGTTGATGTAAGACCACATGCGTCGACATGACATCTCTCTAGCCATGTTCATGCGATATAATCATCGAAGGTTAGTAGTATCCTAGTCTATTGATCTTTGCTTTCATCTTGACCGGATTGATGTGCTCGCATAAACGAATGTACCTCATCGACCCTATGGGCTTTGATTGTCTCCGTAACCACATTTGATAGAAAGACCATCGATACAAGGTGCCATCCACAAGAGCATAGAGAGGGCTCTCTATTTCACATGATAGGCTTGTGACTTCTCTTGAGGTAATTTTCCATTATTCAAGTAATCTATGAATGGTTCCCTCCAATCCAACTCCTTGTCCTTTTGGCAATGACAATGACAACCTCCCCTTCAAAAGAAAGTCTCTGCCAAGTTGCATCAATAAGGGATAGGAATTGTCTATTTTGGACCCTTATTGGAATGGACTCATCTTAACATGTCAATTTCTTGGCAAGTTTGGTCAAAGCATCTCTGGATTCTCTCCTCAAGGGACTTTGTAGATGGTGACCTCGGGGAGTTAGGCCAACTTCATGGTGTACTCATAGTAATGACGAAGCTTGGGTTTGAGAACCTTGTAGGATCCAACAATTTGGTTGATGACCAGTGAGAATCCCGTAGATATTGATGCTTTTGACACACTATGCTAACTAACTGACAATCAAAGCCTCATATGACTTCATTGTTGGTGCGGATTGGAGATAGTATGAGAATCTCATCACATCACGATATGGAGTTAAGAGAACTATTCCTACGCCGAGTAGATCGTGGTTCTTCTCCTTTATGAAAGGAAGCCACCATCAAAATACATCTTCTAATGGTGAATATCAACCTACCTTAAGTTCATGATTTGTTTGTCGGAAGATCATCAATAAGTGGGAATCAGCGGAAGTGGATGTCTTGCTAAGAAATCTAGTGCTTGTCCTTTCATTACACATAGTGGTATGAATGTGATATCAAATTGTGAGAGAATCATAGACTAATGTGCCAAATGTTTGGATAGCATTGTGTGTCATGAGAGATCTGCAATGGATTGATTAAATTAAGTTCACCATGATATAGAGTCATAACTTTTGGGATACAAAGATTAAAGCTAGGCAATGTTTCTCAATAGGTGGGTAGTTTAGCAAGGATCGAGATGATGAGATAGTAGAGATACTCTCCTTTCCTTCATCATTGGCTTGGGCTAACAAAGCACCAAGGGAGTCATCCAATGTGTAGAGGATGAGTGGCACGATAGAGTCTAGAGCTGGCGGCTTCACCAAATACTACTTGATATCTTTGAAGGAATGCGGCACTTATCATCCCACTTGAACTTGACATCCTATTTGATAAATGCTAAAATGGTTTGCATTTCCCGATGGGTTGGAGATAAAGTGTCTTAGATATGCCAACCACTTGAAAGATCTGAATTGAGTTAAACTTTTAGGGGTGTCATTTCTAATTTAGCTTTGATATTTTCTAGATCTATTTCAATTCTCGATGTCGATAACAAACCCAAGGAACTTTCATCAATGCACACTTCATGGGATTCATTTTGAGGTTAAATTGTCTTAATCATTCAAAAAATTACTCTCAAGTCAAAGAGATGGTCTTCCTTTTCTCTGCTTTTGACTACTAGATCATCAACATAGCATTCAACCGATAATAGATGAGTTTGTTGAAGATGGAGTCATGGCCTATTGGTATGTAGCACCAACATTTTAAGGCTGAAAAGCATGATCTTATAATAATAAATTTCGATCGGGTTTGAAAAGCGGTGTCTTTCATCCTCGAGAGCCATCTTAAGTTAGTTGTAGGATGACCTATCCATAAAGGAGAATCTTGCATGAGATGGCGATGTCCACCTTTAATTACGGTATAGGAAGAGGAAACTCCTTTGGACATGCCTTATTTAAGTCCAAGTCGGATATGCAAATTTGGCCATTTTTCTTCTTAATTGTGACATTGGCTAACTGTAGGGTATTTTTTTTCCTTAATGAAACTCGTCGTTTTCTTGACTTGAAATGACTATTTTTCTAATTGCATGCATCTAGAAGCTTGCTTGATAGGGTCGAATCTATTACTAGTTTATGGGCTATGATAATTGATCATCTCTTCATAGCTCTGCAAACCGGTCTTTAAACTCAATCAATAGCCTAACTAAGTTATCGGTTTCTTCTTCATTCGAATGACTGTATGCGGGCATGGATTTTCTTTCTTAAGGTTAATTTCTTTATTCTTGTCAATTATTGAATGGATTTTTCTTCAAATTCTAGTGATGCATCTTTGATTTGGAGATCATTTGGATCATCGAAGTTTCTAAACACACTTTCATAAGAGCTAGTGTGGTTGGAGAAAAACCTATCATTTGAGATGATTGGTAATAATTAGCATGATCGTCATCAATGATTGAATTGTACCAAATCTTAGTCGTCTTGATTATGCATCCCTATCTGTTGTTCCATAGCTTTTCAAAGTATTTTGACGTGCTTAGACCATATATAAGGAATCAAACATTTTTTTAAAGATTAAGAACATAAAGTACCAATCAAAAGGCAATTTCATTAATTCTTTATATGAATTATCCTCAAGTTTTACATCCACTTACGGACTTGGATGATGATAATCCCAATAGGAATCTCTTGACTTTGCATCAATGGAAGACTTAGGGGTTTCCTTAACTAAACATTTAGCTTTTGAGAGGAAAGTGAAGTTAGAGCTAAAGTCCCTAACTATTGTCGATAGTTTTACATAAATCTAATTCCAATATATTCATGATTTGCTTGGAGGCTTGGTCATCATTCTAGCTTGAGTGTCACCTCCAATGAAACCGAGAGGGGTTGGTTGGTATACTAACCACTTGAGACTCATCCTCGGCTAGATTTCAAGTCTATGTGAAAAGTAGGGTACTCTATGAATTGAAACATACCAACCAGGGGTCTTCCACCTGAACTACCACTACCTAGTGGAGGTCGAGTCATCTACCCATATGCCCATATGATAGAATGAACGTGGGTGGAATGTGATATGCCTACTTCTTCCTTGTTGTCCTTTTCTCCTTGAACTTTTATTTTCCTTTTCTTTTCTTTTTCTTTCTCTTCTTTTTTATTTTCTTTTGCATTTAAATTTTGATCAAGTTCATGAGAAAAGGTATTTTGAGGAAGATAGGACATCACATCTTCATATATCTCAACCTTTTGACTAAAAATAGCTTTTCATCATCTTTGACACGATCTAGATACCATTCTTTTGGACATTGATGCACGATGGTGGGAGGATGGAATCATCTTATTCGATGTATCCAAGGCCTACTGAACAAAGTAGTGAATGAAGTATTTGAATCAATTATGTAGAAGGCTTTTCTTCCAATCACCTATCTCAAAGGAAACACTATGGAACCTAAAGCCCTCTCCTTGTTCATTGAATCCTCTCAACATCATTCAATCTCCCTGAGTATGGAGATGTCATCCTTAAATAGGTAAGGGTCTTTAGACTCATAATGTTTTGATGATACTTGGATCAATAAGAACCACGGAGTATAAATGCATGTCCACTTTGTAATGTAGGGGATGGTTGTGCTTCATGTCCCCTATAAGAAGGTCTTCATCTGACTCTTTGGGCTTCCACAGGTGGCTCCTCCTATAGTGATCAGCATATTTTAGGATCAAGAAGAGCCTTGAATAATGACCCTCATCTCTGGATAAGACAAGGGCATCATATATAACTTAGATGACAACTTTCTTAGGTGAGAGAGGACATTGTAATCCACTCAGGGTGATCCTCCACAAGCATATCCAAGGGTGGAGCATCTGTGGAGGGGCTTCTCAATCATCTAAACTAATGTCTTATTTCCTCTTATCTTGAGATCACTAGGAGGTAGAACCTTGCCACTATGAAGGTTGACTTGGTGATCTCTTGTGGCGTTAGTGGAAGGTTCTACCCACTACACCTACGACTTTTCCTATGGGACCCTCAAAATCGAGATGATTCCAAGTCTATCTCAAGGGGTGAACCCATTATTGAGAAGGAAAGTTCAACTCTAAATTAGAAGAGAAAGATCGAGTTATTATGATTATTGAGAAACTTGAGAGCTTTCTAAGTAGTTAGACAACCATCATGACAGATATAATACAAACTAGCTTTATTCCTTGATTTCTTAGATTTTGAAGAAGATACATAGTAGAAGTGTTCAACCGATACAAGATGTGTACTAGAGGAAGAGCTAGGAAGTAGAGGTGCTTTCTTGAAGTAGTAGCTACATGATGACTAGATGATGGAATCGTTGGTTGCTACTTGGCTATCCCCTGGTGTGAGCTCACCCTTTCCCAAGTTGTCTTTGGCAATTTCAAACTTTCCTTAATGTTGGAGGTTTGAGTTGCCTCAAGCACACAAGGAAAGTTTCTTGATTTTGGAAATAATTTTCTTAGAGGTTCTGGGATAAGGAGATATCCCAACCTTCTTTGGTTTTGAGAGGATCACATTATCCCCAAGGATTACTCTAATGGAACTGGATGGTTGTTCCACAAGGTATTCCTTTGGGATAACTATGGCACTATCTTGAAGCTATGCTCAAGCGGTCCTTAAATATAAAGCAATCCTCCAAAACATGGCCTAGCATCGGTGGTAGGGGCAAAAGTTAAGATCATTGCTCTTGCCCACTTCCCTTGTAGGCTCGGGTAGCTAAAGTCAAGTTTCTTTAAGAGATTCTTAAAGACTTTCTTACCTCCCTCTTAAATGAATATGGTTTATTTAGTTTATCCATAAGAGTAGGTGGATGAGCCTAGTATGTGTACCACTATTGTGGATGTATGTGGTTAAGTAGGTGGTTGGGGAGGCTGCTATGGTGGTGATAGGATGGCCTTAGTGGTGGTAAAGAGGTGGAAGTGATGGATGTAGATCTCGTGGTCTCTCAAACGCTCTCGCTAGGCTTCCCTTATCTCTATTCTCGCCCCTGGTTTCTTCTCGACAAGCTTTTGTAGCTTTTATTGATTGATCCAAAAAGGTAATTATTTGGCTTCTCCTTGTAAGTAGCCTTGTTGATTAGCTTCTCAAATATTTTAATGGTGAAATCTTTGAGCATGAAGGACCGAGCCATGAATATTTTTAAGTAGAATTTCAATGGCATGATATTTAGGCATTGGTTCACATTTCATACTCAAATTATGCCATCGAGAATATAATCAATGAGGGACTCACCTGTTGTTGAGCCTGAGATTACCTACAGTCACCATTTGTTGAGCTCTAACAAACCTCTTAATGAAGAGTTGCTCTAACTCAAAGTCTTCACTAAACTATTAGAAAGTTTAGCGTCCAATCAAAGTTATGCATAAAGCTACAAAAAAGTCGAAAGTAACACTTCACCACCATTGTAACGGCTCACGAAGTGTATCTTGTTGCCCGTTCCTCATCAAAGCTCTTCAAAGAAGGTGGCACAAAACCCTTAGGATACTAGATGGCATCAATTCCTCTTCGTAGGTCTACCCTTTAGGCGATGATCCTCCTTGGGCTTGAGCCAACGCTCTCACTTGCTCAACCATGATTTTAATATCCTTTTCGTATGAATGTACTAACCACTACCTTCCTATACAAGGTGTGTTACCTACTAGAAATGTAGTCTTGGATTGATTCAAGACATGCAACAACTCAGTGGATCGATTTCTACAATAGTAGGATGAACTGTAGGCTTGGTTCGGGTGCTAAAATAGTTTCTAACAAGTCTTCAAGCCTCTTCCCCATCCTATCAATTTGATCATCCTTTTGTTTTATTTGTTGAAGGAGGTGTTGGGTTGAGTAGGTGTCATCTGCTCGACGCATCACCTTCTAAAGTCTACTAATCGTGAAGAAGAAAACTCTAGTATCTACCATGTGAACTCTGTGAATCCTCTAAGATCATCCTCATTAAGATCAAAATTAACCTTCTCACCCTCTAAGTCGGACCAATCATATCCTAAAATCTTCTTCTTCTCCACTAGATATTGAGTTATAATGTCATCTATGGTTGATTAAGCAGTAAAAGATTCGTGTGGTAGGATTGATGTCACGAGCATAGACATCTCTCCCTGGAGAGATAACCCTATGAGGCTCACTAGAAAGATGCTCGCTATCCGGGTGGGTGAGTAGTACTCTATGAGGATCTATGGCCATGGGGTAACAACTATCTCTCCTCCCTCACTGTGCTATCTCCATAGCCTACTATGTTGGTGGTGGTGGTGATGGAATGACTACGATACGAGGTCATCATTCCCTCCTCTCACCTGGCGGAAGGTTGAGCAGAGAGCTCGGCCACAATAGGAGGTGTAGATGGGAAGGATCTCTTGGCCATAGCAGATCACCGGTGGAGTTCTCTTCTCTGGATGCAACCTTCATGGCTTTGGAGATGATGGAACCACTAGAGATAGTGGATGTGGAGTAGAGGTGTGGTGGAGGCACCGGCTCTCTCTGAATAGAGCTCTCTCTTATGATGGGTAGTACATCGGTAGGAACTGTCGATTATGATTGGCGTGGGTAGCATCGAAAGTCCATGAGGGTTGAAGGATGGCCGCCTGCATCTATGTCTCTCCCTTCTAGTAATCTGTGATGTATGGGCCTCCACAGCCTCTCTTATCTGCACATTGTGGGGATAAGCGATCTTAAATCAAATTGAGCCCCAGACTCATCATCCATAAGCTCAGCCAACTCGGCCACAATAGATCTAAGGCGGGCATCGACCTTCTCCTCTTCTAATAGAGCCTAATAATGAACGCATGTGGAGGTGAAGTTGAGATCCTCCTAATGTCCTCCTCTCCAGATCAAGAGGGGTGAAACTTATTCTCTATAATAAAGGAGACACTACCCTAGGTAACTCCTCACTATGAGAAGGCGCCTCTCCAACTCTATCGGGTGTGATCGCTTGATCATATGGTTCTTATTTTGGCCGAGTCCTAGTAGGTCAAGCGGTATGGGAACTAGACCCAACTTTGAAGGCAGAGGAGACAATCCACGGAATTAGGGGAGCCTTCTCCTTGGAAGGTGCCAATGAGTGGGTGGTAGCCGTCTTGGGGCATAACAAATGGAACAATGGTAGCATTGTACTTACTATTGCGGCTAGCCTTTCTCTTAAGTGAGGGAATCTCCAAGTCGATAGCATCTCAACTGGATGATCGCTTCGCACGGTCACACTCCTACTAACTATTGTGAGGGTGGCCCCTCACATGTGATCCTAGCACCTCAAAGCCTCGGCCAAAATGGATGAGGTGGGCGGTGTGGGGAGCTAATCCAACGCCAAATCCATCTCGAAGGAAATGTAAAGACATACTTCTATGTTGTCATTTGAAATTGAACTATTGAAATGGGCCGAAAGTCAGCAATGTTGAAAAACAAGTTTGAATCGATTTTTGCTTTGTTGATTTTGAATTTTGATTTATAATATGAACCACACTCAACAACTTGAAAGTGTTAAGTGGGGCTCAAATGAATTTGGAAGAGATTTTGGAATTGATTGGAAAGGAGATTTTAAATACAAAATCTATTTTAAACAAATTTGTGTATGTTGAAAATGGGTTCAAATATTTTGAAGAGATTTATGCTTCCATATGTTCATATTTGAATTTGATTTTTTGAGTTTGAGGACCCTTCATTTAACAAATTTGAGTATGTTAAAGTAAGGGTCAATTGATTTTATTTTGATTTGTGATTTTGAGATTTACTCACTTAGCAAATTTGGGTATGCTACGTGAGGTGTTTGAAAATAATTTTCTTCTTTTGCTTGCTTGTGAGTCATGTGTGAATTTAAAATGGAATCTACACTTAGCAAATTTGAGTATGTTAAATGAAAATCTAAGTGTTTTGTCATTTTGAAAAGAGGATCTTTACTTAGCAAATTTAGGTATGCTAAATAGAAGATCCATGTGTGTTTTATTTTGATGATTTTGAAAAGATTCTTAGCAAATTTAGGTATGCTAAAGAAATCCAAATGTGTTTTATGTTTTCATGATTTTGAAAAGAGGATTCTTAGAAATTTAGGTATGCTAAGGAAATCCAAATGTGTTTTATGTTTTGATTATTTTCAAAGAGGATTCTTAGCAAATTTAGGTATGCTAAGAAAATCCAAATGTGTTTTATGTTTGATGATTTTGAGAAGAGAATTCTTAGTAACTTTAGGTATGCTAAGGAAATCCAAATGTGTTTTATATTTTGATGATTTTGAAAAGAGTATTCTTAGCAAATTTAGGTATGCTAAGGAAATCCAAATGTGTTTTATGTTTTGATGATTTTGAAAAGAGGATTCTTCACTTAGCAAACTTAGGTATGCTAAATAAAGGATCCATGTGTGTTTTGATTTTGTGATTTTGATTATGAAAAGTGGATCCTTACTTAGCAAATTTGAGTATACTATATGAAAGATCCAAATGTTGCATGATTTTTCTTTGAAAAGAGGATATTGATTTAGCAAATTTAGGTATGCTAAATGAGATCCAATTGTGTTATGATTTTTGATGTTTTGATTTTTTTTTAATTTTGAAAAGATGATTTTCACTTAGCAAATTCTATGCTAAACAAAAGATCTAAATGTGTTTAAACTTTGAAAAGATGATTGTTAATTTTGAAAAGATGATTATTGATTTTTTAAAAAAAATAAAATCTTCATTCAATTAAATTGAATGAGGATGTTCATTTGTGCTTTTGAAAAATATGATTATGGATTTTACTTTTGAAAAGGTGATTGTTGATTTTATTTTGAAAATGTGATTGTTGATTTTATTTTGAAAATGAAATCTTCATTCAATAAATTGAATGAGGAAGTTCATTTGTGCTTTTGAAAAGATGATTGTTCATTTTATTTTTTTTAAAATGAAATTCTCATTCAATAAATTGAATGAGGAAGTCCATTGTGCTTTTGAAAAGAATGATTGTTTATTTGATTTTTGAAAATAAAATTCTCATTCAATAAATTGAATGAGGAAGTCCATTTATGCTTTTGAAAATATGATTGTTGACTTTATTTTTTTTGAGTCCTACACTAACAATCATGAAGATTGTTAGATGAGGTTGGTTTATAAAAATTTTTTTGTAAACATTTTATTATGTGCATTTTGAAAAGTGCTTTTGGAAATTGATATTTTTATAAAGGTTTTATTTCTCTTTTTTGGAATGAACCTTTACTTACCATAAAAATGGTAAGGAGGAAGCCTCTAGTTATTTCTTTTTATTAAATTTTATTTTCACCAATTGGGAACCAATAGGGGTTTTAAGAGCTACAGTGAGGCCATAAAACATAAAGGATGTTGGCTAGCAAGCTTAAGGATGAAATAAACTAAGTGCCAACGAAAAAAAAGAAAGATAGTATTAGGTTCATATAAAATATAAACCCACTATCAATACTGAGGCAATGATAATTTACCAAAGATGGAGAGAGGAACCTTTCCTAGTGGAGTCACCAAAAAAATGTGGCAAAATTTTTCTCATCTTCATCTATCTTTTGAAAGGATAAATGAAAAAAATGATCTTGCTTGGTTGGGACACCATGCATCCATAGATGTTCTTATTAAGGTGATGTAACATTGAGGAATGATGTACAATCTCGAGACAAAAGTCACCATCCTACAATGGACCTAATCACCTTAATAAGGACTCCAGGACTATGGGTCTTGATGTACCAAAGATTATTCCCCTACTTTACAAGGAAAAGTAAAGTAGGGTTTATTTTAAATCGAAGTTTGTTAAGTTCCCTATGAGGAAAGCCCCATAGTTAATTACATTTTAAAGAATGAGATCCTTTAGAATACTCTCGATTAAGATAAATGATCGTTATCGCCAAAGATTTCAAAGATAGGACTATCAATTGATTGGTTCATTTTTAGAAGATCAAGTGAGATTGATCAAGACAAGGAGTTATTATCGAGACCAAAGGATGATAAGTAGATGCTTATGATACTAGGAGGCTAGTAAACATCCCAAACTATCCTATGGTTAGGCTTTATATTTTTGGAATTTGATTTATTTGTTTGAGTTGAATTTTTGTTAGAAATCTAGGACTTACAATTCCATGACACAAGATCATGAAAATGCCTAGGTGAGGATTTATGTAGCCATAAAGAGAAGTAACAACCTCGAACCTAAATCTAGGGAGCTTTGAGGGCCAAAGCACGACCTAAATCTAAGGTAAAATGGGTATATAGTTTACCTACACAAGAGAGGATAAATCACCCATTGTTTGGACTTACAACCTTTAGGGGTGGCCGCCAACTAACTCCTCCTACGATTTCAAATACATGTAGGCAAGTCATATGCTTTTGCAAGATAGCTAAGTTGTTGCTTATTTAGAAAGAGACTAAGTACTTAAACACACTCCCTAAGAGACTAGATCATGTAGGGCATGAATTCATGACTTAAATCTAATCCAAATTTTGTTATGTTTTACTTTTATTTTTGGACAATTTATTTGGCTTTGGGATTCATATGCCTAATGCATGAGAAATTGGATTATAGGACAAAATCAGCAAGAAAGGAGGTGTGTTTCCACCATGGCTCTCAAAGGTCAAGCCAAGTTCCTTAGCAAAGGTGGAAGCCCTCCATAATAACAATGAAGCAAGATGCTTTTCATGCATGATGTGAAAATATACAACATCCAATAAGGGGTTGATAAATCTTTTATCTTGTTTTAAAACCTAAGATTTAGATGAGGTTATGAGTTATTAATTTTAATTTTGCATTGATTAATTAAATAGAAATTTTATTTTTCCTAAGAGCCTAATCATTATCCGGGACATTCATCAAAGCAAGAAACTAGGAAAATATGTCATCTTAATACACAAGCTAAACAAACATCAAACAATTTATAAAGCTAGCACAAAAGAATACTGAGGCCTTTTTTTGGTGGCTCCGCACAAACCCAAAATAAATTGGGTAGTCAAGCTCTACCCTTATACAACCCGGATTACAAATGAATTAATTACAATAAAAAAGGAATTCATGTTATGAGGGTCTTCATGCTTCATTTATCCTTTACTTCTTTCTTCTTTCTTCTTCCTTCTTTCTTCTTTCTACTTTTGGTTGGTTGGAAGGTGGTTGCTCCAAAGGCTTCACATAGTACATAAGACATAGTCTTATGACCAATATTCATCTTAATCTCCCATAACATTCATTCCAACTCCTAGTTGCAAAATTACATGAAAATGGGAAAAGTAAATCTAACTAACACTACAAAAGAGATTAGCTAAACAAATCACACAATCCCAAGCATATATATGAATAAATTGGACTTAGCAACCCACACATAGGTAACCAAGTCCACACAGTGGATTATGCTTAGGGGTATAAGCAACCATAGCAAAAAAGCATTTATATTTTTATTACAGCACCCTTAAGCATAATCCTGAAGATAATCGTTAGATTAAGATCATCGTTGTTGACCTCATTTTAAAATGAGCTCTACCTCCATCTTAGACATAGGATTCCTCTTAGACATTAAGAGTTCCTTAGTCTTAAGACACTTCTAGTGATTAGGTGAACACCTAACACAGAGACTTAGAAGAGTTAGCCATATAGGAATGCCTTAAGGGTGTTAGGAAATTTTGTCTATGGCTTGAACCAAATCCTTCCTTCCTTCTTTCAAGTCAAACTCCAAATTCAAATCAACCTCAAACTTAAATAAACTCCAATTCCAAACCAAATCTTAAATCCAATGGATTTTCAAATCATGAATCAATTCCAAAATAGTTGATTGAATTCCAAACATCTTTCTAAATCACTTTGATTTTATCTTATGGACTTAGCTCAAATCAAACTCTAATCAATTCAAAGTCAAGAGATTTTCATACTTTTTTATTTATATTTATATTCACAAATATAAAAGAAATATAAATTCAAATAACAAAACTAAATCCAAAACTCAGTCCAAATCTAAAATCTTTTCCTAAACCCCTTTGGATTTCACCTTATGGACTTAACCCAAATCAAAATATTTTCTCATAACCCATTTATATTCTCATTTATATTCACAAAAATAAATGAAATATAATTTCAAATAACCAAAACTAAAACCAAAACTCAAGTCCAAATCTAAAATCTTTGTAAATCCCTTTGGATTTCATGGACTTAACCCAAATCAAATTCAAACCACTTCATACTCAAAATATTTTTCATAACCCATTTATATTCTCATTTTATTCACAAATATAAATGAAATATAAATTCAAATAACCAAAACCAAATCCAAAACTCAATTCCAAGTTCAAAATCTTTCCAAAGCCCTTTGATTTCATCCTATGGACTTAGCTCAAATCAAATTCAAATCACTTCTCAAGAGATTTTCTCATGACCCATTTATATTATCATTTATATTCATAAATATAAATGAAATATAAAATTCAAAATAAAATTCAAAACTCAAACACAAATCTAATCTAAAACCTATACCCTTATACCCTTTCGTCAAATTTTTAAGCCAAATCAAATGTAAATCAATCCAAACCCCTTGGATTTTCTTCATGATTCAATCAATCCTTCAATCATGAATCCAAATATAAACATAAACTTCAATCATCAACCAAAACTAAATTCAAAACTCAAACCCAAGTCAAACCCATGTTCATTCTTTAACTTGAAATTATCAAATGAATCAAAACCCATTTGACTCAATCACTTGCAAATGGATTTATATTTCAATCATAAGCCTATATGTGAATTCAACCAATCTTGAATCAAGCCTTGATCAAGTCAATAGACCCACTTAGGCTCACTTGACCCAAAGTGACATAAAACACATTTTTGAGCCAAATTCTAACTCTACCTAAATTGGATTGAACTAAGCCCACCTAAGCCTCACATTATAAGCAACAATCATCATGAGATGATAAATCACTCAAATTGGGTCAAACCAAGTCAAACCTAAGGGTTGACCAAGTAAAAACTTAGCCAAAATGAAACCTAAACTAGCCAAAATCCACCATAGGCCAAATTGATTGAAACCATTAATCAAAACTAATTCATGATTAATGTTTGAACTTGACCAAGTCATCATTTGAGCCTAACCTAGCCTAATTGGCCACTTGACCCAAGTTGAGCCAACTTGACCTAAAAAAGTCAAAATGTATCAAATCTTGATCTAAGACAAATTGATTGCAAACCAATGTGTCAAACTCATTCTAAACCACTTATTGAACTTGACCAAAGTCTTAATTGGCCAACTAGACCCAACCTAGCTCAATCAATTATGAACCCAACTTGACCTAAAAGGTCAAATCAAGCAAAACAAACCAAACCAAAATTGATTGAAACCAAAGCTTACAAAATATTTCAAATGACCAACCATACCTAAACCAACCCATGACCTAACCCAAAGGTCAAATGGATCAAATCAACTTGGCCCATTTGACCTAAATGAAATCAAATGAACCAAAACCAAATATAAACTAAATTGAACCAAACCAATGATGCCAACACATTTCAAATGATCACATGAACTTGACCCAACCCTTGGTTTGACCCAATTTGACCAATTGGTCAACTTGACCTAAGTTGACCCATTTTGACCTAAATGGGTCAACATGAGCCAAATGACATCAAATCAACTCCAAATTCTTTAACATTTGGACCAAATTTCAAAGTGAAATCAAAGCCAAATGATCATTTTACCCCTAGGTCAAGGATAACCGGCCAATTCCACTTGAATTTGGTCAAATCCTTTTCATGAACTTGCACCTCTTAATGGATCAAATGGACACTAATAATGTGGTGCACATGACAATGGGTTTGGGTGTCATCTCAAGGCCAAAATCACGACCTACATCAAAATGAGCACATGGATCACCCCACACCTGTTAACAAATGGAAACTACTCCACTATGCCCTCTAAAATTGAATTACATGGAATCCAAAACAACCCCAAACTCAAACAATCAAGTTAATTGATCCAAAATGGAAGGGAAGCTCAGGTGGTCAATCCTTGAGATATACTCCCCTAATTCCACTTCATTCCACATCTCTTGCTATCAATTGAGCCTTAAGAACCTAGAGCAAGCAGCTTACAGCATCCTCAAGCTCTTGGCATTTCTCCATTTCTCTGTTTGCAAAACCAAAAATAGGGAGGTAGCAAGAAATTCCAACTTACTCAATACCAGGTCATAGCTCAATTCCTCTTGCAAGCACCTTCAAGGCACCAAGTCGAGTTCATCCAAAGCTTTTCCAAGCTTCCAAGGCTTGACCAAAGTCATGGCTAGGAGGAGGTTTGGCCAGTGGAATATCAACCTCAAACCTTGAGCCTTCAAACCTTCAGGGCTTCATCTCCACTCGAAGCTATCTCCATGGTTGGGAGTGTAGTGATAGCCTCAAGGTATGCCTCAAAAAAGTTGGGATTCATTGGTCCTTTATGAAAGAAAGTTTCATCCCATTAGAAATTGGTCATTGGATGTCTTCACCTCTATGGTGTGTGATCAATCTCCACTCAATCCAAGCTCAAGTAGCTTCGGATCAAGCCTTGAGGATGGGCGATCACCATCTCCCAGGCGGGGATGAATCACGGACCATCCATCATGCATGTTTTGTATGGAAGGTCCATTAATTCATGTTAGATCCACATTTTAATCCATTTAGATCCTCGGGTTTAATCGGGTCGATCTTTGATCTGAGACGGTCCAAAAGGGCCTTTAGACCATTGATTTTGATAACTTAAATAGCCAATCCCATCATGCCGTGAAAGTGTGCATCCCATGTCCACATGGCGATGGGATTTGTTATATAATTAGAGATTTAATAACTAATAATCATATAAACTTCAAAATTACATAACTAAATGTAGAAAAATCAAAAAACTACAAACTCAAATGAATTTTGAAGATATTTTAAAGGATAGTAATATAAAATTAAGTTTAATTGATTTTGAATAGTAAATTTTATGTAATTTGAGTTTTATTAGAAATACAATTATGTTAATTACTCCCTAATTATTTCATTGATTAATTCCAAATTTCTTAGGTATGTTTAGTGGGATGACTTCTACCTCACCTAATTTTCTTGGAATTTATCAATAGTTTAATTAGGGGAATTGCTTGATTCATCTCTAATCACTCTCTTAATCAATTAAATGATTAATTAACCTATTAAATGATGATAAATTTATTAATTAAATTTATTAAGCACCTTGGAACATTAGATAAACTTAGGGAATGAGATGCCTATTCTAAATCTTTTACGCTAAGTCTATTTCATTTGATTGAAAACTTAATTAATTTACAAATTGATTAATGATTTAATCATTTCATTAAATAGCTTAATTAACCAAACTCAAAATCAAAATTAATCCATAAACTTAATCACTTAATCAATCCTTTTTGGGTAGATGCTTAGGTGTTCAATAACCTAAGTAAGCTTAAGGAAATCAAATCCAACCTACATGTGTGGGAAGGGTTATGAAAGTACTTAATTAAACTCATTAGCTTAATTAATCAATATTATGGGCCAATTGCATTAGGCCCTTTCTTTCTTAGGCTGCATTGCTATTTAAATTCAATGTGGTTGCATATCATATGTTGGCTCATAATTGTTTGAATAATTATATATTAAGGAGGTGTAGGTAAGGGGTAATTAAAGAACTTAATTCACACCTTAACCTAAGCAAAACATAAAATTAATCTAATGGTTCTAAAATTAAACTAAAATAATACACATGTGGGAGATGGGTTAGGACCAGTAAACCTTCCCACATTTTCTAAATTCAAATCAAAGTCAAAACAAAACAAGCAAAAAATCAAAAAAATTTTAAACCAACTTTGATTCACTTTAAATAATCTTATTCCATAGGATTGTCTTTAGGAATTAATTAGGGTGAGTGAAGTTACATGCTTACATCACTTTATTTCTTTCCTAGCATGCTAAATGTGTATGTCATATGAAATCATGCATTCATATCTTTTGAAAAATAAATTAAAAATGAAATATTTCCTTTATGTCAAATTGCATGTTTTGGCTAAAGTAAGAATATGGCTATTATCACTACTAAATCCAAAATTATTTTCAAAATGTAGAAATCAAATATTACAAATGAATGGTATGCTACTTATAATTACTTATAAGCTTGTGGGTATAATATAAAATGTGCATTATGTGACTTTCTTCTTCTCTCTTTTAGCATAGTCTTGAATAGGATTTGCAAAGTGTATAGTTCATTTGAAAAGATAACAACACTTGCTTAAATCCATTCTTATTCATTTTATGTTATCATTTAAAAGGGACCTTCACATTTGCACATATAAATTAAACAACAAAATTAAACAGACAAACATAAACCTTTTGCATGATTCTCTTTCCACATTTCTTTTTGTACATGCACATGTATTTAAGAAGAGTGCTATATTAGTATACCAGTTTGAGATTTTAAGTAGCCCCAAGATAGGTCTTATATCTTACACCTACAATGTAAAACAATGGCATACTCACTTATGTCTTTCATACGTAAATATGCATTTGAATAGTGGATAAAAGATCCCTCTCTTTCTACTTAATAAAATCATGCATCATTAAGCATCCAAATTTTCTTAAGCAACATCCTTTAGCATTCATCATCAAGGTGTGCTATCATTTCATTTGCATGCATAGATATGCTTAGGATTCATCCATATGCATTTTACACATGTTGGAAAGAAATAAAGTGTTGTACATTTTGTGATAGTAATTCACTTTAATTAATCTTAAAAATGCCTTTTTTTAAATAGCTTTGTTTAGAGTCTATCTAAACTTAGGATTAATTAAAACACATAATAAAATATTCACTAAAACAAATATCATTAATGAATCCACCTTAGAAATTACTTAAGGTATGGAAAGAGAAGTTCTCTTCTCTTTTCTCTATTTATAATTAATTGTAGGTTCATTCAAACCAAATCAAATCATAAAATAAAATAAACCAAATCAACTAAATCACTTAAATGAAATCACCCTCTAAGTTGAACTCTTCATACTTAGAAAATTCAAACCTTAAAGCCTAGCTAAGACATGCCACACAAGCCTTAAATGGCACACATAAAGCTAAGTCATCATTTCTAGTCCTATGAAGGTGGTGCATGGTTTGATGTTTGCTTTTACTTTGTAATGTAATATTTTAGTCTGGATGTTAGGGTGTATGTGTAGAATGAATGGTAATCGATCTTAGTCTAACCATTATCTTCAACAAGGGATTGTGCTTAGAGTATAATAAAAATATAAATATTTTTTGTTGGTTGCTTATACCCCTAAATAATCCAAAATAGGCCAAGTGGACTTGGTTACCTATGTGTGGGGTGATAAGTCTAATTTATTCATACACATGCTTGGGCTTGTGTGGTTTGTTTAGCTAATCTTTATTTTACAAGTGTTAGTTAGATTTACTTTTCCCATTTTCATATAATTTTTTGCAATTAGAATTTGGAATGAATGTTATGGGAGATTAGGATGAACATTGGTCATAAGACTATGTCTTATATACCATGTGAAGCCTTTAGCAACAACCTTCCAACCAACCAAAAGAAGAAAGAAGAAAGATGAAAGAAAGAATAAAAGAAGAAAGGAGAAATAAAGAATGAAGACCCCATAACATGAATTCCTTTTTTATTGTAATTAATTCATTTATAATCAGTTGTATAAGGGTAGAGCTCTACTACCCAATTTATTTTCAGGTTTGTGTGGTGGAGCTCGACCAAAAGGCCTCTTATTCTTTTTACGCTAGGTTTATAAATCGATGTTTGTTTAGCTTGTGCATTAAGATGGCATATTTTTCTAGTTTATTCCCTACTTTAATGAATGGCCTAGATGCGATTAGGCTCTTAGAAAAAAATAAATTTTCTAACTAATTAATCAACTCAAAACTAGAAATTAACAACTCATAACCTCAAAGCTTAGGTTATAAATCAAGATAAAAGATTTAGCAACCCCTTATATGTTATATATTTTCACATCATGCATAAAAGCATCTTGCTTCACTCTTGCTTATGGAGGGCTTCCACCCATGCCAAGGAATTTAGCTTGACCATTGAGAGCCATGGTGAAAACACACCTCTTTCTTGCTAATTTCAACCCATTATCAAATTTCTCATGCATTAGGCATATGAATCCCATAGCTTGTGTCAAATCAATTGTCCAAAAAATAAAAATAAAATATAATAAAATTTGCATTAGATTTAAGTCATTAATCATGCCCTACATGATTTAGTCTCTTAAGGAGTGTGTTTAAGGACTTAGGCTCTTTCTAAATAAACAACAATTAGCTATCTTGCAAAAGCATATGACTTGCCTACATGTATTTAAAATAGGAGGAGTTAGTTGGCACCAGGTGGTTGTAAGTCTAAATAGTCGGGTGGTTTATCCTCTCTTATGGAAGTAAAATACCCATCTTCACCTTAGATTTAGGTCATGCTTTGGCCTTCGCCAATGCTTTCTAGATTTAGGTTAAGAGGTTGCTACTTCCCTTGTGGGCTACGAGCATAAATCCTCACCTCTTAGGCATTTCCACGATCTTGCGTCATGGACTTATAAGCCCTAGATTTCTAATAAAAATTTAGGTCAAACAAATGAATCATTTCAATTTAAAATATATAAAGCTCATAGGATAGTTTGGGATGCTTTAAATCTGTATTAGAAGCATCCACTTACCTTCCTTTAGTCTCAATAATAACTCCCTCCTCTTAATCAATCCCACTTGATCTTCCAAAAATAAACCAATTGATTGATAGTCTATTTTTGAAATCTTTGAAGACAACGATCATTTACCTTAATCAAGAGTATTCTAAGGAATCTCATTCCTTAGGATGTAATTAACTATGGTGGATTACTTTCATAGAGAACTTAACGAACCTAGTTTAAAATAAACTCTACTTTACTTTTTTATGTAAAGTAGGGGAAGAATCTCTGTACATACAAAACCCATAGTCCTTAGGAGTCCTTATTCGTGATTTGGTCCATTATAAAGTGGTGATTTCTATCTTTCGAGATAATACACCTTTCCTTAATGTCATACTTGGTCACCCTAATAAGAACATCGTGGATCTACGTGGTGTCTCAACAAGCGGTATTATATTTTTATCTTCATTTGTCCTTTCCAAAATGATAGATGAATATGAGATTAAAATTTTACAATAATTGCCCTACCATTGCACATACACCTAATATCGGACTAAAATATCACATCAAAAATAAAAGTAAACATCAAACCATGCACCACCTAACATAAGACTAGAAATAGTGACTTAGCTTAATGTGTGTCATTTAAGGCTTTGTGTGGTATGTCTTAGCTAGGCTTTAAGGTTAGAATTTTCTAAGTATGGAGGGTTCAACTTTGAGGGTAATTTTATTTAAGTGATTTAGTTGATTTGGTTTATTTTTATTTTATGATTTTATTTGATTTGAATGAACCTATAATTAATTACTAAGTGTTGTAAAGAGAGGAAAAGAGAAGAGGACTTCTTTTCCTCCCTACCTTAAGTAATTTCTAAAGTGGATTCATTAATAATTTTCTAATGAATATTTTATTATGTGCTTTAACTAATCCTAAGTTTAGATGGGCTCTAAACAAACCTATTCAAAGAGAAAGGCATTTTAAGATTAAGTAAATTGAATTACTATCACAAAACACACAACACTTTATTTCTTTCCAACATATGCACATGGATGAATCCTAAGCATATCTATACATACAAGTGGAAATATTAGCACTTAATGATGAATGCTAAGAGATGTTGCTTAAGAAAATTTGGAATGTTTTATGTATGCATGATTTTGTTAAGTAGAAAAGAGGGTTCTTTTATCCATTATTCATATGTACATTTAAATGTATGAAAGACATATGAGTGAATCTGGCCATTATTTTCTACACAGGGGTGTAAGGTACAAGACTTGCTACTTAAAAGCCCAACCAGGTGTCAGACTAATATACCATTTTTCTAAAATACATGTACATATACAAAAAAAATGAATGGAAAAAGAATCATGCAAAAGTTTATGTTTGTTTGTTTTGATTTGGTTACAATTTACATGTGTAAATGTGAAGGTCCCTCTTAAATGATAACATAAGAATGAATAGGAATGGATTTAAGCAAGTGTTGTGTTCTTTTCAAATGAACTATACATTTTGCAAATCTTATTCAAAACCATGTTAAAAGAGAAAAGAAGGAAAAGTCACATAATGCACATTATATTATACTACCAAACTATAAGTAATTATAAGTAGCATACCTTTCATTTGTAATATTTGATTTCTAAGTTTTGAAAATAATTTTGGATTTAGTAGTGATAATAGACATTCATATTCTTACTTTAGCCAAAACATGCAATTTGACATAAAGGAAACATTTCATTTTAATTTGATTTTTCAATAGACATGAATGCATGATTTTCATATGACATACAAATTTAGCATGCTAGGAAAGAAACAAAGTAATGTAAGCATGTAATTTCATTCACCTTAATTAATTCCTAAAGAGAATCCTATGGAATAAGATCATTTAAAGTGAATCAAATTGTTTAAAGAAATTTTTAGTTTTGTTTTGAATTTGATTTGAATTTAGGAAATGTGAAAAGGTTTGCTGGTCCTAACTCATCTCCCACATGTGTGTGTTATTTTAGTTTAATTTTTAGAACTATTAAGTTGATTTTATGTCTTGTTTAGGTTAAAGTATAAATTAAGTTCATTAATTACCCTTGCCTACACCTCCTTAACATAATTATTCAAACAATTATGAGCCAACATATGACATGCAACCACATTGAATTTAAATGCAATGCACCCCAAGAAAGAAAAGGTCTAATGCAATTGGCTCACAATTAATGATTAATTAAGCTAAAGGGTTTAATTAAGTACTTTCATAACCTTCCACACATGTGAGTAAAAAATGATTTCCTTAAGCTTACTTAGGTTATTGAACACCTAAGTATCTACCCAAGAAAGGATTGATTATGTGATTAAGTTTTTAGATTAATTTTTTATTTTGAGTTTGGTTAATTAAGCTATTTAATGAAATAATTAAATCATTAATCAATTTGTAAATTAATTAAGTTTTCATTCAAATGAAATAGACTTAGGGAAAAGATTTGGAAAAGGCATCATATTCTCATTCCCAAAGTCTATCCACTCCAAAAACTAACAAGTTTAATTAATGAATTTATCATTATTTAATAGGTTAATTAATCATTTAATTGATTAGAGTGATTAGAAATGAAACAAGTAATTACTTAAATTAATGCAATAATAAATTCCAAAAAAATCATGGGAGGAGAGGTCATCCCACTAATTAACCCTAAGGAGTTTGGAAATAATTATTGGAATAATTAAGGAGTAATTAATATAATTCCATCCCTAAGGAAAGTCAAATTAAGAAAATACCACTATTCAAAATTAAATAAAACTAATTTTATATTATTCCCCTTGAATTATCTTTCAAATGAAGTTGAGTTTGCATTTTTTGGATTTTTCTATATTTAGTTATAAATATTTGAAGTTTTTGTGATTATTAGGTAATTAAATCCCTAATTATATAACTAATCCCGACACCATGTGAATCTGACATGGCATGCTTTCCATGTGGCACTATTGGTTATTTAAGTTATCAAATCAACTGAGCAATTGGTACGTGCTTTCCCTTGGACCATATCGGATGGTCCGGATTAAACCCGTGGATCTAAAGGGATTAAATGGAGGATCTAACATGGATTAATCAGGACCATCCATTGAAAACATGCGGGATGGACAGTCCATGATTAATCCATGCCTTTACAAGTGACAATCCATCCCTTATGATCCGAGCTCACTTGAGCTCGGTTGAGTAGAGATTGAACACACACCATCTAGAGGTAAGAAGGAAGACATCCAATGGTCAAATTTACTTGAGAAGAAAGCTCCCTTCACAAAGGACCGAGGAATTCTAGCTAAGCTTTGGATTCATACCTCACCGAGGCTATCAGTGCTCCCAAATGTCGAGGTAGCTTCTTCTAGTGAGGCTAAGCCCTGTTGAAGGTTTGAAGGCTTGAGATCAAGTGGATCCTCCTATTGGCCAAGATTATCTTCAAGTGCTTGTCGCTTGGTCTAGCTCCCTCCTTCCTGCCTTGGAAGCTTGGAAAAGATTTGGATCAACTCGACATGGTGCCTTGAAGGTGCTTGCAATAGAATTTGGAGTTTGGTATTGAATTGAGTGAGTTTGGATTTCACCTCACATATTTTTTGGTTTGGCTAAACCAAAATGGAGAATTGGAAAGGGCTTTAGGATGCTTAGAGAGCTTGACAATGCTTCCTCGAAGTTCCTATCACTCAATTGAATACAAGAGATCATGAATGAAGTGGAATTGGGGTGTATATCTCCCCATACAAGAATCGGATGACCGAAGCTTGTCTCTTCCATTTTGATCAAATTGATCACAATGAGTGGGTTGGTTAGCTTTAAGCTCCACATTTTGGCATGAGTGGAGTGGTGAAGTTTCCATGTGCACATTTGAGTGGAGGAGTGATTCCATGTGGAGAATTTCTCATTGGGTGGTCTATTTTGGCCTTGGGTTGGGTCTGACCCAAACTTGGGTCATGTGCACCACACTCATTAGTGTCCACTTGGTCCACTAAGAGGGTGTCAAGTGGCCATGAAAAGGATTTGACCAAATTCTAAGTGGAATTGGCCATAGGTTACCCCTTGAACTAGGGGTAAAATGGTCATTTGGCTTTGATTTCAATTTGGGTAGATTTAGAATAGTTTAAAATTATAAATTTTAAAAAAATTTGGAGTTGATTTGATATCATTTGGCTCATGTTGACCCATTTAGGTCAAAATGGGTCAACTTAGGTCAAGTTGACCAAATTAATGAAGTGAAACCAAGGGTTGGGTCAAGTTCATATGACCATTTGAAATGTGTTGGCATCATTGGTTTGGTTCAATTTGGTTTATATTTCATTTTGGTTCATTTGATTTCATTTAGGTCAAATGGGTCAAGTTGACCCATTTGACCTAATTAGGTTAGGTCATGGGTTGGTTTAGGTTTGGTTGGTTATTTGAAATGTTTTGCAATCTTTAGTTTCAATAAATTTTGGTTTGATTAAGTTTCAAGTTTATTTTATCTTTTAGGTCAAGTTGGGTTCATGGTCAATAGTTGGGTCTAGTTGGCCAATTGAGGCTTTGGTCAAGTTCAATAAGTGGTTTAGAATGAATTTGACACATTAGTTGTAATCAATTTGGCTTATATCAAGATTTGACATATTTTGACTTTTAGGTCAAGTTGGATCAACTTGGGTCAAGTGGCCAATCTAGGCTCAAATGATGACTTGGCAATGTTCAATCATTGATCATGAATTAGTTTTGATTAATGGTTTCAATCAATTTGGCCTATGATGGATTTTGGCTAGTTTGAGTTTCATTTTGGCTAAGTGTTGACTTGGTCATTCTTTAAGTTTGACTTAGTTTGACCTAATTTGAGTGATTGATCATCTCATGATGATTGTTGCTCACAATGTGAGGATTAGATGGGCTTAGTTCAATCCAATTTGTGTAGGATTAAAATTTAGCTTTAAAAGGTACTTTAAGTTACTTTGGGTCAAGTGAGCCTAAGTGGGTCAATTGACTTGATCATTCAAGTTTGGCTACACTCACATATGGACCTATGATTAAAATATAAATCCATTTGCAAGTGATTTGGAGTCAAATGGGTTTTGATTCATTTGATAATTTTCAAGTTCAAAGGAAGAACATGGGTTTGATTTGGGTTTGAGTTTTGAATTTAGTTTTGGTTTGATAATTGAATTTTGTGCTTATATTTGGATTCATGATTAAAGGATTGATTGAATCGTGAAGAAAATCAAGGGTTTGGATTGATTTTGAATTTGTTAAGTTCAAGAATTTGACTAGAAGCATAGGTTGGTTTTAAAGTAGCTTTGGGTTTGAGTTTTGAATTTGGTTTTGGGTATTTGAATTTATGTTTCATTTATATTTGTGAATATAAATGAGAATATAAATGGGTTATGAGAAAATGCCTTGAGCTTGAAATGATTTGAATTTGATTTGAAGGAGTTCAAGGGTTTATGTTGAAAGAGTTTAGTTGGATTTTGATTGGATTTGGATTTCAATTTTGTATTTGTTTTAGTTATTTGAATTTATATTTCATTTATATTTATGAATGTAAATGAGAATATAAATGGGTTATGAGAAAATATTTTGAATTTGAAGTGGTTTGAATTTGATTTGGGTTAAGTCCATAAGGTAAAATCCAAAGTGACTTAGCAAGAATTTCTAAAATTTGGAATTGAGTTTTGGATTGAGTTTTGTTATTTGAATTTATATTTCATTTATATTCTATGAATATAAATGAGAATATAAATTGGTTGTATTTGATTTTGATTATGATTTGAGGTTTGACTGAAGAAGAGAGTAAGGATTTGTCTGCTATAGGGTGGGCAAGTTTTCCTAACACCCCTAAGGTATGACCTATTCCTATGGCTAACTCTTCTAAGTCTCTGTTAGGTTATGTTCACCTAATCACTGTGTCTTAAGACTAAGAAACTCTTAGTTCTAAGAGGAATCTTATGTCTAAGATGGTTCTAAAAAATGAGGTTAACAATAAGCTAAACAAACATCAAACAATTTTATAAAGCAAGTTAAAAGAATAAAAGGCCTTTGTGGTCAATGACAAACCTGAAAAGAAATGTGGGTAGCTTTACTACAACCCAGATTACAAGTGAATAATTATAATTTAGAAGGAATTTATGTTATGGGGTCTTCATTCTTCATTTCTTCATTTTATTTGTTCATTCCTTCCTTCCTTTTGGCTTGGAATGTGTTGCTCCAAAGGCTTCACATGGTACATAAGATATGGTCTTATGACCAATGTTCACCCCACTTCCCATAACATTCATTCCAAATCTTAATTGCAAAATTACATAAAATGGAAAAGTAAATCTAACTAAAACCTACAAAATAGAGATTACCACCACACATCCCAAGCATGTATATGAATAAATTGGACTTAACACTCCACATGGGTAACTAAGTCCACCTTGCTTATTTTGGATTATGTTTAGGGTATAAGCAACCGCACAAAGAAAAATATTAATATTTTATTATAGCCCTTAAGCATAATCCCGTAAGACATGATTAAGCTAAGATCATCCTATCATCCATACAACATACACCCTAACATCAAGTATAAAACATTATATCACAAACAAAATAAGGCATCAAACCATGCACCATCCTAATATAGAGCTAGAAATGGTGACTTAAATATGTGTGTGCCATCTAATTGTGGCATGTCTTAGCTAAGCTTTAAGGTTGAAATTTTCTAAGTGTGAAAGATTCAACTTAGAGGGTGATTTCTTTTAAGTGATTTAGTTGATTTCAATTTTATTTGATGATTTGATTTGGTTTGAATGAACCTACATAATTACTAAGTATTGTAAAGAGAAGAAAAGAGAAGAGAACTTCTTTCATCCCTAAATTTCTAAGGTAGATTCATTAATGTTTTTTAGTGAATGTTTTATTATGTGTTTTAATTATTCATAAGTTTAGATTTGCTCTAAATAAACATATTCAATAAGAAATGCATTTAGATTAATTAAGGTGAATTACTATCACATAACACACAACCCTTTTATTTCTTTTCAACATGTATACCATGCATATGAATGTATTCTAAGCATAGCTATGCATATGTAAAATCTTAGCACACAATGATGATGAATGCTAAGAGATGTTGTTTTAAAAATTTGGATTTCATATGAATGCATGATTTTATTAAGTAGAAAAGTGGATTCTTTTATCCATTAATCAAATACACATTTACATGTATGAAAGACATAAGTGAGTACCGCCATTATTTTCTACACGAGGGATGTAAGGTACAAGACCTACTTGAGGCTACTTAAAGTCTTGAAACCTGGATGTCCGACTAATATACCACTTTTCTTAAATACATGTGCATATAAAAAGAAATGAATGGAAGAAGAGTCATGCAAAAGATTTTTTTTGTTTGATTTGGTTATAATTTACATGTAAATGTAAGATCCTTCTTAAGTCATAACATGGAAGTGCATAGGAATAGATTTAAGCAAGTGTTATGTTCTTTTCAAATGAACTATACACTTTACAAATCCTATACAAACCCATGTTAAGAAAAGAGAAGGAAAGATCACATAACATATTTTGTTTTACAATCACATGCAAGCTCATAAGTATAATAGCATACCTTCATTTATAATGTTTGATTTATAGGTTTTGAAAATAAATTTTGATTTAATAGTGATAATAGCCACATATTCTTACTTTAACCAAAGCATGCAATTTGACATAAAGGAAACATTTCATTTATTTGATTTTTCAAAAGATATGAATGCATGATTCTCATAAATAACATTTAACATACTTGAAAAAAAATAAAGTGATGTAAGCATGTAACTTCATTCACCCTAATAATTATTAAAGATAATCCTATGAAATAAGATTATTCAAAATGAATCAAAATTATTTAAGAGATTTATTTTATTTTTATTTTAATTTAATATTAGGAAAAGTGAGAAGAGTTTGCTGGTCCTAACCCATTTCCCCATATGTGAATTGATTTAGTTTAATTTTAGAACAATTGTGTTGATTTTATGTTTTGTTTAGGTTAAGGTGTGAATTAAGTCCATTAATTACCCTTACCTACACCTTTAACATAATTAACAACAATTATGAGCCAACATATGATATGCAACCACATGGAATTTAAATCAACAATGCAATAAAAGAAAGGGGCCTAATGCATTATTCTAATTATTGATTAATTAAAATAAAGAGTTTTAATTAAGTACTTTCATAACCTTCCCACATATGTGAGTTGGATATTATTTCCTTAAAAGTTACTTGATCACCCAAGATCTACCAAGAATTAAGATTATTGAGTTCGAATGAATTGATTTGAATTTTGATTAATTGAATTTATTAATGAAGTGATTAAGCATTAATTACAACTTGAATAAATGTTTTCCAAATGGAGTGGACTTAGGGAAGAGAAAAAAGGAATCCCAATCTCATTCCTAAGTCCATTCAAAATTTCAAGGATTAATAAGCCCAAAATAGATTCATCACTATTTAATAGGTTAATTAATCACTTAATTAATTAAGGAGTGATTAAAATGAATCAAGCAATTACCTAATTAAACCAATAATAAAATTTCAAGAAAATCAGAGAGAGGTCATCCCACCAATTAACCATAAGAAGTTTGGAATTAATTAAAGTAATTAAGAAATACTAACATAATTACCTTCTAAAAAACCTAAATTGAGTGATTCGTTAAAAATCAATCAAAATTAATTTTATATTATTTCCCCTTGAATTATCTTTAAAATGAACTTGAGTTTGCATTTTTTTATTTTTCTATATTTAGTTATGAATTTATGAAGTTTTGATTGATAGAAATTAAATAGCTAATTATATAATTAATCCCATCGCCACGTCACCGATGCATGTGCTTTTCACGCACAATGGGATTATATTTAAGTTGTCAACGGCCGTCATATGGTGCGACTCACTTTCCTCCATCGATCAAAGAGGACGGCCGTGATTAAACCTGGTTTCAAAGGATAAATCAATAGATCAGCATTTTAATTAATCGCCCATCCAAAACACGATGATGATGGTCCATGATTCATCCCTACCTCGCATGGAGATGGAGACCATTCGCCTTCCATTCAAGCTCATTGAGCAATTGGGGAGATTCAACCCACACCATCAAGGAGCATAAGAAGATCCAATGGTGGAATTTCAATGGGATTACAATTCCCTTCACAAGACCAAACAATTTTCAACCTAAGCTTGATTTTGATTCATACCTCATGGCTATCACCGCTTCCAACGGTGGAGGTAGCTTGCCTAGTGGAGATGAAGCTATTAAAGATTTCAAGCAGATGAAGTGAATCTTCCAATTGACCAAGGCTTGCTTCAATGGCTTGTGGCTTTGGTTTAGGTCCCCTTCCCATGGCTTGGATGCTTGGGATTTGCTTTAGATGAGCTGACTTGCTTCTCTTATGGTGCTTGCAAAGGAATTAAAGTTTGATTGAGAATTGAGCTAAGTGGAAATCTCCTCACCTCCCCTATTTTGGCTTAAAAAAACGAAGAGGAAATTGGAATGAGCTTAGAATGCTTGGGAAGCTTGATGCTTGCCTTAATCCTCACTCAATCAAATGCAAGGAGTTTGAATGGAAATGAGGGGAGTATATCTCCCTACTTGGATTAGATCATAGAGCCTTGTCATTTTGATTAAATTTCCATGATGAAATGGGTTATTTTGGTTGTTATGAGCTCTATGTAATTTTGGCAGAGAGTGGGAGTGTGGAGGTGCACATGTGTTAAAATGAGTGTGGGAGGTGATCCATGTGGAGAATTTTGAGTGGAGGGTCAATTTTGGCTTTGGGTTGGGTTTTGACCCAAACCCATTGGGTCATGTGCACCACCCTCCTTGGTGTCCAAATGGTCCACTAGAGGATGCCAAGTGGTCTTGTTGAATATGATCAAATTTCAAGTGAATTTGATCATTTACTCTTGACCTAGGGTAAAATGGTCATTTGGCTTTGATTTTGATTTGGGCATATTTGGAATGATTGAAAATGGGTTGTGCCAATTTTTTGAATTTGGTGTTGATTTGATATGATTTGGCTCAAGTTGACCCATTTAGGTCAAAATGGGTCAACTCGGGTCAAGTTGACCAATTGGTCAAATTGGGTCAAACCATGGGTTAGGTCAAGTTCAAATGATCATTTGTAGCCTATGGTATCATTGGTTTGGTTCAATTTGATTTATATTTGATTTTGGTTCATTTGAGTTCACTTAGGTCAAATGGGTCAAGTTGACCAATTTGACCCATTTGACCCAATTGTTAGGTCATGGGTTGGTTTAGGCTTGGTTGATCATTTGAAATGTATTGCAAGCTTTGGTTTAATCAATTTTGTTTGGTTTGATTTAGCTTGATTTGACAGGTCAAGTTGGGTTCATGGTCAATTGGGCTAGTTTTCTAGTTGGCCAATTGAGCTTTGGTCAAGTTCAACAAGTGATTTAGAATGAATTTGACCCATTGGTTGCAATCAATTTGGCTTAGATCAAGATTTGACATATTTTGACTTTTAGGTCAACTCAAGTGGCCAATTAGGCTAGGTTTGGCTAAAATGATGACTTGGTCATGTTCAATCATTGATTTTGGATTGGTCTAGATCAATGGTTTCAATCAATTTTCCTATGGTGGATTTTGGCTAGTTTAGTTTCATTTGGTTAAGTGTTGACTTGGTCAAAGGTTAGGTTTGACTTGGTTTGACCCAATTTGAGTGATTGATCATCTAATGATGATTGTTGCTCATATGTGAGGCTTAGATGGGCTTAGTTCAATCCAATTTGGGTTGGATTAGAATTTGGCTCAAAAGGTGCTTTAGGTCACTTTGGGTCAAGTGAGCCTAAAGTGGGTCAATTGACTTGATCAAGGCTTGATTCAAGTTTGGTTGAACTCACATATGGACTTATGATTGAAATATAAATCCAATGTAAGTGATTTGGAGTCAAATGGGTTTTGATTCATTTGACAATTTCAAGTCAAAGGTGAATATGGATTTGACTTGAGTTAGTTTGATTTTGGTTTGATGATTGAAGTTTGTGTTTATATTTGGGTTTATGATTGAAGGATTGATTGTTTGAAGAGAAAATCAAAGGTTTGGATTGATTTGAGAATGATTTGGGTAAGTTCAAGAATTTGACTTGAAAGGGTATAGGTTGGATTTAGTTAGATTTGGGTTTGAGTTTTGAATTTGTTTTGGTTATTTGAATTTATATTTCATTTATATTTGTGAATATAAATGAGAATATAAATGGGTTATGAGAAAATCTTTGATTTTGAAGTGATTTGATTTGATTTGAGCTAAGTCCATAGATGAAATCAAAGTGACTTAGGAAAGATTTTGGATTTGGAATTGAGTTTGAATTTAGTTTTGGTTATTTGAATTTATATTTCATTTGTATTTGTGAATATAAATGAGATATAAATGGTTATGTGAAAATATTTTGAATTTGAGTGATTTGATTTTTTGAATTAATTTGAATGATTTGAGAAAATCATTTAAGTTGGAATTGAAGTTTGTTTGATTGAATTTTGAAGTTGGATTTGATTTGAAGTTTGACTTGAAAGAAGAAAGTAAGGATTGGTTCAAGGTAGGAAAGTTTTCCTAACACCTCATAACCTATTCCTATGGCTAACTCTTCTAAGTCTCTAGGTTAGTTAAGTGTTCACCTAATCACTAGAAGTGTCTTAAGACTAAAGAACTCTTAATGTCTAGAGGAGTCCTTATTTCTAAGATGGAGAAGTTGAGAGCTCACTCCAAAAGTGAGGTCAACAAAGGAGCTCAATAGGTGTGGTGTGACCGACAAGGCACACGTATGGGACAATGAGACGATCAACAATATGAACGATCACAAGCACTAATAAAAATGATCTACTCTAAACTAGAGGTGTATAAGGAATCAAGAGCTTAGTGCGGTGCAACTCTACTTATGCCTAAGACATAAGAGAGGGGAGGAATCCAGGATTAACTAAGTATGTGAGCCTTCCACTAGGGAAAAGGTTCAAGTCATCCATGAGGGATGAGAGGTTTTGTTTTCATTTGCATCTGGGAGAAATTTGATTTATTGATTTATGATTTGGTGCTCTAAGGATGAAAATGTGAACTCTCCATGAAGGTAGCAAGTTCAAGTCATCCATTGGAGGGAAAAGAGGTTTTGAAATCCAGGATTAAAATTGATCTCTGGAAGCAGAAGGACTTGCATCTCATTGAGGAGAAGTTGATTGATTTGATTTGTTTAATTAGTTTGACTCCACTAGGGAGGTTGAATTTGTTTAGTTTATTTAATTTGACTCCTGGGGAGGAAGGTTGATTTTGTTTCAAATTTTAAATTTTGAATTTTGAGATGAACTACATTTGCGATGGATCGACTAAGTAGGAGCCATGTTGGCCTTGATCTAGCTGATTTACCAATCCAAAGGGGTAGTCTACCAACCACATAGTAGGGCTATCCAACCAAAGGGATGGCCTTTGATGAATTATATAGGAAGAAAGCGTAGTAGACTTACATCTTCCAAAGTAGGGATTATCGGGGTGATCAATTAGTAACAATGTCAACCTAGCCTAAGGACTAATGAGTGAATGCTGGGGACTTAAATCAACTCAAAGATAGTCAAAATTTTCATTTTTAAATTATATTTGATGGATCCCATGGGTTTGTGATGGACTGTAGGGGGCCTTGATCTAACACAAATTTACCAATCCAAAGGGAGTAGCTTCCAAGGGGAGAACTATCCAACCAAAGGGTGCCTTTTTTGTACGGATGATTGAAGAAAGCTCGGGGACTCACATCTTTTTCATGAATAAAGACCAATGGGGTGACATTAGCAGGTAACATGTCACCGACCTAGGTCAATTTGTGATAGTCATGCTAGAAAGAATGTGTAGTAGACTTATATCTTCCAAAGAAATGACCATCAGGGTAACCTATTTGTGGAAAAAATTGCGACCTAAGGATGATTCTTGAGAGAGTCGACCCATGGACTTATCTCTCAAGAGTAGTCGGGCAATTCTATAGGGAGTTTTGCTCACGCCCCAAAGATAGGATGCTATTTGGGAAAGGGGCCACTAGGGCTTGAATTCTAATCCATAAGCAATTTATTTATTTATTTTGTTTGTTTTTATTTATGGGAATTGGTTTTGCGAGGGATCATCTTGAGAAGGAGCTTATATTAGCCTAGACTATCTCGATTTATAAACTAAGGGAGAATCATTGCATCCTGACAATTCTCCAACCATAGGGGTGGCTACTAGGAAAGGGGACTATCCAATCCAAGTACCCAAGTAGTGTCTAAATGGGGTCGGACGTGATCCAAATAGAGTGCCAGGAAAGGTCTAAGGCTTTATCCAAAACCAAACAAGATAATATCTATAGGTATTTGGTGGCCAACTCAAGGAGGAGAAAGTGAGGGACTCACATGCCAAGAGTGGTGTATCCATAGGGTGAGTCACTATCATAGTGAATATCAACCAACCTGGGTGCCCATCAATTTGAGTTAATCAACCTGGAAAGAAAGCATCGACTCACATCTTCTATAGGGCGATTGGGATAGTCTATCTTGACGAGTCTCAACCTAGGGCGACTCGAGTGAATGCCACGGGACTTATATTAACTCAAAAGTAGTCAAGAGGAAAAGGAGCCTTTGGGGACTTATCCTAAACCTCAAATATACTCAACCTAGTTAATGCATGATGGCTAGTTCAAGAGGAAAGCATGTAGGCTTACATCTTCTTAAATGAAGTCAACATGAGGGTAACTAGGCGTGAGTGAAGTCTACCAAACTAACAAGGTGCTCATCGATTTGCAATGGTCAAGTCGGGAAGAAAGTGGGACTCACAAGCAAACAAGTGGACTAGGGTGTACTAACAAGGTAGTATGGCGACCTAGAGTAACTAATGAGTGAGTGCCATATAGGGGCTTGCTCCCACATCAAAATATGAGACAAAGATATGTGTTTATTTTTGTTCTTGTTAAATGGAATAAGATGCCTCTCGGGTTCTCTTACACCTACCCTAAACATGTGGGAATTTTGATGAAATGGTGCCATGGATGGTTGTGATCCCACTAAGAAAGGATGTCGGGTTCTCTCACCTAACTTAGTCATGCTAGTTGAAATAGGATGCTCTTGGGTTCTCTCCTATTCTATCTAGTAGCGTTGGGGAAATGTTCAACTTGTGTTTTGTGTTGTGAAAAAGGATAGGATGCCTCTTGGGTTCTCACCTATCTAACACATTGTGGTGGATTCAAAACAAGTAAACAATGTTTCAAAAGAAGAGAATATTTTGATGAATTGGAATAGAATTTTATGATAATTATTTTCAAACATGATTTTATGGGTAATATTTCTTCAAATAGAGCCCATTAATTAGAAGCATCAGTGTTCCCTTTATCAATAAGGCGATAAGATCCTCCTTTGTAGGCCTTCTCTATGAAAAAGGGCCTTCCCAAGTGGGTTCAAACTTGCCTCCCATCTTTTGACAATAATTGGTCTCCTTAGAACTAAAATAAGCTCTCTAACTTGAAAAGCTCTAGGTGGACTAGCTTGTTGTGAGCTTGAATCATTTTGGCTTTGTATAACTTCGAGGTTCGGCATGCGTGTCTCTCCTCCAAACCTTGAGCTCTTCTAACCATAACTTGGCATTATGCTCTATAGTGATTTTACTACCCATTGCTATCCTTAGTGTGAGTTGAACTTCTAATGGTAGAACAACTTGGACCCAAAGAAGCTGGAGCACATGTTTGTGTGACCTCTCACGGGGATTGCCTCCACGCTTGAAAAAGTAGTCAATGACAACTAGAATGAACTGACCCGGAAGAAGGAGGATCGATAGGACCCACAATGCGATACCCACACTCAAATGGCCATAAGGCCAATGTAGATGTAGAATGTTTGGGTGATTGATATTGGGCCACAGGTATGCACGACATTGATAGCATCTCGGTATGTCCATGCGGTATGTGATCATCAAAGGCTAGTAGTATCTAGTCTCTTGATCTTTTCTTTCATCTTTGGGATTAATGTGCTCATAGACCTAATGTACCTCGGTCATGATCTATGGGCTTTGTGTTTGTCTAACAATGTAACCACATGATCGAAGACGTCGATCTGAATGTCATCCACGAGCATAGAGAGAGCTCTATTTAATCGATGGGCTTGTAATTTCTCTTGAGGTAGTTGCCTCTAGTCAAGTAATCTATGAATGGTTTCCTCCAATCCATCCTTGTTCTTTTTGACAAGCGACCTCCCTTCAAGAGAAAGTCTCGATGAGTTGACATCAATAAGGGATAAGACTTGTCTATTTTGGACTTATTGGAATGGACTCATCTTCGACATGCCAATTCCTTGGCAAGTTTGGCCAAAAGCATCTACTATGTTCTCTCCTCGAGGGCTTTGTAGATGGTGACCTCAGGATTTGGGCAAATAGGTTCATGGTGTACTCATGGTAATGATGAAGCTTAAGTTTTAGAACCTTGTAGGATCCAAAATCTGGTTGATGACCAAGAGAATCTCCATAGATGTTGATGCTCTTGACACATGATGTAATAGCTAACTCGGCAATCAAAGCCTCATACGACTTCATTGGTGCATGGATTGGAGAGATATGAGAATCTCATCACATCTTTGAGTTAAGAGAATAATTCTACCCTACATTTCCTAGAAGAGTAGATCATGGTTCTTCTCCTTTATGAAAGAAAGCACCATCAAAATACATCTCTCAATGGTGTCAACCTCCCTAAGTTCATGATTTGTTCATCAGAGATCATCACTAAGCGAGTCGGCAGGAAGTGGGTGTGCCTAAGAAATCGCTAGCTTTTCCTTTGGGAGTAAATGTGATATCAAACTATGAGAGAATCATGGACCAACGTGCCAAACCTTCGATAACATCGATCGTGTCATGAGATATGCATTAGATTGATTCTTGAAATCAAGTTCACTTTATGAGAAAGCATATAGTGTCATAGCTTTTGGGATGCAAAGATAGGCAATGTTTCTCAATAGGTTTAGTTTGCTTCTAGGGATCGGATGATGGATGAGGTAGTAGAGAGCATTCTCCTTCCCTTCATCATTAAAATCAATCATCAATGATGTAGAGGATGAGTGGCTACTAGATAGAAGCTAGAAAGCGGCTTCACCAAATACTACTTGATATCTTCAAGGCATCGCGGCACTTGTCATCCCACTTGAACTTGGCATCCTTTTAATAAGTGCTGAAAATGGCTTGCATCTCCGATAAATTGGAGATAAAGCATCTTAGATAACCAACCCCTTGGAAAGTTTGAGTTGAGTTAGACTTTTAGGGGTCATTTCTAAGATAGCTTTGATCTTTTTGGATCTATTTCTATTCCACGATGTCGGACAACAAACCCAAGGAACTTCTATCAAATGCACACTTGATTCATTTTGAGGTTAAATTATCTTAACTATTTGAAAACTACTCTCAAGTCAAAGAGATGGTCTTCCTTTTCTTTGCTACTAGATCATCAACATAGCATTTAACTTGATGATGAATGAGTTCATTGAAGATCGAGTCATGGCTTGTTGGTATGTGGCACCGGTATTTTTAAGGCGAAAGGCATGACCTTATAATAATATATATTTTGATTGGGGTTCAAAAAAAGTGTTTCTTTCATCCGGGGCCATCTTGATTTGGTTTGTAGATGACCCATCCATAAGGAGAATCTTGCATGAGATGAGGTGATGTCCACCATTAATTTTAGTATAGGAAAGTGGAAATTCATCCTTAGGACATGCCTTATTTAAGTCCTAAAATTGACGCATATCGAATTTGGCCATTCTTTTCTTAAGCGGCATACACTAACCGGGTAGGTATTTTTCTTTCCCGATAAAACCAACATCGATCAATTTCTTGACTTGATGACTTTATTATTTGATTTCTAATCGCATGCGTCTAGGAGCTTGCTTGATAGGGTTAGCGTTAGGGTCTATTGCTAGTTTGTGGAACTATGTTAGAGATAATCAAGCATCTTCATAAATCCATGCAAAGCGTCCTTAAACTCAATCAATAGCTAACTAAGTCATTGGTTTCTTCTTCATTCAATAGAACGATGTATGTGGGGCATGGATCTTCTTATCGAGGTTGATTTCTTTAAGCTTGTCGATTATTGAATGGATTTCTTCTTCAAATTTGGAGTGCATCTTTGATTTGAAGATCATCTAGATCATCTAAGTTTCTAAACACACTTCTCATAAAAGTTAGTGTGGTTTTAAGAAGATCATATGTCGTAGATGATTGGTGATAACTAGCGTAATCATCATTGTATTTGGACCCACGAATCTAGTCGATCTTGATTATGCATCTTTGCCTTTGTTGTCCCGCTTCTTGAAATACTCGACTGTGCTTAGACCATGTATAAGGAATCAAACCTTTCTTTGCAAGATTAAGAACAAGGTGAGTACCAATCAAAAGGTAATTCCATTAAATCTTTATATGAATTATCCTCAAGTTCTACATCTACTTTTGGACTTGTGGATGATGATGATAGGAATCTCTTGGTTTGGCATCATGGAAGACTTAGAGGCTTCCTTAACTACTAAACCTTCAACTTTTGAGAGAAAGTGAGCTAAAGTTCCCAATTGCTTGATGATTTTACATAAACTTGATTCAAATATGCTTTGCTTGGAGGCTGGTCTTCATCACTATCAAGTGTCACCTCAATGAAACCCAGAGAGGGGTTTCTGGTATGCTAATCACATGAGACTCATCCTCCTGGATTCCAAGTCTATGTGAATAGTACTTGTGAACTAGAACATAACCCTGTTGGTGGCCGGGGTCTTCCACCTCGCCTCTATGTCCTCTGCCTCTACACGGTGGAGGTCGAGTCATCTACCCATATGTCCATATGATGGATGAATTGTGGGTGGAATGTGACATGTGGCTCTACTTCTTCCTTGATGTCCTTTTCTTCTCACTTATATTTTATTTCTTCTTTTCTTTCTTTTTTTCTTTTTCTTTCTTTTCTTTTTTCTTTTGAATTTGAATTTTGACCAAGTTCACGAAAAGTTTTGAGGAAGATAGTAGGTATCTTCATATATCTCTCTCTAAAATTGATTTTCATCTCCTTTGACATATTTGATTCCATCCTTCATATGATGCACTTAATGGAGGGAGGATGGAATCATCTTTTTCTAGTGTATCCAAGGCCTACAGAGCAAAGCAATGAATGAAGTATTGAATCAATTATGTAGAACTTGGCTTGATCTTTCACCTATTTCCAAAGGTAACACTAACTAGAGCCCTCTCTCATTCATGAATCCCTCACAACATCATCTTATCTCCTCGAGTGTAGAGATATCAATTTTCAAATAGGCAAGGGTCTTTAGACTCATAATGTTCATCGATGCACCTAGATCAACCAAAATCACGGAAAGTCCGAATCTTTATGTCCACTATAATGTAGAGGGATGGTTGTGCTCCATGTCTCCTTGAAGGTCTTCATGAATGTGACTCTGGGTTTCTCTTGAATAATGTGCCTCCTCTCCAATAGCGGTTAGGCTAAGCATATCTCTAGATCAAGAAGAGCCTTGATTAATGATTCTCATCTCTTTGGATAAGACAAGGGCATCATATATGCTTAACTTAGCAACTTTCTTAGGTGAGCGAGGACATTGTAATCAACTCAGGTGATCCTCCATAAGCATATCCATGGGTGGAGCATCTGGAGGGGCTTCTTGCTCGTTACAATGACTTATTTTCCCTTATCTTGAGGTCGCCTAGGAGGTAGAACCTTGCCACTATGGAGGTTAACTTGGTGATCTCTTGTATGGTTTAGTGGAAGATTCTTCCTACTCATCAGCTCACCTACAACTTCTCCTATAGGACCCTCAAATCAAATGATTCCAAGTCTATCTCAAGAGGTGAACCCGTATTATTAGAGAAGGAAAGTCCAACTCTAAATCAAAGAGAGGAGTTGTTATAATTATTGTTTAGACTTGAAGAGTTTTCTATAAGAGTAGAATTAGATAACCCATCGAGTAACACATATAATTCAAACTAGCTTTATTCCTCTATTTCTTGGATTTAGGAGGTACATAGTATAATCTAGTAAAGTAAGTGGGGTGAGGGATTTGATGCCCTCATCCCCGATACAATATGTCTACTAGAAGAAGAGCTAGCTTAAGTAGAAGTGTTCCGATGTAGTAGCTACAACGGTGGGAGGCTGGGCTCAATCGGTGGTTGCTACTTAGCTATCTGGCTGGCACAGCTCTGGCTGTGAGCTCCCACTTTCCCAAGTTATCTTTGGCAACTTGTGAACCTTCCTTGATGTTGGAGGTTGAGCACCTCAAACACAAAGGAAAGTTTCTTGATTTTTGAAACAATCTTTTTTAGAGGTTGGGATAAGGAGATATCCCAACCTTCTTTAGTTTTGAGATATGTATCCCCAAGGATTACCTAATAACTGGATGGTTGTTAGGTATTCCTTTGGGATAACTATAACTGTCTTATAGCTATGCTCAAGCCGGTCCTTGAATGTAAAGCAATCCTCCAAAATATGGCCTAGCATGCGATGGTAGGGGCAAAAGTTAGGATCATTATTCTCCCACTTCCTACTTCCTCCAACTTCAGGCTCGAGTAGCTAAAGTCGTTTCTTTAAGAGGTTCTTAAAGATTTTCCTAACTACCTCCCTCTTAAATGAATAAGGTTTGTTTAGTTTATCCAAAAGAGTAGGTGGATGGTAGTTACACAGTGGTGGGTATGTGTGTCTTGCTATGAGTATGGCTGAGGAGGAGGTGAAGGTCATGGAGGTCTGTGGCGGTGATAGGATGAGGTGGTAGAGGAGGTGGAAGTGATGGGAAGCTCGAGGTCTCTCATCTTGCTCTCTGCTTCCCCTTGTCCACTCATTCGCCCAGCTTCTTTTCATAAGCTTTTTTGTGGCTTTGGCTTTAATGATTGATCCAAAAGGCTGTTTGGCTTCTCCTTGTAGCCATTGATTAACTTCTCAAATATCTTGATGGTAAAACCTTTGAGCATGAAGGCAACCGCCATGAATATTCTTTAGTAAATTTTAATGGCATGTTGTTGACTATGGTTCACATTTCATACTCAAATTATGCCATCTAAGAATATAATCAATGGGACTCACCAGGTGTTGTTAAGCCACAAGATAAACTACATCACCCTTTCTTGAGCTCAGCAAACCTCTTAATGAAGAGTTGCTCCAACTTAGCAAAGTCTTCAGAACTATTGGGAGTTCAGCATACCAATCAAAGGATTATGCAGCTAAACGATAAAAGAGAATAGTAATGCATCACTACCACGGCATTACAAGTAACCACGGTGCTATGTGCTAGTGTGGGTTCTGCCATCAAAGCTCTTGAAATAAGGTGGCACAAAACCCATAGGATACTAGATGGCATTGAATTCCTCTAGGTAGGTCTACCCTTTGGATGATCCTCCTCAGCTTGCAGTGCTTCTCTCACTTGCTTTCTCATGAGTTTATCCTTTCTTGTACAAGGTACTATCCACTACCTTCCTCTATAGCTAGTGTTGCCTGCTCTACTAGAGGTAAACTCTTGGGTTGATCCAAGATGCAACAACTTAGGATGATCTATTTACGTAATAATAGGATACCTTCTAGGGCTTGGTTGAAGTTCCAAGACTATTGCTAGCAAATCTTCAAGCCTCTTTCCCATCTATCAATTTGTTCATCCTTTTGTTTAAGTTGTTGAAGAGGTGTTGGGTGAGTGGGTGTATCATCTTGCTCGGCACACCTTCCAAACTCTTGATCTCAAGGAGAACCCCGGTATCAACCATGTACACTCTGTTGAATCCTCCAACAAATCATCTTCATTATTTGACCTTCTTCTCCTCTAACTTGGGGTCATATCCTAGGATCTCCTTCTTCTCAACTAGATATCGCTATAATATCATCAAGAAGTCCAATTGTAGCACAAATAATTGCGGCTCAGGTGATGGGATCACTATCATGAACAAAGAGACATCTAACCTCCCTACTTGTTGGAGAGCTAATCTTGTGAGGACTGCTCACTTGAGGACACATGTTCGACTATCACTAGATCAGGTGGAGTAGTACTCTGAGGATCTATAGCCATGGGGGATTACTGTCTCCTTCCCCTCTATTGATGCTATCTCCATGCTCTATGGTGGTGGTGGTAATGGCACAACTACTATGCTCCAGGTCACCATTCCCTCTTCACCACAATTGGGAGGAGAGGCAGGAGAGCTTCCTCACCTCGGTGGTGTAGATGGAATGGGATCTCTTGGCGTAGCGGATCACCCGGTGGGGCTTTCTTTTCCCAAATGCTACCTTCATGGCCTTTGTTGGAATAGTGGATGATGGAACTATCGGAGATGGTGGACATGGAGTGGAGTGGTGTGGTAGAGGCACCACCGACTCTCTCTATGTAGGAGTTCCCTCTGGTGGGTAGTCAATAGAATGCTATCAATATGACCAGCAGAGTGCGTTGATCAAGAAAATCTACGAGGTTGAGGCTACGACAACCTATTGTACCTCAGCCTCACTAGTAATATGTATTGATACGAGCCTCTCGGCCTCTCCTATGGATGTGCACATCTTTGCGAGGGATGACTGAATGTCAATCAAATTGAGCCCGACTCGATCGTCCGTAAGCTCCATAAACTTTAACTAATCTAAAGGCGGCATGACCTTCCTCTTATCTCTAATAGGAGCCTCTATGCTGGAGGTGAAATTGATATCCTCATAATATCTTCCTCCCCATGGATCAGAGGATGAAACTTATTCTCTGTGATCAGGAGAGAAACTACCCTAGGCAACTCTCTACTACAACTTAAGCGCCCCTAGCTCCTTGGCTATGCACACATGATCGCTTGATCTTGTGGCATGGGTGTGAGTCTAAGTTGGGAGGAGCAGATCTCAGGTGGGAGACTATCCACGAAGATAGGGTAGCCTTCCCCTTGGAAGAACCAACGGGGGTGCTAGCTCATCTTGGGGCAATAAGGAACCAGGCACTACATTGGAACTACAAACATTATGAAACGCCACATCCTTCCTCTTGTGAAACTTTGAATCATATGGCATCTTCAACATGGATGACTAGTTTTACGCGTCACCACACTCCGCTAATGATTGTGAGGGGCCCCTCACTATGGCCCCTTTGAATCCTTGAAATGAATCGGTGAGCAAAGTCATTCGTGGGAGGTGGCCGATCAAGGCCAAATCCATCCCAAAAGAAAATGTGAAGACATACTTACTATCATTAGAATTGAATGAGAGAGAAATTCTGAACGGGTTGAACTTCTTCAATTTTGGAAAACAAACAATCATATTTGCATTAATTTGTTTTAGAATTTGAACCCACACTCAACAATTTGAATATGTTAAGTGGGGCTCTTGAATTTAGAGAGATTTTGAGTTTAGAATTGGAGAAGAGATTTTGAATATAGAATCCATTTTCAACAAATTTGTGTATGTTGAAAATGGGTTCAAATATTTTGAGATTGATGCTTCCATTGGTTCATATTTGAATTTGATTTTGTGTTTGAGGACCCTTCATTTAACAAATTTGAGTATGTTAAAGTAAAGGGTCAATTGATTTTGTTTTGGATTGCTCACCGTAAAATTTGGGTATGCTAAATGAGTTGTTTGAAAATAATTTTTTCTTCTTTTGTTTGCTTGTTTATGAATTATGTGTGAATTTGAGAATAGAATCTTCACTTATAAAATTTGGGTATGCTAAATGAAGAATCCAAATGTGTTCTGTGTTTGGTGATTTTGAAAAGAGGATCTTTATTTAGCAAATTTGGTTATGCTAAATGAAAGAATCCAAATGTGTTTTAATTTTTTTATTTTGATTTTTGAAAGAAGGATCTTTACTTAGCAAATTTGGGTATGCTAAATAAAGAATCCAAATTTTTTAATCTATTGATTTTGGAAGAGGATCTTTACTTAGCAAATTTGGGTATGCTAAATAAAGAATCCAAATGTGTTTTGATTTTGTGATTTTGAAAAGAGGATCTTTACTTAGTAAATTTGGGTATGCTAAATGAAAGATCCAAATGTGTTTGATTTTATTTTATTTTTTTTTGAAAGGAGGATCTTTACTTAGAAAATTTGAATATGCTAAATAAGAATCCATGTCTGTTTGATTTTTGATTTTGAACTTTGAAAATGAGAACTTTACTTAGCAAATTTGTGTATGCTAAATAAGGTTCAAATGTATTTTGATTTTGAAAAGAGGATCTTTACTTAGCAAATTTGGGTATGTTAAATAAAGTCCAAATATATTTTTAGTATTAATGTTTTGATTTAGAGAGGGGATCTTTACCTAGTTAGGGTATGATAAATAAAGTCCAAATTTATTTTGAAAAATGAAACTCTCACTTGACAAATTTGGGTATGTCAAATAGGAGTAGATTTTTCAAAGATGAAATTTTATCTGTGATTTATTATTATTATTATTATTATTATTATTATTATTATTATTATTATTATTATTATTATTATTATTATTATTATTATTATTATTATTATTTAAGAGATGGAAATTCTAACTTAACACATGTGGAATGTGTTGAGTGGAATTTCAAAGTTGTGATTTTGCTTGAAAATAGAACTTTCATTCAACATATTTGGATGTATTGAATGGAAAGGCTCATCTTCAAATTTTGTACTTTTTTGAAAAGAAAGAAATTCTAACTTCAACATATGTGAGATATGTTGAAATGGAATTCAATGTTATGATGAGATTCTATTTGGAAATGAGATATTCATTCAATAAATTTGGGTATATTGAATGAGGGTGTTCATTTTCAAATATGTTTTGGAAATATGACTTTGGTTTTATTTGAAAATATAAATCTTCATTCAATAAATTTGAGTATATTGAATGAGGATTTACATATGTGCTTTTGAAAAGATGATTTTAATTTTTTTTAGAAATGAAATCTTCATTCAATAAATTTGGGTAGATTGAATGAGGATGTTCCTAAGTGCTTTTGAAAAGATGATTGTTGATTTTGTTTGGAAATGAAAACCTTCATTCAATAAATTTGGGTATATTGAATGAGGATGTTCATAAGTGCTTTCTAAAAGATGATTGTTGATTTTGTTTGGAAATGAAAACCTTCATTCAATAAATTTTGGTATATTTAATGAGAATGTTCATAAGTGCTTTTTTAAAAGATGATTATTGATTTGTTTGAGAATAAAACCTTCATTCAATAAATTTAGGTATATTGAACAAGGATGTTCATAAGTCCTTTTTTGAAAAGATGATTGTTGATTTTGTTTGAAATGAACACCTTCATTCAATAAATTTGGTTATATTGAATGAGGATGTTTATAAGTGCTTTTTGAAAAAAAAATTGTTGATTTTGTTTGAAATGAAAACCTTCATTCAATAAATTTGGGTATTGAATGAGGATGTTTATAAGTGCTTTTGAAAAGATGATTGTTGATTTTGTTTGAAAATTAAAATCTTCATTCAATAAATTTGGGTATATTAAATGAGGATGTTTATAAGTGCTTTTGAAAAAAATGATTGTTGATTTTGTTTGGAAATGAAAACCTTCATTCAATAAATTTGGGTATATTGAGCGAGGATGTTCATAAGTGCTTTTGAAAAGATGATTGTTGATTTTGTTTGGAAATGAAACCCTTCATTCAATAAATTTGGGTATATTGAATGAGGATGTTCATAAGTGCTTTTGAAAAGATGATTGTTGATTTTGTTTGGGAATGAAAACCTTCATTCAATAAATTTGGGTATATTGAATAAGGATGTTCATAAGTGCTTTTGAAAAGATGATTGTTGATTTTGTTTGAAAATGAAAACCTTCATTCAATAAATTTTGGTATATTGAATGAGGATGTTTATAAGTGCTTTTGAAAAAAATGATTTTGATTTTGTTTGGGAATGAAAACCTTCATTCAATAAATTTGGGTATATTGAATGAGAATGTTCATAAGTGCTTTTTTGAAAATATGATTGTTTATTTTGTTTAAAATGAAAACCTTCATTCAATAAATTTTGGTATATTGAATGAGGATGTTTATAAGTGCTTTTGAAAAAAAATGATTTTGATTTTGTTTAGAAATGACATCTTCATTCAATAAATTTGAGAATCTTGAATGAGGATGTTCATATGTGCCTTTTGAAAAGATGACTTTTGACTTTGATTTTGAAAAGATCCTATATGTAACAATCTTGAAGATTGTTAAATGAGACGCAAATATTTTATTATGAGAATTTCTTTTTTGAAAGTGCTTTTGGAAAGCGATATTTTAATAAAGGATTTTTTTTAAATTTTTGGAATAAACCTTTCATTACCATAGAAATGGAAAGGAGGTTATTTCTTTTAATAAATTTTATTTTCATCTATTGGGGAGTTTAATAGGGGTTTTAAGACCTACATGAGTAAGGTCTTAAAACTTAGAGGATATTGGCTAGCTTAGTTTAAGAATGAAATAAACTAAGTGCCAACAAAAAAGAGGATAGTCTTAGACTTATATGAAATACAAATCCACTATCAATAATTGAAGATAATGATCATTTATCAAAGATGGAAAGAGAAACCTTCCCAAAAGTCGCTACAAAAAATCCATGGTGAATATTTTTATCTTCATCTATCTCAAAAAAATAAATCAAAATAAAAATACGCTTATTGGACACCACGTAGATCCGGTAGATGTTCTTATTATGAGCATGACATTGAGGAATGATGTACTATCTCAAGAGAAGTCACCATCCTATAATGGACATAATCACCTTAATAAGGACTCTAAGGATGATGAATCTTCAAATGTACAGAGATTCTTTCCCTACTTTACATGGAAAAGAAAAGTAGGATTTATTTTAAATCGTTAAGTTTCCTATGGAGGCAAGCCTTCATAGTTAATTGCATCTTAAGGAATGAGATTCCTTAAGAATACTCTCGAAGGTAAATGAGCATTATCTCCAAAGATTTTGAAGGTAGGATTATCAATCAATTGGTTATTTTTGGAAGATCAAATGGGATTGATCAAAAGGAAGGAGTTATTATCGAAACCAAATGGAGATAAGTAGGGATGCTCATGATGCTAGGAAACCTTGCAAGCATCCTAAACTATCATATGGTTGGGCTTTATATTTTGAATTTGAGAAGAATTATTTGTTTAGGTTAAATTTTTATTAGAAATCTAGGACTTACAATTCCATGATACAAGATCATGAAAATGCCTAAGAGATGAGGATTTATGCTAAAGGAAAATAGCAACCTATATCTATGGAGCTTGGCGAGGCCAAAGCATGACCTAAATCTAAGGCAAAATTGGGCACATGGTTTACCTCTACAAGAGAGGATAAATCACCACTATTGGACTTACAATCGCTTGAGGGTGGCTTCCAACTAACTCCTATGATTTTAAATACATGCAGCAAGTCTTATGCTTTTGCAAGATAGTTAGATTGTTATTTATTTAGAAAGGACTAAGTCCTTAAACTCACTCCCTAAGATACTAGATCATGAAGGGAATGAACTCATGACTTAATCTAATGCAAATTTATTAAGTTTATTTTTTTTTTGGACAATTAGTTTGACATAGGCTATGGGATTCATATGCCTAATGCATGAAGTTAGTTATGGGCAAAATCAGCAAGAAGGAGGTGTGTTTTCACCATGGCTCTCAAAGTTTAAGCCATGTTCTCCGCAAAGGTGGAAGCCCTCCATAAGCAAGAGTAAAAGCAAGATGACTTTATGCATGATATGAAACATACAACATCCTAAGCTAAAAATCTTTTATTATCTTGATTTATGTCCTAGGCTTTAGGTGAGGTTATGAGTTATTTAATTTTAATTTTGAGTTGATTAATTTGATAGAAAATTTATTTTTCCCTAGAGCCTAATCACATTTAACCCATTCATTAAATAATAAATAAACTAGAAACTCATGTCATCTTAATGCACAAGCTAAATAAACATCAAATAATTTTATAAAGCCAAGAAAAGAATAAAAGGCCTTTGTGGTGGGCTCCACCACACAAACCCAAAAGAAATATGGGTAGAGCTCTACCCTTATACAACCCGGATTACAAGTGAATAATTATAATTTAGAAGGAATTTATGTTATGGGGTCTTCATTCTTCATTGCTTCACTCTTCATTTCTTCATTTTTTTATTTGCTTCTTTCCTTCCTTCCTTTTGGCTTGGAATGCGGTTTCTCCAAAGGCTTCACATGGTACATAAGACATGATCTTATGACCAATGTTCACCTCCACTTCCCACAACATTCATTCCAAATCTAATTGCAACAATTACATGAAATGAGAAGGTAAATCTAACTAAAACCTACAAAATAGATATAGCTAAACATCAAGCGTTATATGAATAAATTGGACTTAGCACCCACACATGTATAATCAAGTCTACCCTATTTTTTGGATTATGCTTAGAGGTATAAGCAACCCGCAAAAAAGACTTTATATTTTTATTATAGCCTTGAGCATAATCCTGCATAAGATATGATTAGATCATCCTATCATCCACGCCATACACCCTAACATCCGGTCTAAAATATTACATTATAAAATAAAATCATACATCAAACTATGCACTACCCTAACATAGAACCGTAAAATGGTGACTTAGCCTAATGTGTGTCATCTAAGGTTTGTGTGGCATGTCTTAGCTAGGCTTTAAGGTTAAAATTTTCTGTAAAAAAGATTCAACTTAGAGGGTGATTTCTTTTAAGTGATTTAGTTGATATGGTCAATTTCACTTGATGATTTGATTTGGTTTGAATGAACCTACATTTAATTACTAAGTGTTATAAAGAAGAAAAGAGAAGAGAACTTCTCTTTTATCCCAAACTTAAGTAATTTCTAAGGTAGATTCATTAATAATTTTCCTTTAGTGAATATTTTATTATGTGTTTTAATTATTCCTAAGTTTAGATTTGCTCTAAATAAATCTATTCAATAAGAAATGTATTTTAGGATTAATTAAGGTGAATTACTATCACATAACACACAATCCTTTATTTCTTTTCAACATGTATACCATGCATATGAATGTATCCTAAGCATAGCTATACATACAATGCAAAATCTTAGCACACTTAATGATGATGAATGCTAAGAAATGTTGTTTAAGAAAATTTGGATGTTTCATGAATGCATGATTTTATTAGATAGAAAAGAGGGATTTGTTTATCCATTAATCAAATGCATATTTACATGTATGAAAGACATAAGTGAGTATGGCACTATTATTTTATACACCGTGAGTGCAAGGTACAAGACCTACTTGGGCTACTTAAAGCCTCACAAACCCGGGATGTCCGGACTAATATACCACTTTTCTTAAATACATGTGCATGTACAAAAAAGAATTGAATGGAATGGGTCATGTAAAAGATTTTTTGTTTGATTTGGTTATGTAATTTACATGTGTAAATGTGGAGATCCTTCTTAAGTCATAACATAAAATGCATAGGAATAGCAAGTGCAAGTGTTATGTTCTTTTCAAATGAACTATACACTTTGCAAATCCTATACAAACCCATGTTAAGAAAAGAGAGGTCACATAACACATTTTGTTATAGCAAGTTTTTATTTATATAGGATTCATTTATAGTTATTTATTTTAGAAAAAAATACTGCATAATTTGGCATAAAGGAAACATTTCATTTATTTGCTTTTTTAAAAGATATGAATGCATGAGTTCACATGGCAAACAACATTTAACATACTTCAAAAGAAATAAAGTGATGTAAGCATGTAACTTCATTCTAATTAATTCTAAAGATAATCCTATGAAATAAGATTATTTAAAGTGAATCAAAATTCTTTAAGAGATTTTATTTTATTTTTGGATTTAATTTGATTTTAGGAAAAGTGAGAAGATTTTGTTGGTCCTAACCTATTTCCCTCATATGTGAATTGATTTAGTTTAATTTTAGAACAATTGTGTTGCTTTTATATTTTGTTTAGGTTAAGATGTGAATTAGGTCTAATTACCCCTTACCGCACCTCTTTAACATAATTAATCTAACAATTATGAGCCAACATATGATATGCAACTACATAGAATTTAAATGAAATTCACCTAACAAAAAAAGGGGCCTAATGCAATTGGCTCACAATTATTAATTATTAAACTAAAGGGTTTTAATTAAGTACTTTCATAACCTTCCCACACATATGAGTTGGAAATTTTCCTTAAAAGCCACTTGGTTATTGAACACCTAAGTATTTATCCAAGAATTAAGATTATTGAGTTAAATGACTTGATTTTGAATTTTGATTAATTGAATATATTAATGAAGTGATTAAGCCATTAATTACCTTGATTAAATATTTTCCAAATGGAGTGAACTTAGGGAGAAGAGATTGAAAAAGGAATCTAATCTTATTCCTTAAGTCTATTTAATATTTCATAGTGATTAGCAAGCCCACTTAATAAATTCATCACTATTTAATAGGTTAATTAATCACTTAATTAGGGAGTGATTAGGAATGAATCAAGCAATTACCTAATTAAACCAATAATAAAATTCCAAGAAAATCATGGGAGTCAGAGGTCATCCACTAGTTAACCCTAAGAAGTTTGGAATTAATAAGTAATTAAAGAGTAATTATCATAATTACATTCTAATAAAACTCAAATTGAGTAAAGCATACTATTCAAAATCAATCAAAATTAATTTTATATTATTTTCCCTTGAATTACCTTTTAAAATGAACTTGAGTTTGCATTTTTTTTTGAATTTTTCTTCATTTAGTTATGAATTTATGAAGTTTCTATGATTAATAGGCAATTAAATAGCCTAATTAATCCTAATCGACGCCAAGTGGATGGATCGCGCGCTTACCACATGGCGATAGGATTGGTTATTTAAGTTGTCAATCAAATTTATCGTTCGTGCGCTATGCGCTTTCTCGGGTCATCTTATCAAAGATCTACGGATTAATCATGTGGTTTCAAAGAGTTTAAGCGGTTAATCGGGACCATCCATCCAAAACATGGGGGGATGGACGGTCCATGATTCATCCCTACCCTACTGTGGGAGGCAGAGACAATCCTCCATGGCATGATCCAGAGCTCACTTGAGCTGGATTGGGTAGATTCAACCCACACCATCAAGGAGCATAGAGAAGAAGATCCAACGTGGAACTTCAATGGGATTACAATTCCCTTCACAAAAGACCAAACAATTTTCAACCTAAGCTCGGTTTGATTCATACCTTGCAGGCTATCACCGGCACTTCCAATGGTGGAGGTAGCTTAGTTTAGTGGAGACAAGCCCTGTTGAAGGTTTCAAGCTTTAAGATGAAGTGGATCTTCCAATTTACCAAGGGTTGCTTCAATGGCTTGTAGCTTTAGTCTAAGTACCCCTTCCGTGGCTTGGATGCTTGGGATTTGCTTTGGATGAGCTTGATTTACTGATTGTGCTTGCAAAGGCAATTGAAGTTTGATTGAGAATTGAGCTAAGTGGAAATCTCATTCACCTCCCCAATTTTGCTTAAGCAAAATCGAGAAGAAGAAATTAGAATGATCTTAGGAATGCTTAGGGAAGCTTGTGGATGCTTGGCTTTGATCCTCGAGCTCAATCGATTGCAAAAGGAGTGAATCGAATGGAATGAGGGGAGTATATCTCCCCTACTTGAATGGATGGTTGAGAGCCTTCTTATCATTTTGATCAAATTGCCACGATTGAATGGGTTATTTTGGTTGTTATGAGCTCCATGTGGTCTATTTTTGGTAGAGGAGTGGGAGTGTGGAGGTGCACATGTGTTAAAATGAGTGTGGGAGGTGATCCACGTGGAGAATTTTGAGTGGATGGGTCAATTTTGGTCTTGGGTTGGGCTTGGCCAACCCAAACCATGGTCATGTGCACCACCCTCCTTGGTGTCCAAATGGTCCATTAGGAGGATGCCAAGTGGTCTTAAGTTGGAATATGATCAAATTCCAAGTGAATTTGATCATACCTACTAACCTAGGGGTAAAATGGTCATTTGGCTTTGATTTTGATTTGGGCATATTTTGAATGATTGAAAAATGGGTTATGCCAATTTTCAATGAATGTGGTGTTGATTTAATATGATTTGGCTCAAGTTGACCCATTTAGGTCAAAATGGGTCAACTTTGGTCAAGTTGACCATTTGTAAAATTGGGTCAAACCATGGGTTAGGTCAAGTTCAAATGATCATTTGTAGCCTATGAGTGTCATTGGTTTGGTTCAATTTGATTTATATTTGATTTGGTTCATTTGAGTTCACTTAGATCAAATGGGTCATGTTGACCAATTTGACCCATTTGATCCAATTGGGTTAGGTCATGGGTTGGTTTGGGCTTGGTTGATAATTTGAAATGTATTGCAAGCTTTGGTTTTAATCAATTTTGGTTTGGTTTGATATTGGCTTGATTTGACCTTTTAGGTCAAGTTGAGTTCATGGTCAATTAAAGGTTGTCTAGTTGGCTAATTGAAGTTTTGGTCAAGTTCAACAAGTGATTTAGAATGAATTTGACCCATTGATTGCAATCAATTTGGCTTAGATCAAGATTTGACACATTTTAACTTTTAGGTCAATTTGGGTCAACTTGGGTCAAGTGGCCCATTAGGCTAGGTTTGGCTCAAATGATGACTTGGTCATATTCAATCATTGATTTTGGATTAGTCTAGATCAATGATTTCAATCAATTTGGCCTATGGTGGATTTTGGCTAGTTTATGTTTCATTTGGGTTAAGTGTTGACTTGGTCAAAGATTAGGTTTGACTTGGTTTTACCCAATTTGAGTGATTGATCATCTCATGATGATTGTTGCTCACAATGTGAGGCTTATATGGGCTTAGTTCAATCCAATTTGGGTTGGATTATAATTTGGCTCAAAAGGTGCTTTAGGTCACTTTGGGTCAAGTGAGCCTAAATGGGTCAATTGACTTGATCAAGGCTTGATTCAAGTTTGGTTAGCCTCACATATGGATTTATGATTGAAATATAAATTCAATTGTAAGTGATTTGGAGTCAAATGGGTTTTGATTCATTTGACAATTTCAAGTCAAAAGGGTGAATATGGGTTTGACTTGAGTTAGTTTGATTTTGGTTTAATGATTGAAGTTTGTGTTTATATTTGGGTTTATGATTGAAGGATTGATTGTTTGAAGAGAAAATCAAAGGTTTGGATTTATTTGAGAATGATTTGGGTAAGTTCAAGAATTTGACTTGAAAGTGTATAGGTTGGATTTAGGTTAGATTTGGGTTTGAGTTTTGAATTTGGTTTTGGTCATTTGAATGTATATTTCATTTATATTTGTGAATATAAATGAGAATATAAATGGGTTAGAGAAAATCTTTTGATTTTGAAGTGGTTTGAATTTGATTTGAGCTACGTCCATAAGATGAAATCAAAGTGACTTAGGAAAGATTTTTGGATTTGGAATTGAGTTTTGAATTTAGTTTTGGTTATTTGAATTTATATTTCATTTATATTTGTGAATATAAATGAAGATATAAATGGGTTATGAGAAAATCTTTTGAATTTTGAGTGATTTGGATTTTGGAATTAATTTGAATGATTTGAAAAATCATTTAAGTTGGAATTGATTTGAATGATTTGAGAAGAATCATTTAAGTTGGAAATTGATTTGAATTTTGGTTTGGAATTGATTTGAGTTTGAAGTTGATTTGAATTTGAAGTTGGTTTGGATTTGAAGTTTGACTTGAAAGAAGAAAGCAAGGATTGTGCTTGAGCTATAGGGTGGGTAAGTTTTCCTAACACCCAAGGCATAACATATTCTATTGTTAACTCTTTTAAGTCTCTAGGATTAGGTTAAGTGTTCACCTAATCACTAAAAGTATTAAGACTAAGAAACTCTTAATGTCTAGAGGAGTCCTATGTCTAAGATGGAAGTTAAGAGCTCACTCCAAGAGTGAGGTCAACAATGTATAAACGACTATAAGAATGAAAAGCATGCAAAAGTAGAGTTTAATTGAATTGATTTATTTGTGTAAATGAATTAAAGCTCTATTTAAATTCCAATGCTAAGATGCATAAGAATGAAATCAAACGAGTACGTCACCATTATTTTGCACCATGGGGTGAGGGAACCTCTTTGGGGCTACTTAAAGTTGTGCATCCTCGGAATGTCGGTAATATACCCATTAATATTCAAACTTATGCAAGTCAACATATGAATGTAAGAAAGACACTTCACTTCATACACTAAGCTTTTCCTATGTATGTGTAACTAAAGTCACAATATACATATTATTCTTCATTAATAAGCTTTTGAAAATACATTTGAGATTTAATAGTGATAATAATACATATTTCTAATTAAGTCAAAACATGTAAATTGACATAAAGGAAATCATTTTCATTTGATTAATTTGAAAGAAATGAATGCATAAAGACAAGTAGCATACAACATTTTAACATGATTGGAAAGAAATAAAGAAACACAAGCGTGTAATTTCATTCAATCGAACTAAGTCCTAAGGGCAATCATTATTAAACAAACTCATTTAAAATAAATCAAAGTTTCTTAAAGCCATTTTTTATCTTTATATTTGATTTCATTTAAGAAATGTGAAAGAGGTTTACTAATCCTAATCCCATACCCCATATGTGTGAGTTAATTTGATTTAATGAAAAGTAATTAGGTAGATTTTATTGCTTAATTAGGTTGAAGTATAAATTAAATAAATTAATTAAACCCTTACCTACATAACCTTAAGTTAATTAACTAAATAACGATAAGCCAACATGAGATGCAACCATATGAAAAATAAATTAGCAATGCTCTAAGAAATGAAAGGGGCATAATGCAATTGGCTCATAATTAATAGTTAATTAAGTTTAAGGAACTCACTTAATTACTTTAATGATTTTCTCATACATGTGAGATAACCATAATTTCATTAGCTCTTTCTTTAGGTTATTGAACACCCAAAGAGCTACCCTAGAGTTCATTAAGGAAGGTAAGTTCAATAAAGTTAATTAAGTTCATTAATTATTTAATTAAATCTAACTCCTTAATCAACAATATGAAATGGACTTGGTGAAGAGACAAAGAAAGAAACCTAAGTCTCAATCACTAAATATTTTCAATTAATTAATAAAGTTCAGATATAATTTGGATTTTGATTGGTTTGATTAATTAATTAATTGAGTCTTAATTAATTAATTTTAAAGGGAATGAAGAAGACTTAAGGAAAAATTGGAAGAGGGATCCCAACCCATTTTCCTATGTTTCTCTACTTGTGAGGCTAATGAACTCAATTGATGGATCAATTCCTTTGTTCATTCGATTAATTATCACTATTTAAGCTAAGAGAGTAATTAAGGCTTAATCAATCAATTTTCCTAATTAACCATCCAATAAATTCCAAGAAAAATAAGGAGATAGAGGTCATCCCCTAAACATCTCTATAAAGTTGGAAATTAATTGGATAATCAATCAAAGAGTAATTAAGCTAAATTAGTATTTAATTATATCTTAATTAAGCAAATTACTATTCAAAATTAATTATTAATAATTTTCTTCGATTCTCCTTTAAAATACCTTTAAAATGAGCCCTCATTTATATTTTTTAGATTTTGCTAGGATTAGTTATGATTTTAGGAAATTTCGCCTTAAAAATAATTAAAAGCTTTAATTAACCCTTAATCTCTTGATGCGCATTGTCGGCCGATACATGCTTTCCATGTAGTGCAATGGGATAGGTATTTAATTTATCAAATTGGGAGGCTTCAGTTATGATGGATGCTTTTAGTGGACCGTCCGATCTAAGATCGGATGACCGATCCGATCCGTGATTAAGGAGGAAATGAGGTGGATCTAACGTGATGGATCGGACCATCTATTTTGATCACATGGAGCGGGGACTTGTAATCTATCTCCTTCATGAGGCGAAGATGGATATCGTCCTTCTTTCTCTATTCGATAAGAGCTCACGAGCTGGATTAGGATCAAATTGATCCCACACCATCGGAGGAGAAGGCGAGCATATCCAACAATCAAGGCCGACCAACAAGAAAAGTCCCTTCACAAAGGCACACAAAAATTCACCTAAGCGATTTTGAGGAATTACCCCTTGAAGCTAATGTTTCCTAGTGGGATCAACCAAGGTAGTTTAAACATTTGGTGAAGCAGTTGAAAGCTTGGACCTTAATTTAAAGTGAGCCACTCGGATGACCAATCTACACGTAAGAGCTTTGGCTTCGATTGAACTTGGACCTCTCGGTGGCTTGGAAGCTCAAGGGATGATTTGCTTGACTTGATTAGGTGTGATGAAGGTGTGAAGTTTAATTGGAGTTTGGTTGAGAAATGGGTGGGTTTGAATGGGTAGGTCTCACCTATTTTTGCTTCACCTTGAGAATAATGGTCGATCGAGGGAGGCTTGGGGTGTTAAAGAATGCAAATTGTGTCAATTCGCTCGAATTGATGGAGTATACCCTAAAATTGTGTGTGATGGATGGACAGGATCCATCCAAATTCTATCAATTTGCCATCGTCGAGGCATCGAGGGGTCGCCATCATCTCCACGTTGCTCCCGGAGTTGAGGAAGCTATGGCAAGGAGCTCAAGATATGAGAGAATTAGGTTGGTCTTTGGGTGCTGGTTTGGCTTGAGAGGGAAGGAGGTGAACTCCCCTTAGTCCATGGCCGATCCTAATGGTTCTAGGGTGGGCTAGGAAGCTTAGGTGCACACCATTTGGCACTTGGATGGCTGCCCAAGTGATGGGAGAGTGGACTTGGCTTTTATGGAAAGAATTCAATGTGGAGAGGCTTGGCCAATGGTTAATCCCAGGTTGGGTCCCACTTGGATTTTGCTGGTTTGGGTGGGTTTGGCCAACTCCTAGGGTCCCATGGGTTGGTTTGGGTTGTTTGGCATCATATGGTCAAATGGGTTCAAATGGGTTAAGTTGGGTTAGGTTGACCAATTGGTAAAATTGGGTCAAACCAAGGCTTGGGTTAGGTTCAAATGATATTTTGAAAATTTTTGGTTCAAATGATTTTGATTAATTTGGCTTGGGTTTGATTTTGGCTCATTTGTATTCAAATAGGTCAAATGGGCTAAGTTGACCAATTTGATTAATTTGACCAAATTGGGTTGGGTTAGATATTGGATCATGTTCAATTGGTTAATTTAAAATGATTGTAGGCTTTAGTTTGGTTTGATTTAGGTTTAATTTGGATTTTGGCCAATTTGACCTTTTAGGTTAATTTGGGATGGGTTGGGTTAAGTTGACTAATTGGTCAAATTGGGCTCAATCATGGCTTTGTTCAAGTTCAATAAATGATTTAGAATGAACTTTAGCCATTGGTTGCAATCAATTTGGATCAAATCATGATTTGACCCATTTTGGCATTTAGGCCAATTTGGGTCAACTTAGGTCAAATGGCTAATTGGACTTAGTTTGGCTCAATTGAGGGTTTGGTCATGTTCAATCATTGATTATGAATTGATTGAGTCAATTGTTTCAATCAATTTGGTATATGGTGGGTTTTGGCTAGTTTGGGTTTCATTTAAGCTAAAGGTTGACTTAGTCAAAGGACCAAGTTTACTTGGTTTGATTTTAAGGTAGTTGATCACCCTATGATGATTATTTATCATGATATGAGGTTTGGATGGGCTTAGTTAAATCCAATTTGGGTTGGATTAGAACTTGGCTCAAAAAATATCTTTTAGGTCACTTTGTGTCAAGTAGACTAAATGCATCAATTGGTTTGACTTGATTCAAATTTAGTTGTACTCACATATGAGCCAAGGATTGAAATATAAATCCAATTATAATTAGTTTGGAATCAAATGGATTTTGGTTCATATGATAATTTCAAGTCAAAAGGGGTCAACATGGGCTTGACTTGAGTTGACTTGGATTTGGTTTGATAATTATAGTTTATGTTTATATTTGGAACAATAATTGAAGGAATGATTAATCCAAAAGAAAACCATGGGTTTTGGATTGATTTGGGTATCATTTAGCCAAGTTCAAGAAATTAGCTAAAAATGCTAAAATTCAAATTTTGATTTGATTGGGTTTGATTTTGGCTATTTAGATTTATATTTCATTTATATTTGTGAATATAAATGAAGATATAAATGATTCATGAAAATCACTTGAGTTTGGAGTGATTTGGAAGCAAATTTGACCAAGCTTAAAGATATAGGTCAAAAGGGTTAAGTAGGGAATTGATTTAGTTTCATTTATTTTTATCATTGGAGGGTAGGTTTCATTTATATTTGTGAATATAAAAGAAGAAGTAGTGATTTATAAAAAATCAATTGAGTTTAATTTGGGTTGAGATTTGATTAAACATGGAGGTAGGTCCATATGGCTTAAGAAAGGCTTTGATTTGATTTGAATGATTTGAATTTAGATTTCATTTATATTTGTGAATATAAATGAATGATTGATTGATTTATAAAGAAATCAATCAAGTTTGATTTAGTTTGAATAGGGTTTTAGCTAAGCATATGAAGGTGGTTCATATGGCTTAGGAAGGGATTTTAAAATTTGATTTTGGGTTCTAGTCATTTGATTGATTTGGGTTGGAGTTTGATTTGAGATTGAATTGGTATTTGAGAAAATCAATTTGGGTTGATTTGAATTTGGTTAAGGCTAAGTCCATAAGATAAAACTAAAGGGCTTAGGAAGGGTTTGGAATTTGAATTTGATCATGGGTTTCAATTATTTGATTTGGAATTTGATTTGGAATTTGATTTGGAATTTGAATTTGAGGTTTGGTTTGAATAAGAAAGCAAGGATTGGGTTTAAGGATATAGGGTAGGCAAGTCTTCTTAAATCTATAAGGCACAACTTATTCTTATAACTTCTTAAGTCTCAGCTTGGGTTAAGTGTTCACTAATCACTAGAAGTGTCTTAAAGGAGCTCTTAGTGTCTATAAGAGTCCTAGATCTATGATGAGGAAGTTGAGAGCTCACTCCAAAAGTGAGGTCAGATCCTCCTACTTAGCTCAAAGATGAGAGCATCTAAATCTCCAAATCCCTCCAACTTGGTGAGTTCAAGTGGCTTTGGTGAGATCATCCCAATGGTCGTAGGTTATTTTCCAAAATCCAACAAGAAAAATATCCTCACTCAAGAAGACACTAAGTCGAGTTTGGTATCAATATCAAATGTGAAATCTCAACTCCTTCAATAAGTCTTAAGAAAAAAGCAAAGATCGAAGGAAACTCTTCTTCAAAAGTCCAATCAAGTAGAAAGATGGGGAGAAGTCATCCCAATGTTCATACAAAGCCAAAGGTTGAACTGAGGGAGTTATGTCATCAACATGTCATTACGCACAAAGCATGACTATTTTCCATTGACCCAATATAAGCTTTGAGGGCTAGGTCATCGGCAAACATCTTTCTATAAGCCCGGATAGAAGCTATGGCGGAAGATAATTTCATATCGATGAGTCTTCCAAGATAATTGGGACTTTTTTTCCTTCATCAGTCAAGGCACAAAGCTGGGGATAGTAGAAAATACAAAGATATGAATCCCAGAAATGAAGTATTCAACAAGTCAGTCAAAGCGCCATGGGACCGAGATGTTCTTATCTCGCCAACAAGTCATCAACTCCATCAAGCCCAGAATCCAGGAATGAAGGAAAATAAGTTTCAAATTTTGAGATTGAATCTTCAATAAGTCCGATAATATGAAGACATTCTCATCTGACAAATCATAAACTCCATTAAGTCTACCAAAGGACAAAGCGACAGAGAAAATATAAATTTCAAACTCTCAAGAAGTCTTCAACAAGTCCAAAGCACAAAGCATAGACTAAAGATATTCCAAATTCTCTCAATATTTATTAAAAAAAGCTCCCCTATTAGGGGGAATTTTATATATTTATTTGAGTTCATATCATGCTCTAAGCGAGATCCTTAGATATATATTATGGTTGAAAATATATCACGCTTATTTTGTAGTAAAGGAAATCAAATTTTGTAATGTACTTTTGAACTAATGTAATCCCCTCTAGGCAGAGTTCTTTTATGATCAAAGTTGTTCAATCCTCTCCTATGAAATAGGAGATCTTCTTCATATATTAAGGTTGACATCGAGCTTTATACCGAATTTCCTAAATAGATATACAAGCTGTTATTGTTAAAGTTATAGCTCTTACAAGAACAAAAGAATTTACTTCATGCAAGAAAAGACAACCCTACATTTCAAATGTTTTTCTCTAAGATTTATCAAATTAGAATCAAGTCGAAGAACTCCTAATTCCGCTTCAATCAACTAAATTGGAAAAGCATCAACCTCTACATATTCAAGTCTAGAGCAGACGGGTTCTAAACGTCGAACTCAACAAGCTCATAAATGACCGAGTTCGCTCTCCTCATTCAACAAGCCGCAAGAAATGGTCGCGGTGAAAGAGCCTCCGTTCGTTATTCTAATGACCAAACCACCAAGTATCACTTAAGTCGATGACTCAAGTATGTTCTAAAGGTCGGACCCAACAAGCTCAAAATGGTCGAGTCGTTGATGCTCTCTTCACTCAACAAGCCATAAGAAAAGGCTACAATGAAAGAGCATCCGTCTAATGATGATAGATGTTCGGTCAAACCGGATCCAACTTAGTCACTACAAGCAATAATCCAAGAGATATTCCTACTTGATCAATGGATCAAGATAATTTGAGGAAATAACTCTTAATTCAAAGCAACATCAATCAATCCCATTGCAATGTGATATTTCAACCTCTTTTCAAGCAATCATCAGCAGCACATATCAAAGCCAATTTTTTCATCAAGTTTGCCAAAGCGGTAGCAGACGAGGAAGCAATTCCATAGTTTGCACAAAGGCAATGGCCAAACTAAAGAAATTGTGTGGTTATTCTATTAAAGCATACATTGCTAGATTGATAACTCAACATTATATATAATATGAGCGAAGGTTGGGTCATCACCCTATCCTTCAATGATTCTATCAGAAGCACAAGATAAGATATACATATACTTAAACAAGTCAATATAGACAAATCAAGTCAATCCTTCATCAAGTCCGACTTAAAGTCAGATAAGGAATTTCAAATCTCAAAATAAACAAACTAATTCCTCCATCAAAACGATCAAGCATGAAGCTAGGGTCAAGAAGCCCAGATGCAAAGACACAAAAGGAGACCTTGGTGAACCCATCAAGCGGGGAGTAGATGGTGGAAAAAGCTGACCAATTGAATTGAAGTAATTTGAATATGTGGTTGACACAACACCTCTTCAACAAATATGACTCGCGTCATACATGAATCACATTTGTTGGGGGGCATTTGTTGACCTTCATATATCTCCCATAAGTCAAGTCGAGCAAATTTGGAGAATTTGGTGAATTATATCTGTGTTACGCAAATCGGCCAAAATATATGACATCGCCAAAATTGCTCAAAATGATCTCCATTAATGAGCGAACTTCTCCAACGCATTCAAAATGTCCAAATTAATCAAAATATATATATCATACAATTTGGTCCACCAATCAAGAGGGTCATTGAGCCTACAGCGTATCATGTATGGAGGCGGGATGACACCTAAATGACTCCATTCATAATTGATTATGTTTTAGCATCAAAACATCGAAACTTATCAAATGAGACTATCAATTCAATTCATATGAGTTTGTATAAATATCGGCGATTAGCGGCGGTGCACTAATCGAGTTGAATTAACCGATTCGACGACCAATCAAATATCGATCACGAAATGGGTTGTGTCGTTATATCTGAATGTCAAAATTACTGAAATAGACATCCAATTTGATTAAAGTTATCGCTTAAAATTTTATCAAATTAGCATGCTTTTCGAGATAAATCTACTTGATTATCTCTTCATTACATCCAATCAGCGCTTCAGAACTTGCAACCACCCACTCCAATGCCTCCACCTCCCATTCAACCAATAAAAGGATGCCACATCATCTTTCTCATACCCCTTACACTTTATCCGTCATCACGCACACACGCAAGAGGAACGAAGAGAAAACTCAGCGAACCTCCCTCTCTCGTGGGTTCCAAAGATTGCACAGCAATGCCATCTTCCCTTCCCTCGCCTCCTTCCCTACCCAAGCCGAGCTGGAGCCTCCAAGGCTGAACTACTCGATCTACCCTGCTCCTAGTCAAGCACCTTCCCTCCCTACTGTCCGAACGAGCAGCTTTCCTCCTTCGATTCGATCCTGTCACTCCCTCTGTCCATCCCTTTGTTGCTCTAGCTTACACCGCAAAACAAACTGGCCTTCAATCTCAATCGAGCAGTAGCATCAGACAAGGAGACAAGCTCCTCTCTCTCTCTCTCTCTCTCTCTCTCTCTCTCTCTCTCCTGCTCTCTCTAGCTTCAAGCCACTCTCCCAACCGTCCATGCCTCTGCACGTCGACCAGCCATCCTAAGTTAACACGTGGCCAGCTCATGCTCTCCCTCTTCCCTTGGAGCAAAAGCTAAGCCCTCTTCCACTTCAACGTTGCGAATGCAAACATAGTCTTCCTATTCAGCCCCTTCACGTGCTTCAGTTTGTGTAAATCATGATAAATCCAACTGCCAAAGGGATTCACTAAATCTAGGATTTAAGAAAAATGGAGGAGAAACGAGGTTTAAAATTCTGTAAGATTTAAAGTGGTCATTTTGCTGTTTGGCAGGATTAATCCTGCTCAAATCCTATAGCCAAATCGCCTCAAAACTTGCTCAAATCTTGCGGCCAAACCACCCCAAAATCTGCTCAAATTCTGTAGCCAAACCACCCCAAAATTCACTCAAATCCTATAGCAAAACAACCCCAAAATCTGCTCAAATCCATCAGCCAAACAGCTCCAAAATCTACTTAGATCCTGGTACCAAATAGCCCCTAGATAGCTTTGAGTTTTGTTATTCAGTTTGGATCCACTCTTTAAAATCGTAGCATGAAGACTTTACTTTTGTCTTCTAGTTTACGAGATGGATGTATCAACGATCAATGAGGATCTTGCCAACATCGATGCGCAAATCAATGATATACTTCGAGCACTATCAAATGGGTTTGAGAAACTGGATAAGATCAAAGATCCAAATAGGCAGAGCAATTTGAAGAACTCACTGAAAAAAAAATGATAGAATGCAAGAGGCTCATCAAAGAGTTCGATAGATAATTGAAGGTAGAGGAAAGTGAAAATATGGCTTCTGTCAACAAAATGCTAAATGATAGAAAGCAAGCAATGATTAGAGAATTAAATCCATTTGTTGCACTAAAGAAGCAATATGCATGAAGTCTTGGAAATAAGCATTTCGAATCTTTTGATGCACATGAAGTTAAGCATGGGTCTGATGAAGGAGAGTTGAATCTCAAGCTTAATAATTATAAAAATTTCAAACTTTAATGCTTCTAAAATCCTGTACGTGTTTGGAGACGGTGCGCACGCACTCTTTTATAGTGGAAAACTCATAGGACGACGGAAAAAAATTATGATTTCTTATGTGTAGGTAACCTATACTTCTGTAGCATTGTAGAAAAGAAGAAGAGTTAGTGATTTATACCACTCATACACACTCTTTTACGCGGTGGCAGGCTCGGACTCCCAGGTAGCCAGCGGGAATGATGTCGAGGTCATTCTAAACTAAGAAAAATAAAGTACTTAAATGAATGAATCACTATAAACTAAAGATTAAGATATGAAAATTCAAATTCAAATTAAAATTAAATCTATGAGCATTAGCTGAACTTATATGGAATGATTGAAAAGTCAAAATCAAGCTTGAATTGCGAACATAATCCTCTTGAATGAATAAAATTCATAATAACTCTCATAAGGAAATTTAAAGAGAAAGAGAGAATGATTGAATGATGGCAGTACTCCACCGCTGATAATTGATCTTGAATTATTATAAAGCCACTCTATTAAATTTTATGTAATGAGACATAGGAAAGATATGATAAATGTGGGACATGGAAACAATATGATTCATTGAATTATAAAATAACCCAATTGAAGAAACTCATGATTGGTGAGCTATGAAAATGAAGGTTTTGGATGATTTTACATGTATTATAAAGATACATCTCTCATCTAACCCAAATGCTTTTGATGCACATGCAAACATTCAAACATCAATCATTTCATTACTTCATGGAAATATCAAAAAAAAGAGAACTTATATCATGAAATAGTCTCATGTAAAGCTATAGCTTTGAGATTCACACTAAGTATCCAAATGAAATGATTCATTGTGCATATTCACAATATTATTTTCATTCCATCCAGTAAAGGCCTTTGATCATGCAACATTCAAATGAGGCAAACTTTATGCATGTCTAATGAGGTGATATTTCACTTAATTTAAATTTGCACAAGCTTACTAATATAGCAATATGATGTTTTCATATACTATGAGATATACTCATATTCAATTACATACATTGACATATGCGAAAGACTTTAAAAATATATTTTGACATGCACTTGAGGCAAACATCATTGCTTCAATTCAAGTGTACAAAGACTCAAAGTGTTTTAGAAGAGGCAAATATTTGTGCATATGGTAAGCCAATCATCCTCTCAATTTAGATGTCTTGAAATACATATGAAAGCTTGAACAAAAGAATGAGTGCTTACATATATTTTGAAGTAATCATATGGCATTATCTAAGTGCTTCAAAGCTTGTGAGAGCTTTCAAATAATTGAAATACTTACACGTATTACAAGATAACTCTATATCCAATCCTATCGCGAGATGTGTGTAAACCACTTAAATGGTGGAATCGCATTCGTTAGAATGCAACTCAATATTTGAACATGATGTTTTAAAACTCATGCAAAGTTTAAAATGAAAATATTTACATGCATTTTGAAGAATTTCTTAAATTCCATTTCAAATGTCTTGAAGTGTGTATAATTGTTTAAATGAAATGAATGTGCAAGTTGGATGTAAAATGAATGAACGGATACTTACAAGTATCTCAAAATTCATATATAACCCACATGGGCTCGAACTATCTTATGTATGAATTTAGTGTCTAAGAATGTTGCGAGTTGATTCTCTTAGGTCTTGGGGCCGATCCGTTAACAAAACCTAAAAATCTAAGTATGCTTTATAATATTTTCAACCCAATGAAATTCGAAGCTAATTACGTTATAGAATTATAAAAGATAAATCTATCTATGGCATCATTATTAATGTAACTTCTCAAGTTCAAGTTCTTAAGAGGAAAGTCTCAAACCTTATCCTCTACGCCAAGCTAGAGTGCACAGGTTTGGAGGACTATAAATTTTGAAGTAATGAATCATCCCCGGTTGGGTCTTATGACCGGGTTGGGATAACAAAACCTAAAACTCTAATAATATTATTTTAAGAATTCTAACTCAATAAGACATTTGAGAAGCTAATTATGTCATATACAAGTAGATCGATCATCTATTATTAAATTAATAGAGTGGCGATCAAATAATATATCCACCTCGATGATGGTGCGTTGAATAGAGATTTCAACTAGATGCTATCATCAACATATGTTCAAATTTTCAAGTCAAGTTAATATAAGTTAAATATCAAACTAAATAAAAAATATGATATGTCATCAAGCTATAAATGACTAATTGCAAGTCATCAACCTAAAAAACTTAAAGTAAAAATTCAATCAATCCACCTTCCGTAATTATTTATTAGAGTTGACAAATTAAGAAAATTCTAGCTCGCAAAGGAGCCAAAGTCAAATCAAGTATTCTACTATATTCACTCTCAATCAATCTCATGTCGAAAGATGCGCGTGTTCTCGGTGGCTGGCCAATAGACTCCATATATGGCAGTTACTAGAATTATCGTGATCACCACCAAATATTACCATTATATTATGATGCAGAACTTATATGTTTCCCAATGGCTTTGCTCTTTGAGTTGTGAACTATATAATATATTTGATTGGACAAAACTCTATTAGCTAAGTGGACTTAAGCTTGTCTCCTGACAAATATGACCCAGTCTATAAGGATTACTTGGGACATAACCCATGGTTGTGACAAGGATCCTTTGGTCGGGTTGAATTCTCCTCCGACTAAGTAGACTGAATGGCAGATGATGGAACCATGGGATCTTAATCAGCACGCCATCATTCCCCAACCATCCACTTAAGTTAAATAATGATGAATTTCATAAATCTAAATTTTAAAGCTCAACATGCCACAACTTTAAGCTACGCAATTAGCGATCTAATGACTAGCCTTAATCGAAAGTTCTCTCTACATTGGGAGGTAATTAACTATATAGGTGCACCTATAGAAACCTGAACAGATCTAAAGTCCTCATAAAATGAGGGCAAAATCTCTAGCAATATATTATCTAATATTTCATCGCCTTAAAATTTGACTTACTTTAAATCAAATTCTCTTAATCAAGAGGTCGATGGCGAATTTTTTGAGCCCACATGTAAGACTTAAAGCAAAATGGAGTAGCTACATTGATTTCCAATCAAAACAAATGACTTTGTATAATTCATACTAATATGCTTTATATGTTAAAGTTAAAAGAGATATCTTACTAGTGCTTAATATGTAGATTATCTAATTTTCACAAGAAGAAATACATAAATATTTGAGCTAAATATAATTCAAGAGTTCGAGGTGACAAATATAGATCGCTTATAAACTACATCCTTTGCTTGAAAATAAAGCAAGAAGAAGGATATATTTTATAACATAAGAATCACATGTTAAAGAAGTTATTTTAAAAATTCAAAATAGATGATTTTAATTCAATTATTTGGAGTTGTTTATCTATCCCAACTAGTTAATGAGATATTAGACCTTGTGCCTTTTGTCATAAGCCTTCTAATCTTCATATCATGAAACTCTCCAAATTTATGTCTTAGCTTCAATCTTCTCAATGTTTTGTGACTATAATGTAAGTGTCTAGCTTTAGTTCTTATTTATTTTGGATGATAGGGATTTAATTATGTTAGATTTAATAAACATATTCTATTTACTTAAATTAAATATCATTCAATTAAATTAATCAAATGTACGAAGATATAACTATAAAACTATAGAGGATTCACATCCATTGAGCTCTACTTATCTAGCTCTAGTCAAATGAATCAAAACTTTTATTTGGTCTCCATTCTACGAATGCAACATGGATTGGGTCATTTAGTTCTAAGCCAAATTAATATTCTTATCAAATATGTTTGATTTTGGAATGATACTAGACCTAAATATGATTAGAAATAAAATTAATTTGAATTTAACCAAATTTAGATTATATGCTCATTTATTAGATAAAACATGTAATTAATAGTGATGAATAGAAATATGAACTTTGTCACTTGATTATCAATGCTGACATTTAAATATGATCAACATTAAATAGAAACATATGAATCATTTAATTATAGAATCAAAATTGCATAAAAAAATAATTATAGCATCTATTTTAAAGTTAACACCCACCGTCTCTTTTAGTAAAAGGATAGTTTTATATAACCATTGACAATACATTTAGTCATTATGTACAATAATATAAAAAATCATGATATGAGATTATTACAATTCATTTTGTGTTTTATTTCCTTGTTTTACATCTATAATTTTAAGCCTCTAAATTGATTTTAAATTTGAATAATAATTAATTCGAACCATTTTGAATATTTTAAGAACAAAATCAAATCAAATCTTACTAGAACAGGCTAATTTGATTTATTTGAATCCATAGCTTTTCTTTAATTCTTCTTCAAATAGTTAAATATTTTTGAAAAAAATTATGTTAATATATTTCTCATAAGATTCAATTCACCTTTATTTTAATTCATCTCAAATTCAAAATTCATAAAAAAAAAAATGTAAGGTTTTTGTTACTTTGTGGATTGTATTGATTAACCGAAAAAATAATGTTGATTTATTCCTTAATTTTTCTAGTGTATAATACCTAGGCATTGCAATTGAAGCTCCATAGCATTGTGAAACATAGGTTTCTACTTATAAGAGAAAAGCCAACACCTTAGCCTTAAGTGGTCAACACCTTGGTGTTAGAATTCTTGGGATTTCACTAGAAAGATAAAAGCAAGTGCCACAGCCACGATGATGAACCCATGCAAAAGAGCTAGGATGACGAAGATATTAGCATCTAGGCGTTGCTTTCATGACACCGCTGACACTGAAGCGGCAAAATTCATCTTAAACAGTTTTGCAATTTTAAGTAAGGTGATTTTCATTCTCATATGTGTAAAAGAGAAGTGTAAACTGCTTGACTAAGTTTTTTTAGTGTTTTATTTTTGAGAATGTGAATTTTAATTTTGATACACGAATACTAAACTGTTTTAATTTCAATCGAAAGTTGCTTTTTCAAAAGCAGAGTTTTTTCAGAAAATATTTTAAAGTTTTCATAATCCATGAAAGCTTAAACGTAGTAAGTATGAAAATTATCAGAAAGATTTGAGTGAAGAGTTATTTGTGTAATTCTACTGAATTTTCTTCATAAGACAATTTTTTTAAGTTACGTACCTCACTGCTTTTCATGTTCTCAAACTCTTAATTTTATTTGTCATTCTAAATTTACTTTTGTTTCTCTCGATTATTTTCTCTCAACAGTTATAACATATTCTAAAATAAAATCGAAATTTTAAAACATTGTATTAAAATTTGAAGATTTTAAAATTTGTTTATTATTCGTAGAAATTGATTAAAACAAATTCATTTATTTTAAAATTTAAAATAATAAATTTTAAAATAATGTATACGACGTGAGGATCTGGGGCAAAAATATGAATATAATGAAGATAATTAATTATTTCAAAGATATATCAGTTTGAATAATTTTAAAGAGGTAGGACTTGACCTGACTACGGCGGTCAAGTCCTCAACCTCTCACCTGGGCGTCGCTGCTTTCTGCAAATTTATGTCTTCGATCTCCCCACTGTTTTGCGACTACGGTGTAAGCACTTCGCTTCAGTTCTTCTTCTCTTCCTTGCTGCCGGAAGGAGCTTTGATAGGTGTGCAATGTGTCCGTTATATAGCTTTTTTTTAGCCCAATACTGTCATCACTACAAAATCCTGCTCCTACACCGCCTCTATTCACGATTAAGGGATACCGAGGTCTAGGCTGTCTTCTCTTCTCCCTTGCAATAGCCGACCTCTTTCCTGAGCCGCCAAGCTTTCTTCATGCCCAACCGAGAGTAGTAGACGATAGATAAACACCCCGCCTATTGTTGTCGTCTAGAGCCGTCGACTGTTGTGAACCATCACTTTCGTCTCTCTCTTGACAGCAAATCAGTAAACTCCCTATCTTTCTCCTCTTCTTCTCTTTCCTCTATATTTATCCTCTTCTTCTTTTCTTATTCCCTTCCCTTCCAACTTCTTTATTATGTTAACAATTTTTTCCTCCTTTTCACTTTAGTGGGTGGGTGATTAACTTTCATATATATAGTAGATTCTTACATATTATTAGTCAATATTGATGTTAAATTAAATTAGTGTAAATTGTAGTTAAATATAAAAATTTTGCTTATGTAACACTATTGATTTAGTGAAATACTATTCAATTTACTTAAATGTTGATTTTTTTTATAATCACGTATGATGGTGATAGGGAAACTTATGTTAATTAAATTGTACCTAAGTCAATTATCATTAGTTATAATTGCTTATAAATATTTGTGGTTGATTGAAATTATGCATGGTGTAAGACTCTTAAGTTGAGTTTAACTTAGCATTTTTAGTGGAATCTCAATCAATTTATAATTTCATATTGCTTATTTCGAGGTAATTAGTTATTATTTATTAAAAGGATAAACGTACCTTCCTTTGTTAGGGATGTAATCTTTGTTATTTATACTAAGTTCTTAGATATTTTTAGATTTGACAGCCCTATATTGATATTTCATTACTCATTATATATATGTTAGTAGTCTATGTATATACACACACATACATACATATATGTATGTATATATATGTATGTATATATATATGTATGTATGTATGTATGATGCATGCATGCTTGTACACACACATACATACATGCATAGTTGTTGTAAAGATTTTTTGAATATGTAGCATGCTATTATTGATGCAATACTATTATGATCTTGGTAATTTGATGATACCAATGATCCTATTAGTTTATGAATATTCATGCCTTTTATTATTCATGTTGCATGTCCCAGTATCTTGTTATTTATGCTTTAATAAATAGTAGTTATTTAGTTGGTTTGATTCATCAATCTCATTTATTGTAATTTTCCCATAGTATGTTTATTGGTATATTTTGGGGACCTTTACCTTAGGAGTAGACATTCCATCAATAGTTTTGCATTGGATATATTTTGAGTTAATGTAGTAATTTCATTTATATTTATGTTATTGGGTTTGGGTAGAATTATTTTTGCAAATGTTTTTTTTAGTTCTCTTTCTATTGGTCATTGTTTTGACTCATTTGATATATCCGTCTTTTAGACTTCATTAATTAAATGAAATGATAACTACTTTGCTCTAATTTATCTTATCATTTATATTATTTGTCTATCAATTTTCTCTTATGAATATATAATAGGTTTTCTTATTCCTCTCATCACGTCTCATATTTTTTGAGGTGTACTAGCTTTCGGACCCGGAGTGTGACAACTTAGTTGTTTAATAACTATATTTCAAGTTCTTGATTTTGGCTCATTCTGATTTAGATCAATCACTTTTAATGTTGTTGGATTCATGTATATATATATATATATACCAAAACTAATTAACTAGACATTTATGGACGTGTATTTCACACATTCATACCGTTTTATTCTTTCTTGACTTGTTTAGATACATAAATATTTTTTTATTTGATTTAGCTGGATATAGAAAAGGTTGTTCCTAGTTTTAAGAGCTGATTGAGGATTAACAAAGATCCTGGTTTTGTATATATTGTAAACCTAATTGGAATAACAAGAGAAGAAAAACTTTTTCAATATTCGGCTTCATAGTATCAGACAATTAGGTTATTGCTCAAAGCCATCGACAACAATTCTCTTTCGGCTCTCTTTCGGTTTGTTCCTATCCCTCTCTGATTTTGTTGCCTCAAGCAACCTTCATGGCCAACTCAGAGCTAAAGTTCCATTGATCAATTGTATCCAGCTCTTCTTCGCTGAATCCCATCTCCTTGAGTTTTTTCTAGCCAAGTTCCATCCCAACTCTTGTCTCTCAGACTCAGGTGGATGCATATCTTACCTCCATCATGTGTCACAAGTTAAATGGACATAATTACCTCCAATGGTCCCAATACATGATGATGTTCATCAGTGGTCAAAGTCATGATCATTATCTCATTGGTGCTGATCGTCAACCTAATTCATCCAGCTCAAAATTTTGTCACTGGCATGCAGAGAACAATCTTTTCATTCCCTAGCTAATAGGCTCAATGATGATTGAAATTGTGAGAAAATTTTTTGCTCTACACCACTACTAAAGATATATGGGATGTAGCTCGAGACACTTTTCCAATAATGATAACACTGCCGAGTTCTTTCATATTGAAAGCTTAATTCATGGCCTACGACAAGGTGAGAATTCTATAACCTCATATTTACCACCTTGGCCCATTTCTAGCAGAAACTCAATCTCTTCAAGTCCCACAATTGGAAGTGCTTGGAGGATCAAACTTTCTTCAAATAAATAATGGAAATTAGACGTGTCTTTAAGTTCTTAATGGGGCTAAACAAATCCTTAGATGATGTCCCAGGGCAAATACTCGGTACCAACCACTGCAGGATTGTGTAAAGCTTTCTTCAAAGTTTGTCGTGAAGAGAGTTGCTATCATCTTATGTTGAGACTCTCTGAAATTTTCACTGCATTCGAAGGTTCAGTTCTGATCATAACAAAATACCTCTCCTCCATAGACCTAGTTGCTCTTGCCTTACGTGAACAACCCCTTCTTCCAATGACAATTGACCTCATAAGGATGTCCATGGTGTGATCATTGCAAAAAATCAGGACTTCTCAAAGAAACCTATTGGGTACTACGATAAAGCGCAAGATCGGAAGCCAGAGCATGAGTCCCGTGCCAACGCCATTCAGTCCAAACAAATGCTTAATCAATCTACCGACCCATTCACTAAGGTCATTTCAAGGGAGAATGAACCTCAGGAGAACCACCAAGAATTGTAAAGTTGGGATTCGCTACAATTGATCTATGAGGCACTAAAGATTCCTTACTTGCAAGCAACAATCTTTGAAGAATATAATGCACTTGAAAAGAATGGCACATGGGACCTAGTATCATTGTCTCTAGGAAAGAAGACTGCAAGTTGCAAGTAGATATTCTTAGTCAAATAGAATGCAGATTAGAGTGTGAACCGATACAAGACTAGATTGGTGGCATGAGTATTTACTTGATCTTATGACATTGACTATCAGGAGACAGTTGCCCCATTAGCCAAGTTAAATATACTTAGGTATTACTTTCTCTTGTAGGGAATCAGACCCTTATCTCAATTCAACCTGAAAAATGCCTTCCATAACAGAGACCTTGTGGGAAGGAATCTACATGGCCATATCAAAGGGTTTTGAAACCAAGTAGAAAAGGGGAATGTGTATAAATTGAGGAAATCATTATATGGACTTAAGCAATCACCTTGGGCATGGTTTGAGAGGTTCATGAGGGTTCTTAAGAAAAATGGATACTCTCTGTCCTTAGTTGATCACTTGCTGTTTTTTAAACACTTGACTAATGGAAGAATTGTAGTATTTATAGTTTATGTTGATGATATTGTTCTCACAAGAAATCATGAAGAGGAAATCAAGTGTATTAAATTTTACTAAACATGGAATTTGTAATTAAAGACTTTGGGACACCTACGATATTTTATAGAATTGGAAGATCTTAAAGAGGAGTTTCAGTATCACGATGCAAGAATGTCTTAGATTTGTTATAAGAGGCCGTCTGAAACTCCTATGGATCCAAAGACAAAGTTGGTTTCCTGAACTAATAAAGAAGAGCAGCAGATGCAAGAACATTCAGCATTTCGTGGGAAATCTAATTTATCTTATCCACACTCACTCTGATATAAGCTATGCTGTCAACAACATGAGCTAATTCCTAAGTACTCCTTCAATAGAACATATGAGAGCTGTCAACCAAATACTCAGGTACTTGAAAAGAAGGATCCAGGAAATGATTTAATGTCTAAGAAAACTTCATACCAGGCCATTGAAGTCTATACATATGCAGATTGGACCAGCTGTCCTATGGATAGAAGATCAACTTCTAGATATTGCTCTTTTGTTTATGGGAACCTAGTAATATGGAAAAGTAAGAAACAAGAAGTAGTCACATGGGGCAATGTAGAAGTTGAGCTTGAGCATTGGCGCATGTGATATGTAAAGGAATTTGGCTGAGATGGCTGTTATATGAGCTAAAAGAGGTGTTGAAAGTCCAATAAAATCAATATGTGATAACCAATCAGCTATTGCAATTACAAGAAATCCAATACACCATGATAGGAACAAACATATCGGGATTGATCTACACTTCATTTGTGAGAAGATAGAAGGAAAAGAGATTATCATTAATCATGTACTGTCACATCTCCAAGCAGCAGATATATTTACAAAGGCTGCATTCCATCCTAGCTTCACCAAATTGTGTGATATATTTGGCTTTGGTGAACATCTATTGGCTGATTTGAGGAAGAATGTGGAAATAGCAAACAAGTTAGCTACACACTTATGGACGTGTATTTCATACATTTATTTCTTTTTATTCTTTCTTCATTTCTTTTAGTTAGATGTAGAAAGTTTCTTCTCTAATTTGGTTTAAAGATAGAAAGTGTTTTTCCTAATTTGATTTAGCAAGATATAGAAAAATTTGTTCTTATTTTTTAGAGTTGATCAGAGGTTAACCGAGATCCCAATTTTGTATATATTTGAAATCTTATTGGAATAACAAGAGAAGAAAAACCTTTTTCAATTTTTTGGTTTCATATATATATATATATATATATAGAGAGAGAGAGAGAGAGAGAGAGAGAGAGAGAGAGAGATAGATAGATAGATAGACACACTCATAGTTACATACATGCATTCAAATCTAATTTCATTGAAATACATTTGTATAATCATTCACATATAGAAATATATGCATAATATTTATAATGAGATCTGATCTCAAGTCGGATCGATTCAACCAAGCCTAGTTAAAATTAACTTTAAAGTCAGATCAAGCCTAAATTTTAACTTGCGACTCAACTCGTTTAACTAGATTCAAAAGCCAAAAATTAATTTAGTCTTTGAATGATATTTGATATTCAAGCTAAAATCTTTGCCCTATCTACAATAGATTTCAGATTTGAATTTAACTGAGACATAGCATGTTAAAATTTTTTTTTGATATATACTTGACGATTTGTATGCTGATGTGACGTCTTACTTGTTCTGAAATTTACCCTGTGGGTTTCATTTTGCAATTAAAATTACAGAAACAAATCTATTATTTTGTTTGCAAGTCAGCTCCTGCATTTTCTAGCCAAGCTACTACTTCGCTGATGGTGGGCCTCTTAAGGGGATTTTCATTAACACACATACAAGCTATATCAAGAACCTTCAACATTTGCTCATCGAACCCCTTGCCTTTGAGCTGGAGATCAAAGATCTGATCCTGCTTCCCCTTATATCTCATTTGCTTTACCCAAGCCACAAGCTCTGCGAACTCCTTGGGCTTGAACAGCTCAAATGGACGCCTTCCAGTGAGAAGCTCTAAGAGTACAACACCAAAGCTGTAGATGTCCCCTCTCAATGTGGCAACCCAGCTTTGTCCATACTCTGGGGAATGTAGCCAAGGGTGCCCACTAGCTCAGTGGTCACATGAGTGTTGTAAGGAAGGATCAAGCGAGATAAGCCAAAATCTGCAACATGTGCCTCAAAGTGTTCATCAAGAAGAATATTACTGGACTTGATATCTCTGTGAACAATATGGGGTTGACAGATCTCATGGATATAACATAGGCCCTGGCTTGTTCCCTGTGCAATCTTTAGCCTTTTAGGCCAATCTAACATTAAACTACCATTCACCATCTCATGAAGCCAGTAATCTAGGCTGCCATTCTCCATATATGAATAGATTAGCAACCACGAGCTTCCATGCATACAGTAACCTTGCAGGGACACCAGATTTTTGTGTTGTGCCCTGGAAAGAGCGTCAACCTCTGCTCTGAATTCCCTTTCCATGAGGCACATCTCACTGGACAATCTCTTGATTGCAAGCTTAGAACCGTCTGCAACAATGGCCTTGTAAACCATCCCAAAACCCCTGAACCAATTATGTTTTCTTGATCAAAGTTATTTGTGGCCTTCAAGATGTCAGGCATAGAAAGGTTCTTTTGGTTGAATCAACAGGATTTGGCACCATGACCAAGATGGAGTCACCAGATGGAAGACTGGGGAATGTGCTTACAGTAGATGAAATAAACTTTACCTTATTGGTACGAGCATACTTTCTTTGCTGAGCTTTCATTATATACAGTATGGTGAAAGCAGACATGATTAGGATGAAAGCCCCACCAAAACAGATGGCAAATGCCATGCCGATTAGGATTTTTTGTTCATATGTTTTGTTGTAGAACGATCATCATTTCCTGAATGGTTGGAGCAATGCTTCAACAGATTTGCTCCGCAGAGTCCAGGATTTCCTTCATAGCTGGAGAGTGGAAACAAATCAAACTGACCACCGAATGGTATTGGCCCCTCCAAATTATTGTTAGCCACATTGAATGACGCCAGGAAGTGTAGGCTGTTCAGCTTGGAAGGGATCTCTCCATTGAGATGGTTTGTGGAGAGGTCTAGCTTTTCCAAATTGGTGAGGTTGCAAAGTTCTACTGGGATGTTTCCTGAGAAATTGTTGTGGCTAAGGTCGAGCACATGAAGATTCTTCAGCTGACCAATTTGTGGAAGTATCATGCCGTGGAGAGTATTGTTTTGAAGGTATATTGCCGGTGGAAGCTCTGTCAGCTGATTGTACTGCAGACCTGATCCATTAGCAGGCTTGATGAAGACTGGAAACTGTAGAATACCTTGATTTATTCGGGATTCAAATTGATCCATCGTCAATGCATGCAGTCCTGTAATTTCTGGTGGAATCTCTCCGGAGAGAAAGTTCCCAGACAGGTCTAGATAGAAGAGGTAAGGCAAGGAGCCCAACCAGGTGGGGACTAAACCTGTGAGTTGATTCTCCGATAAGTCCAAGACCAAGAGGTTGCTCAGGTTGGATAACCAGAAAGGTACTTGCCCAGTTAGCTGACAACCACCCAACCCCAGGACTTGAAGATTCTGGAAATACCTGCCTGCCCATTCAGTATTTGTCGGTATGACTTCTTTAATGAAGTTCTTTGAGAGGATTAAGGCTGTGAGGTTATTGCAATCTTTGAGGATATGGAGCGCAGCTGTGATATTTGTGAGTCCATCACTAGAGAGAGAAAGGTAGGTTAGGGCTTGCATCGCCATTGCTGGAGCTCTCTCCTTCCAGGGAGTTCTTCGCCAGACGCAATGCTTTCAGAGACTTCAATGAGTACAAGCTTGTTGGTATGTCTCCTGTAAACTTATTATTCCCTAAATCAATCATGTTAAGATTGAGAGGCCAGAAAAGTTAACCGTTCAATTCACCACTGAGATTGTTAAACCTGAGATTCAAAATCTTAAGCTTAGCAGCAGTTAGCTAAGTCTGGAGGCAGTGAACCACTTAGCTTGTTCCCATATAAGACCAGCTGCTCTAGAAATGGCATCTGGCTGATTGAGGCTGGAAGCTTACCACTTAGCTGATTATTGCTAAGGTCGAGGAATTCCAGATTTACTAACTTGGCAATAAGAGTGCCATCAATATTCCCTGAGAGTTGGTTGAAAGGCAAGGAAAGATGATACATAGAGGTCATATCAAACAGATCCTGTGGAATTGGCCCTGAGAGATTATTGTTACCTGCTTGAAATTCTCTCAACAGCAAACAACTACCTAGTCCTGGGGGGATATCAAGACTGAATTGGTTGTGAGACAGGTCCATTGTTCTGAGGAGAGGTGATAGGCTACATATAGAGGATGGAAATAAGCCAAAGAAGTTGTTATTGCTTACATTTATTGCAGTGATAAATCTAGCGAGACTTCCCAGGGAAGGAAAAGGGCCTGTGAAAGAGTTGCTTGACAGGTTAAGCACCTGCAGAGAGATATTTCCAAGTGGTGTCACCGATATTTGACCAGAGAGACGGTTGAAGCTGACATCCAAGATAACAAGACTTGGCGAACAGAATTTCAGTAGGGAGGTTGCCCGTGAGACGATTACATGAGAGGTTTAGCTGAGTGAGGTGAGGCAAAGCTGCAAGAGAACTGGAGAGGCTTCCTCCAAGGCCTTTAATGGGCAAAGAGACCTCAGTAATCCGTTTTCATCACATGAGATTCCTTCCCACTTGCAGCAGTCATCATTTGTGACCCAAGAACTAAGGCGACTGTTGTTGAAGCTGAAGGTAAGGTTTGATCGAAATAGGCGTAGAGTCCCTCTCTGATGGCGAGTAGCCATTATGGGGGATAGGAAATGATAAGAGAATGATAAGGTGGGATAGGAAGAAGACATGGATGCTGCTCTTGCTACTGTTTGGTTGTTGCAGATAGCTAAGTAATATCATGATTTATTACCTCTTTTGAAAGCTGCTTGTAAAGATACAGAAGTCTCTTCTCCCTCTCTCTCCTGGTGTTTAAAACGGCATGTAATTGCTCGTCTATCTCTCTATCGTCCTCTGATGAAGGAAAGAAGGAAGAATGGAGCCATGCGTTGACATATTGAGAAGGGTGGGGAGAGAATGTCTACAATATGAAAGAGTTAGTAGGATAATTTATTTATCTCGTCAGCAAGCAAGGATTTATATTTCTTAATGAACCAAGTAATTGAAGGAGATCAGTCATCCTTCTTGATTCATGGCATCATAGACTTTCTTTGTTTTTCTGATTTGATTATTTGTCTATTGTCAGCTTGCAGGTAGATGGTGAAGTCTGAAGGCGAGAGGAGTTGGAAGGAGGGAAGAGGCCTGTGCGGGGACGCAAGTGCTGTAGGCAATGGTGCGCTAGCCTCAGGTGTGTGGCTCAACTGGACACAGTTTTAATAATAATAATAATATAGAAGAAAAATATTTAAAATTTAAATATCCACTAATTTTAAGTAGGGAAATTTGATTATATATATGCCAGTAATAGATAAATTGAAGAAATATCTGTTAATTTTTTTATTAACTTATCTTAAATTTCATTTTGTATTAAAGTGGGATAATAATATATCACAAGAGAGAGTAACACATTACAATAATAATTCTTAAATCTTTCCATAATCAATGAATGTTCTTACAAGAATAAATAAAGTAAAATATAAATTATTATGAAGATGGTGGGCAATTAGCCTTATAAATAACTTAGTTATGGTCTCTAATTCTATATTAATCCCACCACATCTTTCTCTCACTTAGAAGACTTCTCCTTTTTCTTTTTTTCTTTTTTATTTTGGACAATTACTCACACTTCATCAAATGAGGGTAGCAAGTCAATCCTATTTTTTATCCAAAATGCTTCATTATGGACATATATTTTTGAGAAAATTACATATGTAGCCCATAATTCTTATGCATTTACATATCTAATACTTAAAATTTAATAGTTTCAAAAATATCATTTTTTTCTTTGTATGAAAGGCTACATTTCAATCTAAAAAAATTAATAATGGTGTTATTTTTATATAGTATTAAAAATTTGAGTAATATTTTATAAATATTAAAAATTTAATTGTTAGATATATAAATATATGAAAATTGTATGTTTTACCATAAACATATAATCATGTTTTTTCTATATGAAATTTTGATCTAGATGTTCATTTAAAATTAAAATATTGAATATTTTATTTTTATTACTATGAATATATTAACACAAATAGCAATAATTTACTTATAAAATAAATTTATTATCATATAATAGATATAAATTTATATTTATATTTTAATCCATAAATTATTGTAATTTTGTCCTTTATCATGAACAAATTTAGCGTTAGCATTGCCTAATTCTCAAAGGTAGATGAGGAAAGGAGAATAACGCGCCGCATGCCGACAGAACAATTGTTTTAAATTTCGCCTTAGCTTCTCACATTTGACTTTATAAAAGCATGTGAAGGAACAATGAATATAGTATGCACAATAAAAAATAAAAAGGTTTTAGACTTATTTTTATTTAAATATTTTAGGACACTTTGAAAATTTTACTAAGAAACCTACCAAATTGGACTATTTGCCTATGAAGGATTTCTTTAGTATGGGATGGTTCAAACAAAACCCAAATAAGGAAATATAGGGCCCAATGTTTGTTGGTCATAGTGTGAATTGAAAAGTGACTTGTGGTTCATTTAAGCCCACATAAATTTTAAAAAAAAACTATACAATTATATAATATAAAAGTGTTATTTATTAGTTTTTTATGTTTATTATAAAAGTTTTTTTTTCTATAAAGAAAAGATTTTTGAAGTTGTTGCAAAGAATTTGAGTTTGTATCTCATTTATATTATAATAAAGTTTTATCTTATGAAAATAAATAAATAAATTTTTATAGTCGCTTAAATTTTAAATTTGTTGATGATTGGTGGATATATTATTATAAATAGAGTTAAATTCGTGTTATTTTATAAATTGTTAAGATATATATATATATTTTATGTATATAATAATTTTAATTAAAATTATAATAATTTAGTAAAACATTTGAATACTCATTACTAATCACAAGGAATTTGACACCAAGTAATAATAAGATTATGGATTAGCATGAAAACCATGCATTTTTCTAGAATTTTGACTCAATAACGATGTGTAATAGAGTGTGCTCTTGGAATTGTGACGTGTTGGTGTTGGTTTTAATTTCTATGGATGATCATCTCTCTCTCTCTCTCTCTCTCTCTCTCTCTCTCTCTCTCTCTCTCTCTCTCTCTCTCTCTCTCTCTCTCTCTCTCTAAATTTGAGATTGTGGTATTTTAGTCAAAATTTAATAAGGATTTTCTCAAGTTTTGAATTTTTAATACAAATTTTAATTAATTATTTATTCTAAAATAAATTCATCGTAATATCATTACAAATAAAAAAAAATATTATTAGAAATGAAGTGTTCATTATTGTTATTTTGTTTGCTTTCGTATGTATTTATTATTTTAAAGTGTAGTAATGGATAAATTTCTTAGAACAAAAAAAAATTATCTACCTATCGAAGTAGCTATCAAGATGAAGTTTCAAGTTGCTAAAACAATAAGAAAAATAAGGAATCAACTTAAAATATTGAAGTATTGTCCAAATGAATAAGTAAATAAATCCCAAATATATAAGTGATCGAATCAACCATCATAATTTTTCAAAAAAAAAATGGCAATTTTATTTATTTTGGCATGTTTTCAGCCTAACAAATATTGATGTATTTGTTATATAGAGCTTCTCTTGTGGCCATAAAATAGATAGACTCTGTAAAGTATATATGAGAGGTCTAAATAATGTTCATAAAGGACATTTTTTTAAAATAAGTATCCTTATAAATTTAATTAGAGAATTAAATATTATTATAAAAATTTAGAAATAAGTATAATCCACTAAGTGGGTGTAACAATGTCTAATGCCCTAATTAGTGACGATTAAGTCAGAATATCTCAGTGTAAAGATGAGATCGAGATTAGATCTGTCCACTTTAGTGGGCCATTACAAAGAAAATTTTTTTTAACATGCGATTGGCTATTACATCAAGGATTGGCTTTAAGCTCTTATGTTTTTGCTTTAGGTTTAGATATTTTTAACACCCAAAGTAAGACAACCGATTTCATATAATGGACATCTGTAAAACTCTTCCCAACCGCTAAAGATTGTTTTTATTGCTTTACACCTTGCATCCTGTGCTTTTATGTAAGTAACTTTAACATTAAACTTTGACTCTATTTTACTTATAATCTCTGGATCAATTTGATGTCGATCACAAGTTTAATGAAATAAGCTATGAATTTGGAATCGCACTATCGATGATTGTGCGCTAACTACATTGATACATCTATGGTGTTCCCCAATTTTGGATATTCTTCAAGCACCTCCTAAGTGTTTGTTGTTGTTACAATGCAAACGCCAATTACGAGGTGTCAGGACTATGCAATGATAGTTCTTTTGGTTAGAGGTAATGCTTTGGAATTGAACATTATTCACTATACACCACCCAATAATGGCAAATTGAAGCTTACTTTGTAAAACACATTCCTTCGATAAGGTCACTTGTGATTTCAACATCGTCGTTTAGGACATTTTCATCTCGATCAATCAAAGTAAATATCATCATTCTCAGTTTTACATTCGCATACTCATTTATGACAACATCCGACTTTCACTATCAATATTAGGTGAATGATTTTTTAAAAGATCGTATTATATATTCTCAATCATAGTAGCTTTTAATTTAAGTGAACATCATCATTGATATCCCGCCGACTCAACTTGAACAAGCTCATAGTCTAGTATTCATCTCTGCACTCTAAGGCACATACGGTTCTAAAGCGATAAATAACATCATCGCCGCCACAAAACTCATAAGAAGGATGACAAACTTTGATATTAAATATTACAAGTATATGGGAAATGTTGACAAGGTATTACGGGAATCAATTCATCAAAGTCGCTGTCGCCATAAGTGCATGTGCGATGAAATCTTGTGCGTCATTGGTATATATCCGACCTTATTCGGATCGGTAATGTGGGTGCAACATTAGCATCCTTCACTTCCACATACAACACTAATATCTAACGCTTTCATTCAGCAAAATACATCGCAAACTTCATCGCCGATATAACGTTATAAATCCATTACCCGATAACGACATGTAAGACTTACAGTGGCGAATTAAATCAATGTTCAATGACATCATAATTCGATATTTCAATTCAATAATGTGCGTAACCTTAACCGGACGAACCTCCCACATAACTTGGATCAATGATCGATACTAGCCTCCATAAAAGATCAAACAAACTTCTACTCATTCCTCAAATAATGGCGAAGAATAACCAATCATATCAATATTTCTTAAATCTAAAAAAAATATTGCCAAATTTATTTGTGGAACAAATTACATAAATTATAAGCAATTTAAATCAATCCACGTTATACAAATGCCGCCACCTAACGTGACTATAAGTAATGGGACTCTAAGCTTACAAGCTAACGCAATAACTCAAACTCAACTCATACCATTCAAAAATATTTTGTAGTCACTTATAATAGTATATATATTATAACCTAAAATTACTAATAAAATACTCAACCGCAACGACACAAACCTACAAATCAAATCCAACTACAAAATTCTAACCATACATTTCTAAGCCTTAGAGCACATAATTTAATAATTTATAAATGAGAAAAATAGAGATTTATCGTGTTGACGAAGAATGATGAATTAAAAAAAAAATAGTAGAATCTACTGCAGAAACTTCGAATGGAATGGAGTCACAATCATCGTAAGCTAATGTTGGGTTCCAAGTTAGATAGAGAGAGAAGTCGTCAAACATCATGGACAGCCGAGGAAGAAAACGAGCTGATTTTGGCTAGAATGGGGAAGATGGAACAATGTCGGGGTTGGAGCAATGGACCGCCAAGCTGGAGACTAAGAAGATGACCATGCTCGGAAGGGGCAAAATGGTGGGCGACTCACGGAAGGCGACATAGGAACGAACAAATTAGAGAAAGAATAGGTCGATTAATCGGATTTCTTTAACCGACTAGTCGCTTCACTAAGTACTTCAGTAAATGAAGTCGCCTAAGTGAGCGACCGCTTCACGCTAACATGCTTATCTTCCACGCGCCGGTGTTGACGCACATTTAGTCACTATTATATCTATTTCTAAATTTTTTTAATAATATTTAATTCCCTAATTAAATTTATAATGATACTTATTTTAAAAAATTCCGTTCATAAATAAGTATGGAGAAAATATGAGGAGTTAATAACGTAAATCTAATATATTGAAGTGGCAATATTTAAATCAAAACAAGCTCAGTGTTTATATAAAGTTGATTAGTTATATTTGTTGACTTTCTTTATTTTATTTTACTGATTCTTAGGACTTCATTGTGTGATTCTCTATCTTATCAGCAATAATTAAGGGAAGATCTGTGAAGGTAATGACTTGAGAGTGCTCGGAGAAGGATATTTTGATCATTTTTGTTATCATCATTTAATTAGAATTATAATCATATAAGATATTGATTTTAATATTTCTGTATTGCTTCTATAAATTATAAAAAAATTACATAGAATATGCCTTTCACTTTAAGGGATACTCAAGCTTTCTTTGAAATAAGTATTTATTATCTTCTCTCTTTTCAATTATTTATGTTGTGTTGAAATAAACAATGACTTCTTCCTCTTGTTTGTGGGTTAAAGGATATGCCAACCATTATAACCTTTGGAGGTACTCTAGAAGAGACATGCTTTTTTGGAATATGCCTTATATTGAACCATGTGTTAGGTGGGGTTCCTTGGTCTATTGAAGACTTTTACTTGGGGAGCAACAAACATAATTGTGTATTGGACATTATACAATGTAATCTTTTTTGTCAATAGCTATGGAACTTAATTTTCTCCTATAAATTCTTGAAGTTTTAGATGGTAGTGAAAATAGAAGACAATGAATCAAATTTGAATTATGATAAGTGTAATAAAAAAGGATTGAGATAATCTATAAAGGATAAGAAAATATCTTCAAATAAGAAAACAAATGAAGAAATGCAATAGTAAATAATACAATTGACCATCCAAAGATGAAGAAAGAATGAGAAATAGTTATTAATCTTGCCACTAACATAATAGTCAATGAAAAAGTGATTGAGAGAAATCTCTTAGATTACTCATAATTGCATGAGATGCTTAGATGAGTTTTAAAGATTATAATTTTTATAGGTATACATTTTATAGTTAATTGCATCCCGAGTATGATGTTGAAAATATTCTTAATTAATAATGTTTTTTTATATTCTTAATTCAACAAATGTGGATCTCTAAGCAATAATTCTAATTGAAGATGATGTGCTCAAGTAGTAGCCAAACATACAGAGATTTATGATGGGGCAAAGTAGTAAATCATGATAGATAGTGTGATATTGTGGATGTATATATATTTTAATCCATGCAAAAGTAAAATAACATGTGCATCAAGGTGTACATAAAAGAACTAGGATATTACCGACCATACAAATGAAGTTGATGGGTTGGCGAATGAGCTGATAGGTCACATCATTGGTGATGAGTCGGCAATACTAATAGGTTAAAGATGATATAATAGGAGAATATGAATGTTATTAGGTATAGTAGTTGGCCAACATATTAGATATAATATTATAAAGTAGAATCTTGTCAATTGTTTTTTAGAGTGTCGATAGGTTGTGTGTGTTGATGATTTATGTGAGTATTAATAGCATAAGGGTAACACAACAAATAAAATTATGATAGTAAGGAAACATATAATAATGTGCCGATTGATCTAACACTAGTGAGTGCATGGGTAGGAGCTTGCTAAGCAATAAGTGTGTGCAGTAGTGGCAAAAAAGAGCTAAGTGGGTAGAAATGCACTAGTAGATTAGAAAAGTTGCACTTGCTGAGAGGATTGAAGGACTAATAAAATAAGGGTACCAAAAGTCAGAGGCTTGCCTTTGAGTTGGACTCACTAATGAATTATTGATGTAAAATGAGTAGTAGAGAGATGACTTATATTTTGGAACATCAGATGAATCCAAATCATTAAAATATCATTGAATGAGTGAATCGATTTCCAAGTAGAAAAAGAGGCCAATAATTTTGCCTATTTAATTTTATAAGAAACATTTTTGCTCTCAAGTAAGCATAGAGTGTGGTTTGCAATAAGAGGTAAATCACACTACATTATCTTGAATAGTAAGCATATTAGAAAGAACTATTTAGACATCATTTCTTAGGATCATCATTTGCCCCTTCAATAATAGAATATTTGTTAATTGCTTTTCTAGATTTCTCTTAGGAAGTCACCTTATTTTGGACAATATTTTCATACACAAATTTTTATACAACAAAATATTATTATTAATGTATTTGTCGATTAAAACTTTAATAATAATTCAAACATAGATAAACACATTAAATCCAATCATAAAATGTTCTTGAAGTGGATTATTGTTGAATCCAATTTTATTCATAGAAAATGTAGAATCTTATTTTAAGCACTAGAGAAGGCTAGATCGCGTGGGATAAGACATGTAAAAAAGTTAAAAAAATGTGCAATGAATATGAGAGATTTTACTATATCAAAAGATAAAAGTAAAAGATCTTCTCTGTCCTTCTCAGAAGCAGTACATAAAATCAATAGAAGTACAAAAGTGTTCACAATCAGAACATAATCAAAAGCCATCCCTTCTCAGGAATTCCCTTTTTATAAGATTGAGGGGCAAGTATAAATCAGTTAAGTCGATTACAATAAGAGAGGGTTTGTTAGTGAAGGCGAGTGTTGTATGCCAAAGCGGCGTTTTCAAGTGAGGTTATCAACATTAGTGGGGCAAGTTGTTTGATGAGAGTGTTTGGCTATATAGTTGCTTTCGCATGGGTAAGTCTTCACATATGAGGAGAGTTATTGGGTATCGATCACTTGATTGGGATGATCGTTTCTCATGCTCGTCCATTCAAAGTGAGTCTTTATTACTGCGTGAAGCATTTGTCGAACTATGCTTTTCATTCTTGGATGCTCCGCATTGATCCTTTAACGTCCATGGGCACTAGCTTTGCCCATGCACATTTTGTGGTATACAATTATTACATTGTAAGAGGAATCATTATTATTGTGATAATAATCACACTTTTTTGTATTTTATGGTGGTTAACATTTTTCAAATCTTTATGTCCACTATATATTACCTTAATATAAAAGTAGAAAGTATCATTCAAGGCATTCATCTAATGCATGCATGCCCATCATTAAGTAGTTTTGGTTATAAATACTAAGACTTAATCTTAGTTCACCATTTGATGAATTAATAAATAAAAATGAAGCTCAAGTAAGTTCTCAAGTTATGGATATTTGTTTATTTCTATCTAAGCTCTTAAGCATCCTCAATGCCCATATTCCTTGTAACATATGATCCTTGCTATTTATTTGTTTTATATAACATTGGGTGTATTTAATATGATCAAATCATTATAATTTTTAGTGTTCACTATGTTTGTGATTCTTATGCTATGGTCCCCTTAATAGAGTAATTAAATCTCAGCATGTTTTAGTATTCTCTCTTCATTTCTCTTTCAAATGAGGATTTTTCTTCCCTTTTTCACAGAGATAATGAGACTTCATTATCGATATATTTTAGGTCTTAGTGTTTGATATGTAAATATATAAATATTGTATGGTTATATATATATATATATATATATATATATATATATATATATATATATATATATATATATATGTATGTATACATACATATCACATAATTCTTATATATTTATATATCTAATACATATATTTTATCATTTTTTAAAAAAGTGAAGTGCACTTCTTCAATCATAGAGAAGTGTTAGATTTGTAAATATATAAATATTGTGTGGTTTTGTGTGTATTCACAAACATGGCAGTAATTTTGATGAACAAATTTAATATTTTTTTAATTAATTTTAGACTTTCTAGGAAGAAAAGTTCCAATGTGTCTATCTTCGATAATACTCTTCTTCCACATGAGGGCTATGGAGGATCAGCTCAAATATGAAGAAATAAAGAACAAAACTATGCGAGGTAATGTTTGATGTATTATATAATTCTAATTTTTATATATATTTTTTGTTGAAAATTATGATGGTTCAATCTTGGAGCCTATTATTAATTGATTTCACTGAGAATTTTTTTTTAAATTGAGACTTTATAATGACATAGGAGGAATTCAAATTGAAGATTTTAACTGCAATTTTCAAAATTTTTATCAATGACATTAATTGATACTGTTTGTTAATCCTAGTGAGATATAAATGTTGGGAGATATAAGATTAAATATGAAAATTTAGTTTGAGTGTTTTAGAGTGTGCGAAAATAACTAAAATTAAAGTAAAGGCAATCACGTAGAAGACAGAGATTTAATATGAAAAAATTTGAAAATGAAAAAAAAAATCACAGAGCTACACCACTAATAAATTTACTATGTTAAGGAGAATGATACAAATTATATTTATTTGAAGCATCTTTATATTTCAATCACTCTATGACATTTCACTCGCACTCACAAGTGAAAGAGAAAAGTTTTGAAAAATTAACTGAATACTAAGTCTCTCATCTTGTAGTGACGTGGCATTGCGATCCTACCACATGCGTTGAGATGTCTTCTAAGCTTTTATGAACTGGTTATAGGTCATGGCATTGCTATGCGGGTCATGGCATTGGACTCTCTGTCTTGAGTCTCAGAGTGTCATAGTCCTAACCCCACAACACTATCTCTTGTAGCATCGCTATCTTCTTTGTCTTCCTAGTGCAAATTTGCATCCTCGTGGAGTTGTCTTTCGACGCAGATGCGCCTCCCCATCTTTGAACTCAAGTCCTCTTGTTTTACCAGAGATGCAACACACCCAAAAAAAATTTTAGGGGAGCACTATCCTCAAGTGAGCTAACCACCAACTCGTCGACACAAAGGACATAACTGAGTTGATGTATATCTCAAATTGATCCATAAAATCAAGCTTTAAAATAACAATCTATTATTTGAACACTATAAATATATATCCACCGTCTCTTAGGGTTGAGCACGAGAACCCCACCGTGTTTGATTCCTCTCTGCGGGTCAGGATGTTATGGGTGATGAATGTGCATGGCTTGACTAATACATGACATCCTCACCTATAGATAGAGGTGTTAGGTGGATACCCTTCAAAAAAAAAACACTATAAATATTGCTGTTTAAACAATTATGTAATTTAAATTTAATTGAATTATTGAAATTAATGACTTTGCGCATGTTGAAAAGCAGGCTATGATGAGAGAATTGACCAGAACCGTTTTGAATATTTTGTGTAAGACTTTCGCCCACCAAAAAAAAAAGGCTGATAATGTTCTACCTTTAGTCAATTCTGCTTTAATATTACATTTGACTTCAATTTCAGATCGTGGTTGGTCTGAGCAGTTGGCAGTGATCTGGCATGCCTCTATTGACCATATTTTTTTATCAATAATTTAATTATATTATAATATATATCTTGATACAATAACATGATTAGGGTTTGTATTCAAAGTTTATAGGTTGAGTTTGGGTCTGATTTAAAATTGTTCTGATCCAAAATAACTTGCTTGATATGAACATGATTAACCTAATCTGATTGAACCATTTAGACATATATTTTGAATAAATTTCAAATTGGTGAGTAAAATTTGGATTAATTTCAAATTGATGGATAAAAATTTAATTAAATCTAAGTTGACGTCAAAATTCACTTTCAAGTTGTCAGTCAATTGAATATGATCAAAAATTAATCGAGTTAACTTGAACATGATTTTTTTAAACTCGACCAGTCGATCGGGTCAATTATTAACACCCTCTAAAGATAATAGTAAAAATTAGATTAATTTAAATAATTATAAAGAAAATTAATTTGTATAGACTCAGAGTAATTAAGAAATAATAACAATATATTTTATATTGTATGAAGTAAGTTTCTATTCTTAAGAGGTTAAATTTTTAAACTAAGTACCTTTAAAACTTTAATTAGTGAAATAGGCTTAAAAAAATAAAAATTTTAAAATAGACAGTCGCCGTTAAGCGAGCCCTAAATTTTATTTTAAAAAAAATTTAACCAATTTTTGATTTTGATCGCAGAGTCGTCAAAATTCAAGCTTGGTATCGTTGGAATCGAACAAAATTCCCCACGACTTTCATGTTGACCAAAAATGTGTCTCTTTGCATAGCAAATTTCGTGTTTTCAATTAAAAGGGCACGATTTTGAATATTGCGACCATATGATATGGAATGATCTTGTCGTCGAATTAGGAAGCTTAGTTGCTTGGAATCGACAAAATTCCCACGACTTTTATGTTGACATAGAGATATGATTTTGAGTAGAAATTTTGTGAAAAATTATGTTTTCAAAATAGTCATTATCTACTTCTTCAAATTTTCCAAAATCTAACAGTTCAATATCAATAAGATAAACGGTAACATAGATAAACTAAAAATAATGTAATTTACTTAAAGCGAAAATATGTAACATAGACAAATAGTGTCACGATATGCGGTACATAGGAAATATAAAATAATGACGTAATACAAGCTATCAAATGATCTACAACTACACAGACAACCGAGGAAATCTAACAACGGCGGTGGCGGAAGTGTGTGTCACTCACGAGTATCTTGTGTAGGCGGTCGAAGGACGGTCACAGATAGTGTCGATGTCGACTTCGCCTTCACCGTCGTGGTCTATCATCGAGGATGTAACATCGGTATATCCTGTGGTGGTCTGGCCGAAAGGGGACACGTAGGGCATCTTTGGCATGTACATCTACAGAGGTGAGGGTTTGCCTACTACCATGAAAATGGACCAACATGGTTACCGACAGGGTACTGAGCCGGTGTGCCATATAATCAGATGGACCGATCCGATAGACGATGGAATTGCGTCAAATCTACAAGTATGTATGAGAAGATGAAGGTGCTGTGGAGGAATCAGCCGCATCAGATCAGATTCTATCCGATATGTGCATGTCGGCGTAGTTTCCTACATATCTCCTCATAGGTATTGATGGAATGCTAAAATTAGTGTCCAAGTCTCTCCCAAAATAAGGCTAGAAAATATCTTGTGTGTCCAAGATATGCTCACGCAGAGTATATAATTTAGTTCGCATAACATATAAATATTTGATTAGCATACAATTTTTCATTACCATCATCTCCGTGAGCTCGAGGATGTGGTAAAGTGATGGGATGAGCCCCTAAGCATGTAAAATGAGGCCGTGACCGATACCACCTCATGTACCAACTAATCGCCGTCAACGGAGGTGGAACCGCATCACAACAACCGAAGAATGTCCGGCCTCCCACGTGCTATGTAACCGGTGGTATTGAACCCAATCAACGCCTTCCCATCATCGACAATGAAATGAAAGATTTATAGGCTCCATGTCGACCATAGTTGAAAGACCAAACCGCGACACGACCGGAGGTGCCACTCTCTTCCCAGGTGATCAATGGTTTTCGAAAGCAAGCCAAATGTCACGCCCATCCAAATAGACATATGTCACTCAAGATGATCTACGCCTGTAAGGCTCCCATATCACCTCAACATTATATTAAAAGTATATGTCATAAGAAGATTAAAGAAAATATGAATCAAATGTGAACTTACTCATACGACTGCGAAAACCATCAAGCTCATCTGTACACTCTAACATGAGGTATCATCTCCTCGTGTAACTCTCATTCCACCTACAACCAACGCCGTACTCCAACTCTGGAAAGGGTACTTTAATGTGTCGCCAACATGTATATGCTCCACTGACTTGGAGTAGATGCATACATCCGCCATGTTGCTTTGGCCTAATTGCCTCTCCTCTCTATATAAAGTAACATAATTGCTCCAAAAGAGTACCGCTAAATAAGCTCAAATCATCTAGTAAAGGTAAGTATTGTAGATATATCTCGACCCGACGCGATCGGGTATGAGAGCGATAGAAACGATGTATAAGATGCATTAGAAAGTCCTCATCCGATAGATTCAACGGGTCCACCCGCCATCACTAATCCACCCTCCCATTTGTACCTCACCACCGATTTAATATTCTTTATTTATGTAATGTAACGTGAATATGTGAATGTCGTAGTATACCGCCACATCTTCGGCACACAAACTCGATCAAAAATTCCCATAATTGCATGCCTTTTGAAATTTTCTCGAGATGGTGTAAACAATATGGCGAAGAAGGAAAATTTCTTGACATCCACGTACTAAGCCGAATGATATAATGCATATAATCGGCCTAATGCATGTAAATGGAATCAACTCAATGACATGATAAACCAACTCCACGAGTCGCATTTCTTCTACAATTGCAAATGAGGGTACAAACCATTATCGCATCAATACCAATAGCAGTAGAGTATCTATGTACTTCCCCAAGAGAAAATTCTCATCAAGATTGCGGTCATAGAATTTTCAACTGCTATGGAAGGTCCAAATGACCAAAAAATGCGAAAATGGCCGAGCTGAAATAATGCGACACTGTCGCATAATTGCAGCATTGCCATGAAATTATCCGAACGGTATGAGTCTTCCCAACCCAAATATAGCTTATATAGCCTTGCGTATCACAGGTTTTCATGAGGACACCCTAATGTTAAATTTTGATTCCATACAACCAATAATTTCAAATCCAACCGACATCTAATGACCGTTGGATATAGTGGCTAATAAAATGTGAGGTGCCGCCACGCTCAATATCGAATGAGAAAGTGTGGCCCCATATTAAAATCACTCAGCTCCACCTCTTGCTCCCTCGAGCATGTAAATACCACAAACATGGCTCTTGGAATGATTCCGGAATGCAAAGTATAGTGAACCGTGTCTTATTAGAATCGAAGTTACATATTCCACATTGTTTGTTATTGACTAACCCTAAATATTTTAAGGTGTTTCTTATCATGGAAACACATTCCTTTATGTAGTCATGAATGAAATTATCCATAGGAAAATAGAATGTTGGGAGGCCATCAAAGTTCGTTCTTCATCTCATTCTTGTGTTGATTGACAAGCCATGTAGTCATTATTACGAACATGTGTTCTTTAACTGGTTATTTTGTTTGAGTAATCTCTCGAATCGATTTGTTTCCGGTGTTTGGATTTTGTTGTTCTCCAATATCACATTCACGTCATCGCCGAACCAGACTAGGCATTGTTTCATAGCCATCTTCAATTTGTAGAAAAGGCATCGCTATATATACTTATAAGTCGAGGCAATATGATGAACATGCATAGGAGATGCGATACATCTCCATCATCGGCTGCGCATTTGAATATAATGGCTAAAATGAGAAATATTATTTGATAATTAGTTTATGAAACTTACCAACGATATGCTTCATTGGTTGAAATTCAGATAGTTATGAAGTTCGATCATCCGCTAGTTTCAACTCAATTTCGACGATATACAATTACATCCAGATAATGACGACTCATACTTCGCCATCATTTAATATTGTAGCAATAAAACGGCACCAGGAAATCTACATATGAGATTAATCCTAAACCGTGTCAAATCAACTTTTAGTGGTCGCATGATTCGATTATGTCCGCTAAAATCACCGACGTGAAATTAATATAAGATGATTCTTTCCGCCAAGATATATGGGAAAGAAATCGTCACTAACACTAAGTTACGCCATAATACAATACCAAGCATACAATGTCCGAACTCATATTTGAGTCAAATGTGTGTATCGAGAGAATGAAGAAGAGCACACTTGTTTAAATTAGCTAGAGTCATGAGTACTACATGGATTTGCAAGAATGATGGAAATAATTGTAGGATGGATCTAGATAGTGGTGCCGATGAACGAAAGAATGGTACTTAGAAGCATCATGGGTCAAACAGTGTTTACTTTATCACCAATTATAATTTGTCCAAATCAACCCTAAAATAACTATTCACATAATATATATGATAACACGTAAAAATTAACCCTAAAACTAAATATTCACATAATACATATGATAACGATGCTCAATGTGTTTGGACACAAGTAATAGCTCTAGTACATATCCTCGAATGACTTGAATATGCACAATATTAATTCCTCTCTTTTCTACAACTCACCAAAATACTTCTCTTGAAACTTTATCACATGCTTTCTCTAAATCAACAAATATCATATTTAGGTCCTCCAACTACCTCTATACAATTCCATCAAACCTTTTAACAAATGTATTGCATACATAGTAAGAAAATCCATAACATAAAGCAAAAAAGATAAAGGCTTAAAACCAATCCATTAGCATATTTCTCATTTTACCGGAAAAAGTCAAAAAACACAAAAAAATGCTTACATTACAAATACCACAAAACCAATCCTTGATGTAATCCATTATTCATTTATTTTAAAACAAAATAAAAATAAAAAACTTTAAACATTCATATACAAATACCTAAAATATCTAAAAAAATTACCTAAAATACCTAAAATACACAATACATTTGCTAATAACATCATAAAATATAATAAAATCAAATCACATTCACATATTATTCATTAATTTAAAAAAAGACAAAACAAACTTTTTCGATCGGATTCACGCGAGTAGCGGCGTATCGGGTTAGCTCGGATGTTTTCGGCATGATGCAACGAGGAAATACGGCGGTTCGAGTACGGTGCCTAAGAACGAATGAGATCGGCTCCTCATTCTAGGTTAGCTTTTTTAAAAATAAAAATTTAGAGGCTGGCCTATTTTAAATTTTTTTAGTTTTAAGCCTATTTTGCTAAATTTTTTAAATGTACTTAGTTTAAAATCTATCCTTCTTAAGATAGGTTTCTTACCATTAAAAAAAGGCAAAATAGTGACCTATAGAGATCACAATAATTCTGAAAAGAGTTTTTTTTTTTTTTGAGGTGATTTGTATCATATGAGAGTGTTATTATTTTAAGTTAAACCTTATGATAAATTTTGAGTTATTTACATACTTATCACACAATTCTTATTTATTTATCTAATACTTTTATATATATATATATAAATATAACACTCAAATCTACAATCACATCAAAAAATATCACAATCACTTTTTAAAAGTGAAATGTACTTTTAAAGCATAATAAAATATTAGATTAGTAAATATCAAATTTTAGGTATTAAATATGTAAATATATAAAAATTATGTGATATATATGTAAATCTTTAAAACTTGTATTTGTTGAGACAAGAATTTTAAGACAAGATTATTAATCATGTTGATTATTATTAAATTGCATTATTTAACCAGTGTTCTAGTAAATTATTTTAGTTAATTAGATATCAACTAATTAATGAAGTAAAGTTAAGTTAATGTTAATTCATAATCACGATAGTGAATTATTGTGATTAATAATCTAATTACTCATCGACTAACTTTAAATAAAAACACACTTGATTAGTCATTTTAGATAATTAAACAATCAAGTATCTTAATTATTCACCTACTAATTTGTTATCATGACAAGAATTAGTTTAGGAAGAAATTATAATAATTTGATAAACTTTTATTATATTTCATATAATGGTAAATTTTAATTATTTATATTATGTTAATTTTAAAATGAATGTGATACTAGACATTATTATTTTTCTAGAATTAAAAAAATACAAAATTATTATATTTTATTTTCTAAGATAACCATTTAGTTCAATCTATGCATTTCAAGCAACTTAACCATTAGTGCAAGCATCCAACTCATGATGAGCTGGCAGCTAAAACTTGGGCCGGGCTGGAGTGTCATATTACTATATGTAATAATGGGCTCTACGGTATATGGCTAACTAATTGTTTAACTGGTGCAGTTAGAAGCCTTTAAGACCTATTTTTAATTATAAAATATATGAAAAATAATTAAGTCAAGATATGTTTATGTAATTTATATCAAAATAATAAAATAAAATATTCAAAATTATTAAACAAATAATTAAAATTTTAAGATATTTGAATAAGATTAAAAATAATTTCATTAATTAATTTAATTTTGTTATTATATTAATATAATAAAATAATAATTTTAATAACTAATATCTCCTAACAAATTCATAATATTATATTAAGGAGCCTCAAAAGGTTGTGTAGTGCAAGAATAATTGTGAGATTCTAACTTAGAGTTATTTAATAGTTTTAAGAAATTGTGATCCAAGTCAAATGACACTATATTTTGATGTTATCAATGAAAACTGAGAATAGCTAAGGGGCTTTGGCATTGGGCCAACCAGTGAAAGATAAAGCCTTAGGAACTGTTTGGCACAAATTTTATTTTGTGATTTTATTTTTATGTTATTTTTAAAAATATATTTATTTAAATTCATACTAATAAAGTAACATATTTTAAAAATAATATAAAAATACAAAATAAAATTTACCTCAACCATGCCCTAATATTTTTTATTTATTGAAAATATATCATTTTTTAAATTACTCGGAATAACTTTTAGTTATTTTGAATTTTATTAAAATAATTATTATCATACAAAATAAAATAAAAATTAAAAAATAAAAGTGATCCAAAGTAACCCATTGGTATTTTTTCATTTAATTTTATTTTTGTTTAAAAATATTCAAAATAGTTTTTATATGATTTTAATATTTTTAAAAATAATTATCACTATTAAATATGTTTTACTTTAAATCAATAAACAATATTAAAAGAATAAAATAAAATAAAAAAATAAAAATTTCAAACGTCCCCTTAGACTATAGAAGCCATGTAGAAAAGTACTTCGAAGTTCGAACCTAAATTAAGCGCAGCAGAGAAATTCAGCCAATCGATTGGTGCAGATTTCGAGCAACACAAATGCTTAGAAGGGATGAAGATATAGCTTCTTAAACCTCCGTCAAGCCCTTTCATTGGCTCCCCTCATGCTGAAGAACCCTAATTAGGGATGATGATAACTAGAAGAGAGGATAAATACAAAAGTATTTCATGCCAAAACTTCTCATGAGAGACTTACAGTGCACAATGTCAGGCATTAGAGAGCTTCAATGGCGTCCAAATGAGGATGCGAAGTAGGGTAAGAGCTTGGAGGAATGGCCGGGATTCACAGATGGGATGGTTTGTGTTTAGGGCTGCTTGAATTCGAGGAAGAAGATAATAAACGTGGAAAGGGTTGTAATTGGGATCTTAGATCCATTGAGTTCACTTTCTTCTCTTTTCCTTTTTTTTTTTTTTTTTTTTTTGTCTATTAAAGCTATTCCATATGATTTGAAGCTTCCAAATGCATAAAAATTTATTAAAATATTTGTTTTATATGGTCAAGTTGCATTTTTCAAGTTGACCTATAAAAAAAATTGCATGCATTCCACATAATTCTTATTCATTTATGTATATAACACCAAAAATTTGATATCAACATATATATACTATTTTTCTATTATATATATATATATATATATATATATATATATATATATGCAATAAAAAATTAATGATAATGATATTTTAGATGTCATTAATATAAATATTAAATTTTATATATTAAATTTATAAATATATAAGAACTATGTGGTGTGTGTATACATGTAAATAAACAGTGCATAGGTAAAATTTAGGAATAATGAATTTTAAAAAATTTATATTTATTTTAAGATAAATATAATATAAAATTTCATTTATTTATTACTTTATTTGAGGGAATTTTTTTTATATTTTTAATTTTATCATCAGTTCATTGAAAACTAATTAGGATAACCAACCTGTAAATTTAGTACTAGTATTTTTTTTTTTTTTTTTGGTTGATGTCCCCCTTTCACCCACTTGTGACATTCCAATCCGAGAACCCCAGGTTCACGGTATCGTTTTCTTTTCACTGCAAGATAGACGCTCAAAGAATCAACGCGACGTGAATCACGCCGCTCTCACCAACCGCTCTAATCGCTCACATCAATCATCATCCTTCATTATTCAATCTCTCTTGAAGATTTTTTCAAGATAACTCTAATATTTTAAAACTCTTATAATTTTCATAATGGAGTTCATTCTCTATAATTTATGTCTATTATATTATATTAATAATTATAAAAAAAATACATCATATGTATTTGCCAACATATACTTATGAATTATTTCAATTAGGTGATATGTTATGATTTTTTTATTCTTTTAAAATTTTTATATAAAACTAAAATATGAAATACTTTATCTTTATTATCATAAATTTTCTTTCATATAATATTTTTTTCTTATAGTGCTTTAAAAAATTACATTTAAAGATAAGAACGAATATTATAATTCATAAAAGAATTTTACAAAATTATAACTAAACATATAACATCATAAACCTAGATTCCAAATCAGAATCATCATTAGCTCAACTTGATGATCTTATTATTCTTTTTAAGTATTTCTCAACTTGTCGAACTTATTATTCTTTAAGTATTTCATAGTATAAGAAAATGAAATATAATTTTTGGCTCATATATTTTGATTTAAATTTAACTCAAATTAATTTCTTATCTTTAATTTTATTTTGAAATAAATTTAATAATTAAATAACTAAGTAATTAGTATATTATATTTATTTTAAAATAAATTCAATATATAAAACGATTAAATTTAAGGAGTTATTTGGTTGGAATCAATAGTAAGTAAAGTAAAAAAAATAAATACATGGATTTTAGATTTTTTGGCATTGTAATGATGTAAGTAAAACTTTCAAAAGTTATGTAAATTTAATTTAATTAACTATAGTTATATTTTTGTGTAAAAATTTAAAGAATTTCAAATATTTTATTTTAATATAAAGTGTTGTAATCACGCATTATACCACTATCGCCTACCACTCACGTCATTACTCCTATATCCAAAATATTCAAAATATTTTATATTATATTTAGTTAACTAAATCTAAAAATAAATTTATGAATTTATAAAATTCTCAATTAAATACATTATTTTTTTAGGCAACCGAACAGCTCTTAAATCAAAAAATATATATTTTAACCGTTTTTTTAAAAAAGAAGTAGATATTCTCATGATTTCGCATCCTCTAATTGGTTAACCAAATCCTTCGTCAACGAGAAGGCGTACAGATAAACTCGTGTGATTGGCCATAACTAAGAAAATAAACCCGATGACGGGAACCATCAGCACGCCACAAAAAAATACATAAATTTTAATCTAATAAAATTATAAGAGATCTCACTTGCAATGATTACAAGAATTGAAAGTTGCTCGATATAAATTTTAAAATAATTATTGTTAAAATATTATTTTCAAATCTCTTAGCAATAATTATTAAAAAAATGCATTAAATATTTAAAAAAATTCTTCAGGTACACGATGTTGTTCAACTGTTGCTGCAGATCATACGTTGCTTTGAAGTCATGCTTGGTGATAATATCTGTATTTTTGTTTTTTTTTTTTAAGTTTACTTGAAACTTTGAGTAAAAAAATATCATTTTAATTATAAGATATTTTTTAAAGAATAAAATTAATTCAGATCAATATTATGATTGTTATGCACTAGAAAATCAGTTATGATAGAATAAAAATTTACACCTTAATTTTATTATGTAATAATACACAAATATTTGAAGAATTAATAATGAAAATTTTACGTGAAAAATCCGAAAGAGAGAAAAACTCAGGCTGAAAATCTTCCACTATGTATTTATTTCAAAGTACTTTTCCGATAACGGATTATGAATTGTATATGAGATGTAACAGGAATCCGAAATTAACAACCCGCTATATAGCCTAGTTGAGTGTAACAATTAAATGAAGTAGATGATAACAACGGCGTCGTCACATAATCCATCGTAATGGCCGGAGATCGGCGAGCTGCAATGAATTAACAGCAACGGCAGATGAACAGCAATAACAAAGAATGCACAACGGCAGGATAAGGAATCGACACCGGTGGGAGGATAACAATGCGGAATATGACGAATTGATGGTGGTTAATGCGATGGCAGCGGTGAATCAGCGGTGAGACGGCAGATCGGCGCGTTAGTCAGCGGATGACACGACGATAGTGAAAATGAGATGGCCGACGATGGTCCACGGCGATAGTAATTCGCAACAGACCACGGCGGTGACCACGCAGCCTAATGGGGATGGTCGACGGGGTCAGTCCGAGTGGTACGATTATGCTTAGAGGATTTTCAAGCTTTAGAGTTCTTTAATAGCCTCCCTCATGTGAAAAATGAGGGCTATTTATATATTAGGGACGGCGTTTAGAAATACATGCAAAATCAATCACTCTTCCATGACGGCTCAAAATAATTAGCTTGATCATGATGTATTTTGTGTATTTGAATGCTCAAATGAAGTCATAATTATGAGATCTTGGGCTTGTTAGATGGCTTGTCAAGACGCACTATAAACACTCCATGTTTAAGAGTCGATTTGATAATGCGATCGTTGGCTTGATTGAATCGAGTTGCTGATATCAGATTCGTGCTTAAAGAATTTTCGGGTCATTACGCTTATTTTTGGATGACATTATCTGATCATTCATATACACCAAATACTTGAAAATAACAAATTATTTAATAAAATTTGATCCATTAACAATATTTGAGGAAATAGATCTTCTAGGAACACAAGATTGATGGCGCACAGACCGCTAATGCTGACGGAAGAAGATTGAGGTTATGGACCCATTTGGGTACTGGATACGGGCTGGCGCCAGCGCTTCATGGATTCATCCTGTGGTGGCGGATTGCAAGAGCGGCCTGGCGATCAGCGCTGCTGCGAACGCAGCTTGGTTCTGGGTTTTAGGGTTATGAATGAAGTCGCGCAAACGGTGAAAACAGTCAGAGGCTCTGAATGAAGCAGCGCGTAATGGCGCGGGTGGTGATGATGAATCTGGTCGCAAGCACGGCGAGCTGGGCGCTGATGACCGGCGATATAATGACGGCTAGTTTCTTCTTATAGAAAATTAGATTTCTTGAAACTTCAATAGATGATTCAACGTTGATAGCGCCAAGATGACGGAAAGCGTTAGAATCATTCGAGAAACTTCGGAAAGTCGATAGATAATTTTAAAGTGTCATTCTCCATGATTTGATACCGCTGGTTTTGCATGTGAGAGTAAAATCGAATCGGAGATTTTGACCCATCCGTTATTTGTCAAAGTGTTATGACATTAACGCATTTAAGAGGTCAATTGAATGGCGATTTTTTGACATCCGGGTTGTTTATCGAGTGTATGATAATGCGAAAAGAGGTCGAATTGAGCGAGGATTTTGACTATCAGGGTTGTTTGTTAGTCTTACCGATGGCGTTAACTGTTTGGAAGAGGTCGACTTGAATCAGGATTTTGACCTATCCGGGTTGTTTGTCGAGTGTTTGGCGACGCTAACCTATATGGAAGAGGTCGAATTGAATAGGATTTTGACCTATCCGGTTGTTTTCGAGTGTTACCCAAATGACGAACATGTATGCGAATTGAATCGGAGTTTTTTTACCTATTCTAGGTTGTTTGTCGAGTGTTACTCGATAACATTAACGCATAAGAGGTCAATTAATGCTATTTTTGACTCGTTGTTTGTCGAGTGAGTTTACATTATCGCATGGAAGAGTCAATTAAATGAATTTTGACCTTGGGTTGTTTGTCGAGTGTTAACACGCTAACTGTATGGAAGATAATTGAATCCGAGGATTTTGACCTATCGAGGTTGTTTGTTGAGAGTTACCGATTACGCTAACTGTATGGAAGAGGTCAATTGGATCCGTGAGAATTTTTGACATATCAGGTTGTTTGTCGAGATGACGCTAACTGCATAGAATTGAATCAATCCGGATTTTTGACTTATCCGAGGTTGTGTATATTGACATTAACCTGTATGGAAGAGGTTGAATTGAATCCGGAGAATTTTGACTATCAGGGTTATTTGTCGAGTGTTACGGCGATTAACATGGAAGAGGTCGAATTGAATCTGGCAGATTTTGATTTATCCAGGGTTGTTTGAGAGTCTTACTCGATGACGTTAACTTGTTTGGAAGAGATCGACTTGAATCCACCGAGAATTTTGACTATCGAGGTTGTTTGTCGCATAAGGCAGACGTTAACGTATGGAAGAGGTCGAATTGAATCCAGAGGATTTTGACCTATCAAGGTTGTTTGTCGAGTGTTACGATGGACGCAACTTATATGGAAGAGGTCAATTGAATCCACCGAGGATTTTGACTATCGGGTTTGTTAGAGTGTTACTTGACGCTATATGGAAGAGGTAACGAATCAATCGAGGATTTTGACATATCCATGGTTGTTTGTCGAGTGTTACCCGCTAACTGTATGGAAGAGGTCATGGGAAGTCCACCAAGGGCGTTTTGACTATCAGGTATTAGCCAAAGTGTTATTTGACTTCTTACGTGTGGAGTAGTGTGGAGTTTTGACTATCAGAGATTGTTTGTCGAGTCTTTGCTCGACGTTAACGTGAGTAGGTGTGATCTATCCGAGGTTATTTGTCGAGTATTATGGCGTTAACATGTATGGAAGAGATCGAATTGAATCCGCCAAGGATTTTGACTATCGAGGTTGTTTGCGAGAGTTACTCGATGGTTAACTGTATGGAAGAGGTCGTGGGAAGTTCACCAAGGACCTTTTGACTATCTGGTATTAACCAAAGTGTTATTTGACTTCTTACGGAGTATGCGAAGTTTTGATCTATCGGAGGTATTGAGTCTTTGCTCGATGGCGTTAACGTATGGAAGAGATTGAATTGAATCTGGCGAGAATTTTCATCCGAGGTTGTTTGTCAAAGTATTACTTGATGATTAACACGTATGGAAGGTCAAATCAAAACATCCGTTTGTGATTGTAGTCAAAGTTGCTCCTCGGTCTTGTTTTTCCATGAGTATGATTGGAAATCATAATTTGTAAAGCTATATCTCTTCTCAATGTGTTGAAATATCCTCCAACTTTGACTTGTTTCTTGGAATGGTATCGATTAGATGCTTAACATATTAACATACGATCTTCTAAGATTAAGAGTTACCCCCAATTTTCGACAAAATTGAAGGAGCGAAGTTTGATGAATCTTCATTCTTCGCCATCTTAAAAGCTTGAAATGTTCCACATTGATGGTGGTTTTGATCTTGTTGGAAACTTGGTCGACATACAAGATGAAATAATAGAATCGCCTGAGCCAACCGTTTAGAAAACCGAGAGTAAAGTTTACCTTGCTGTTAGCAGCACACATGATGTTTGAAGAATTAATGATAAAACTTTTTACAGAAAAATCTCAAAAAAGAGGAAAACCACGGCTGCAAGAAAAAATCTTTCACTATGTATATTTGAGTACAAAATTTTCCGATAATAAAATTACAATTGTATATGAGAAGTAGGAACAGAATCGTGACAAACGTATATAGTGATTAGAGTGTAATAGTTCTCGGTAATAAATGAACATGGTCGACGATGATGATGGCCGTGGTGGTGAGATGGCGAGATGGACGATGGTAGTGGAGGATGGTCGACGAATGCCCGGAGCGGTCGCGACGGTGACCACGGATACAACAGATAACCAGCCGACGAAGCATGATCAGCAGGATCGATGGTGGTGCGAGTGGTGGCACGGCAATGCATAACGACGGCGGTAGTACGGCGCAAGCGCGTAGCGAGACCGGCGATGATGGTGGTGGCGGCTGGAGATGGCCGGTCGATGGCCGGGCGGTGACCGCCAGAATGGGCGGTAATGACCGATGGCCGACAGCGGCGTGACGGCGCCACGGGGTCGCGGCCGAGTGGTGGCACGATTATGGAGGATTTTCGCTTTAGATCTCTCTCTTCTAGCTGTTTCTCCCTTTATGTGAAGAATGATATGTATAGATTAGAGTGACGTTTAGAATACATTCAAAATCAACCACTCTCTGACGACTCAAAATGATTCCTTGATCATCGATGTATTTTGTGTATTTGAATGCTCAAATGAAGTTAGAATTTTGAGATTTTTTTGTTAGATCCTCCACAAGACGCCGATTTTAAACACTATGTTTAATAGCGTTTGAAATAAGCTTGATCCGAGTTAGTCTTGAATCAAATCGCTTCGATCAAGATTCGTCATTGAGAATTTTCGTCATACGATCAATGGTTTGATGTATGAAAATAACAATTTGTTAATTTTAATTTTTAGATGAGTGTTTAATAAATTTAAGTTATTTCATATTATAATTAGAATATTTTAATATTTTTAAAAATTTTAAGGGACTTTAAAAATAAAAATTATGTAAAATATTCTCATACAAATTATATCACAGTGCAAGTAAAATTTATTAAGTTTTTTTTAAAAATAGTAATATATATATAATTCTTCAATTTATAACTTTTCCTAATAAAACCAAAACTCTCACAATCATTGAGCTAAGCTAGACCGTGCAGTTCTCAATATTTTATAAAACAATCATGAACATTTTCAATTCATTTTAATAAAAATTAATAAATATTAAAAGATATTATAAACATTTAAATATATCTTTCAAAATATTAAAAAATATATATATTCCAACTCGCTTGATCACATATTTTTCCGATTTATTGATTTATTTTATTTTATTTTTTTATTGCAATAATTAAGAATATATGACAAATGTGGGGCCGTAAGCGATATAAAATGAATGCAGCTACAGGTGGCTGGTTTGGTTGCCTGCAGAGGCAGCTGTCAATTAATTTGGGCATTGATTGTCGCGCTTGGTGTTTACTTATTAACTCTCCTTTCGTATTTATTATTAGCTTTTGGTAGCGTAGCAACAAGGGATGAGCCGAGTTTAATTTGGCTGGAAATGGCGCAAGCTTCCATTCTATTAATTATAATAATAATAATAACAATAATTATTATTATTATTATTATAACTATTTTGTGGGGTTCTCTTTGTCTCAATTATGAGTTACCCTTCACCTCCATTTTTGTTGGTTTTTTTTTTTTTTTTGGAAGAAGTATTTTGTGGATTTTAGATGATGAAAGGAAAATTTTGTTTTAAGAATATTTTAAAATGAATTTGGGCTTTCATATGGGAATTGAGCAATGCTTTTGATGAAATTGAAATTTTTTTGTAAATTATAAGGGTTCAAGTATTTCATATTATCTTATCATTAATTTTGAGTATAAGTTATATGGGAAGGATGATTACTATATTGTTAGCCTGATTTAATTGTAGAGATTTAATAGTTATCAAAATATGTGTAAAATTATTTAACCTCGAAGATATTAGAAGAATATCAATGTGAATTGAACTAGAATAAGGAAAAGATATGTTAACTGTGTTAGGATCTGTCATCGTATTGATTTCTAAATAATAGAAATGAAGGACAAGCATAGGCCTCAGAATTGTATTAGATGATGAGTGCATGCTTTCATTTGTGTGAATGAAGAGCAGAAGATTAGTCAGTATAGACTGTTATAGTGATAATTTATTAGTATAAATATATGGATTGTGTATGTGTTATTATTACAAATAATTAGCCATAAATTATATAAATATCAAAATAATTAGTAATATATATGTTAACTAATTCATTCATTTTAATATGTAAAATTTTTAGATAAATACATTGATATAAATAATATTTTTAAGCAAATATTAAAATATCATTGCATGAAAAAAAAAAATTATAAGACAGTACATTACTTTAATGGGAAAGAGCCAAGAAGCCCACAAAAGAAAAAATTGAATTTAGAAAGAAAGAAGTAAAGAAAGAACTAGATTGTACAATAGATAAGCTTAGTTGGTCCCCAATCCAAAGAATCATGTTTGATCAATCTCTTTTCAAAAGATGTTGAATGACTCATACAATTTATGAATTATTTATTCTTTATAAATTTCTTGTGGGAGGAGGTAATAAGAAATTATCATTTTGAAGCGAAGCATCTTCACCAAACTTATTAAATTCTTTAAGAGGGTTATTTCTAACTCATTCATTTAATAACATATGAGAAATGATTCAAATTGTTATTATTATTGATATGACACTAAAAAATTACAGTAATGAAAGACAAATCTTGATGTTAAGATCTTAAGTTGAAAAACTACCAGATCAAGCACTTAAATATATTATCAAAACTTTGATATCGGCTTAAATCCCTAAATAGTTCCTAAATTGAGTGTTTATGATCAAATCGGCCTTGATGAGTCGGATTTAACAAGCTCAATATCTCTTGATTCCTCATTTGAGCATTCAAATACTCAAAATACATCAATAATCAAGGAAATCATCTGAGTCATAATGATGGAGTTTTTGAATTTTATATAAATGAAATCGCTCTAATCTATAAATATCTCCTCATTCTTCATGAGGGAGCCAAGCTAAAAAGAAGAGAGAGCTCTAAAGCTTGAAAATTCTCCAAGCATAATCATGCCACCACTGACGAGACACCTCCGTTGGCCACCAACCATCGCCACCGCCATTCCACCACCGATCTCATCATCGCTAATTTCTCGCTGTTACTGCTGACTACATGCTACCACTGCTGCGGCATATTGCCAACCACTGCTATCGGCTATTACTGCCATGCTTGCTGCTGCCGGTTATCGCGCGACAACTACCGTTGCGCCATCATCATTACCACTGCTGCTGGTTATCGCTAATCTATCCGGCTTTTCGCTACTGCTGACCACTGCCAATTATCATCGGCCACCACTATCGAATATCATTACATTAACCACTTGTTATCATTATCGCTACACTGCCGCGGCTACTCTTCGCTGCCATTATCTTCACTATCACGACATCGTTCACGATCGATCTGCTGGCCCCCATGTGCCACTATCATCAACTAACTAACACATAACTAATATTTATATTGCTATTTAGATTATTATTGTCTCTTATATATAATTCTATAATCCGTTATCGGAAAATTTTGTACAAAATAAATACATATAGTGAATTTTATCGGCTAGCTCTGATTTTTTCCTCTTTCGAGATTTTTCACATAAAAATTAAATTTTCTTATTAATTCTTCAAACATCGTGTGTGTGGATTCCACAACAAAGCTAAGTAAACTTTATTCTACGCAACTAATTTTTTTAGCACAATAGCTTGACGCCTCAGGAGAAGAGAACCCCTCAATCACTATGAACACTGATATGACAATACTAATACTGCAACAACGAGCCTCGCCCAACTCCCCACTCTCAAACCAATTTTTGAACTAAGGATGCCAAGCTTCTACCTCACTTCCCCTAATAGACATGACCCTATCTGAAGGTGTAACAAGAATCTCTAGATGATCGTATGCCAATGGAAGAGTCTCAAAATGAGATAATCCAACTTTTGAGGAACACGCATACTACAGGGCAAAACACATCTCTCCCAAGATCGAATCGTAGGGGAGGTCAAAATGCTACGGGCCTTCTCGCTATCAAGTTCCTCCGCTTACCGCGATGTTGATCTCCATATCGCTTCTAATCATCCATTACTTGTACTCAACCGATTGTTAATCCACCCATTATTTGGTAGGTAGCACATTCTCCTCGCTTGACTCCACCGCCACGTTATAATGCAGTAAATTACAACGCTTAGAAGAATTCCATTATAAAGATGGAAATCATCTTTCCTCTCATCACGCTATCGAGTCTTCACCTCTGAGAAGCTATTCTTCAACATCATATTCTCGTAGGGTTCAAGCTTCAGCATCGACTCTTATGATGGGGCAACTAACCCATTTGAACACACCAACCATTATAGGATCATCATGCATATCCAACGAGCTCTTAACACACCGCTTTGTCGTCTTTCCGCACCCTCAAGGCTCGCACTTGGTTATACTCCCTTCCAAGGGGATTCATCCATACCTTTGACGAACTCGCCAAGATTTTTGTAGAATAGTTCATTGCAAAACCGGAGGATCATTAAAATTCCTCTCATCTCTCGTGCATTCATCAAAATGAGGGTAAATCACTTAAGAAATACTTAGAGGTTCTTCTTAGAAGCTTGTCAAATACCCAGGTAGACTCGAATTATTAAGGAGTTTTCTTTGGAGGGCTCCGTGGGCCTTTCTACTCATCACTAATGCGAGATATGGTCCGCTTATATGCCGACTTGGTTCATCATATAGAAACACAATTTTTCGATAAGGCTATTAATGCCAATCGTAAATAATTTGAAAATCCATAGGAAAAAGTAAGAGCCTGTGTGGAATGCAAACCAACAATCCCATCAAAAGTAAGTAGGCACGTGATCTCCTCCACGGCCTCACATCAACGACGTGAACCACGACCGAAAAGAAATACACACCACTAACACATCTCGTTAATGTTACGATGGCCATTCAAGATGAAGAAACCATCAAGTCCACATCCACAAACCAAATTCGTGAAATCATGAAATAATACTATCACTTCCATCAAGTCATATACTACTAAGGCATGCAAACAACTCAAAGAAGAAATCAAGAGGCTCATTCAACAAGGATATCACGATTTATGAAGAATCAATCGACTCAAGCAAACGTAACTCCAACGACAAGATAATTATCAAATAACAAAATAGTCATCAAATAGTTGGAAAATTAAAAACAATAGAGGGACTACTATCCAATCAAGTCCTCATTGCTACATCAAGAACTAGAGTTAAAGAAATCTCATATTGATCATTCCATCACTTTTAATGACTCGAACTTAAGGAATCTAAGTTCCTCATCAAGATCCACTTATGCATGGATCGGACCCATACTATAATATTAAGAGAATTTTGATTGACAAATGGGAGTTAGATGTTTTATTTTACTTCATATTTCTTAACATGGGCTTGGTTAGGAAAAACTCCAACCGCTAGACCATTATATGGGTTTGATAATCACCCTATGTAGAGGGGACAATCACCCTTCGTTGTCCTGAGAATTTTCTCTACAAGTGACTTATTCAATTCAATTTATGGTGGTCAAGTCGATTCGACGATAACGCTATTATCTAAGTCCCCTCAATCAATTTTGGTACTATCACTTCAAGATCTCATCTTAAGATGAAATTTTTAACCGTTGGATTGGAGTGGTCGTGAAAATCAACAAATAAGACAATCATGTTACCTGATAAGCTCCATCACGCCTTGGTGACCTTCAACATCAAAATTTTAATTTTGAGATGAAGAAGTACCCTAGAAGCTTTGCCTGTAGAAACTTGCTCTCTATTTCATTGTCGATGACCAACCTCGAACAAGTAAGTTGGATCTCGCTCGGACAAATAAAAGGCAAAATACATAGACTTGAGCAAAAAATTAAGACATCTTCTTGGAGTCCAACAGATATGCCGGGTCAACCCCAATGTGATCATGCATTCCCTCAAGATTGATCAAATATTTAAACCGATCATCCAAAAGAAGTGGAGTTTTGCACTTGATCACCTCAAGCTATTGAACAAGAAGTTAATGAGCTCTGGGGATTCATAGAAGTACATTACCCAACATGGCTAACAAATGTTGTCATAGTTAAGAAAGTAAATGAAACATTGAGAATGTATATTGATTACACCGATCTCAACAAAGCTTCGAAATATAGTTTTCCTCTCCCTTGAATTGATAAATTGGTCGATACGCCCGGATATCAAATGCTCAATTTGTTGGATGCTTACCGTTACAACCAAATAAAATGGACCCAATGGATGAAGAAGTCATAACATTTCAAACATTTAAAGTTTTATCTTACCAAGTTATGTCATTCGGTTAAAAAATCACCTATCAACGCCTCATGAATAAGGTTTTAAAGATCTCTAGGCACAGGTATTTGTGGATGATATGTTAGTAAAAGCTTGGAAGAAACACAAATTTTTGAATTAGAAATATGCTTTAACCTTCTTCGATGTTATAACATACAACTTAATCCCAAGTGTGCTTTGGGGTTACGGAAAAAATTTCTTGGGTTTATGGTAACCCACTGATGGCCAATCTAAGAAAATTAGAGCCTTGAGATATGGCTCCTCCAAATAATATCAAAGAGGTTCAACATTTTAACAGCAATTGTTGCCTTATCCCGCTTCCTATTCGGGGATAAATACTTGTCATTCTTTAAAATATTAAAGGGAACTAAAAATAATAACTTTCAGAATCGATGAATATCAATCTTTTGAGCAACTAAAGGAGTATTTAACATCTTCACCCTTACTATCAAAGCCTATCTAAGGAGAGATGTTATACTTATATCTCACAATCTTTTCTCATGTGATAAGAGCTTTTAGTGCGATAAAAAATAGATACAACCACTAATTTACTATGTCAATAAAATTCTCTCTCGATATAAAAGTCATTATCAATAGATAAGATGGCTCGACTTTAGTTTTCAGACAAAATTTGTGTCCATACTTCCAAGCTCACACCATCGACATTTACACTCATTTACCATTAAGGGTCATTCTACGAAACCGAGGCATCCGGGAGGATAATTAAATAGAATTGGGAGAGTTTGATATACACTTTCTACCCTATTATATATAAAGTCTCAAGTACTCAGACTTTATAGTGAACACGCCCAACTCCAAATGAGCTATCTACTACACCCATTTCGCCTCAATGGACCTATGTTGATGGAGCTTCAAGAAATACTAGTGTCGAGTAGGAATCTTACTTATTTTCCCCAACATGATACCTTAGAGTATGGACTTCACCTAAAATTCTCGCAACTAATAATATGGTTGAATATGAGGCTCTCATCACGGGTTGAGACTTATCATTTTGTGAAGCTCAAGATTTAGTGATCCACACTCGACTCTCACTTGCCTCTCTGAGGAAACTTTAATAGTCATAATCCTCGCAAATACCTCGACTTGGTAAAGTCACTTCTTGCCCCATTTAAAGACACGTTTAATCATTCACATACTGAGAAGAATACTGGTGACGCTCTTGCTAAGCTCCACCTATTGGAGATCTATAAGAGAAGGCATGTTGAAGAAATATATTTTCTATCCAAGGGTCATGGGTAATAAAAATTAATGAGATAAAGGAACCTTCATGGATGGACCATCCATCTATCTTTTCAAGAAGTGACCCTTCCGAAGACCCAAGCAGAATTCATCTCCAAAGGCAAGCTTCAAACTTTATTACTATCGGAGGTGAACTATACAAACGAGCTTTTTTGGGTCATACCTTAAATGTCTCACCATCGAGGTTGACACGATTAAGAGAGGTTCACTTAGGGATATGTGGAGAACACAGGAGGAGCTAGCCCTTAAAATTATAAGTCAAGGGTTCTATTATACGGTGAAGCAAGACGCCTTAGAGTTTATAAAAAATGTGCAAGTTGTTGCACTCTAACCTCTATCATACGTCGCATAGCTCTTATCCCTTCAAAGCCCGTTTTGCTCAATCGAAAATTGATATCATAAGACCTTTTCGTAGTGTTAGGCAACGAAAGTTTATCATTTTAGTTGTTGACTACTTCACTAAATGAGTGGAAGCTAAACCACTCGCTAAAATCATGAGATACTAAACAATTTATTTGAAAAAATATAGTATGTTGATTGCCTTCCCGCAAAGATCATCACCGACAATAGAACCTAATTTACTAGAAAGTCTTTACATTTTTTTATAAAGATCTTCACATCAGATACTGCTATAGCCCATCCTCAAACTAATGGACTGAAAGCTACCAAGACTATACTCAAAGAGGTTAAAATGCATCTTGAGAAGGATGGGGCAATGGGTTGATGAGCTCTTAATGTTCTTTGAGCTTACCGCACATCGAGAACTCGACGAGACACCATATAGCTTGTGTTTCAACCTAAGCTATTATACTAGTAGATATCGATTCCAAGTCCAAGAGTTCAATCATTCGATCATGATAGTAATGAAGAAAAATTCGATAACACTAAACCTACTCCAAACTCATGACATGACCCTACTTGGTGCTTCCTACCACCAAAGAGTAGCTCATCACTTCAAGAAGAGTAAAATCGTCCCCATATCTCGTTGGTGACTTGGTCCCGCAAAGTCTCAAGCCGCAAAAGGCCCTCAACGCAATAAACTCTCACTTCTTTGGGATGACCCTTATGTGGTTATAACTATGGTCAAGCCAGAACATTCAAGCTCAAGAATCCAGGAAAAACTTTACCATAAACTTGGAACACCGAGAATCTCAAAAATATTATCGTAATTCCTACTACATAATTATTGTAACTTTTATTTTGTCTCATTTGTTATTTCCTCTTCAAACTCATATCTATGCTAAAATCATCTTATGATTATATCACCGAGACACACCTTATTAGTGTAATGAGTTTATAGTTTTTTCTTTTGAGCTTGTTGCATATAAATAATCTCCTTCATTTAATCCTCCCACTTAAGAAATGTGCAACTCACATTGTATCTCGCCGGGCATGATCAATCCCAAGGGGACTTGATGACCTCTTCTGTAAGAAGTCAACAGCTTTGACTAATGCCTAGGATAGGTCGAAAAGTTCTTGGTGGACATTCCACCTCTTCCACATAGGTAAGTTAAACACTTTTCTTAATACCAGGATAGGTCAAAAGGTCCTTGGACATCCCACTCTTCTTATAGGTAAAACATCTAATATTTTGACTAATACCTATGATAGGCCAAAAGGTCCTTGGTGGACTTCCCATGGCCTCATCCGTAAGTTAGCGTCGTAATAATATTTTGACTAATCACCTGGATTGGTAAAATAAAATAAGAGCGGATCACCCAAATTTTTTTATATCATTGGAAGTACTAACATGATGATATAAGAAAGAATAAAATTTTGGATACAAAATAATAATAATAATAATAATAGATAAAAGAAAAAAATGCATCCTCAAGTGATACTACATGATATCAACGCCTCCTCACCATTAGGAGATGCTCCTTAAACTCACTCTTGACCCCTTCATCTCCGAATCACGAAGGGTTTTCAAACACTTGGGAGACATTCTCAATATTAGCTCCAGGATGTAAAATTCCTTTTAGGAATCCTCGGATGAAACCTTCTTCTAAACATTGGTGCCCAAGTCCTTCACTTCAACATCAAGAATATGATTACGAGCTTCTGGACATGGTCCTCGATAGTATCGTGATAAGGGAGTTCTTAAAGTCTTCCACCTTCAAGGAGATTTCATTTGCTTCCGACATTATAAGTTCCTTCTAAAGAAGATCCTGTAATATTTTTTTCGTGAGAGATTTCTTCTTACGCAAGTGCCTTGAGTCTTTTCTCTTTTGGCAGCCTCTCACCTCAATCCTCATCACGAGTGCGCTCCACCTCCCGGAGAAAAATAAAAGTTGATATGTTCTAGCTTCTACACGCTAAGCGATCCTCCGAGTCGCCACTTCTTTGGCCTTATCACTCATCTTCGCTCATACTCGCTTAGATATTTTAGCTTCACAAATTCATTCCACTCATCAAGAGCAACCAAATGAGCCATCACTAATGTTTGAACTACCTACAATAAAAAAAATCACAAATATTATACAAAGAAAAGGAAAAGGAGAAAAGAAGGAGGAGGAGAAGACACGTACTAATTACTTCGTTGATGTCAAGTGCATACGTTTTAACACCTCTTGAATATGTAGCTTAGAAATGAATTCCCTCATTATGAATTAAGATAGCTAAACTCTCAAAGGCCAACTAGGGTGAAGATCTTCTTCGTATATTTGACGTAGTCACTTACATGTCTTCTTTTTCTTTAAAATGAAACATTGTTATCACCGTGATTTTGTAACTTCTTCAAAGAATCCGTGAATATGAGGAGACATTTCATCACCTTTACTTGATCTAAAGGAAGAGCATGAGATCTCCTACCCGAATGAAAAGGCCAACCTTGAACATTCTATCTTCAATTATATATTTGTCAATGTGACGTAACTCATGTAAACTTCAACTTCCTGCATCGTGAATATTAAGAGTCGTAAGATTTCATTCTCTTCAATCAAGAATGGATGAAGGTCATTCAATCTTCCCCATCTCTCAAGGAGGGCCCCATTCATTTTTCATAAAAGAATCCATTAGACCAATTTTAGATGGATCCCATGCTGAAAATTTTATCAAATTCTTTATAGCCAATAAGAAACACCTCCTTGAGCATCTCATATGAATCTACACATTTGGCACAAGTATTTGATATTCAAAGTAACACCACGCTTCTAAAGAAGACAACTAAACCAACGATGATCTCTAAAGCTCCAAATAAAAATTGTGACAAAGCTACATCATATTTTAAAGATCTCAATCAATTCAGGGAGCCAAAGAAAATCGCAGTCCATGAAGAATCATTTCGTAAACAAGAAAGTATCTGGTGGAGGTGAACGCTCGATGACTTTTGGCAACAATAGCCACCAACTCATTAGGAAGTGAAATTTCTGAGCATCATTAAATTATCTATTGTGATAGTGGATGATATATCATGTATTCATGCTATGGGTTTTCTTCGACCATCATCCAAAAATACATAATAAATAAATAAAAGAGGGAGGAAAAGATAAAAATTGTGTGTGAAGTAACTCACTCATCCCAATATTTGGGCATATCCTTTCACTGTCGCTCACTGACTTTTGATAAAATTTTAGCCTACAATCTAAAAGTATATGCATACATATGAGATAAAAAAAAGTTATTCCTCTATCCGATACTGGAATTACCTACCGGACTTTCGAGTCGTTCAAAGGATGGTTCCTAATTGACGCATCCCCGCCATCTTGGTAGTTATTAACTGTTGAACCATTCATTGGAGTTTCAAGAAATCCAATTTCCTACAAGAAGAAGTAGAAACTACGGCCTTGACGCCCCCCAAACCCAATGGTCCAACGAGGACGACGCCTCTTTCGAGAAAAAAATCGAACCTCGCCATATGAACTCTGTGCATTGATCGCCTTCAAACCCATTCGATCGACAAGGATAGTTGACGCTTCTTCGAGGGAAAAGCGGAGCCTCGCCATGAACTATGGGCCTAGATCGCCTCCAAACCCGGTCGGTCCGACGAGGACAATGCCTCTTTCGAGGGAAAACCGACTCGCCATATGAATTACTAGCCTTGATCGCATTCAAACCCGGCCGGTCCGATCGAGATGCCTCTTCGAGGGAAAACTAGAGCCTTGTATGAGCTACGCACTTGATCAAGAAAGCAAATGAGCTTCTCTTAAGAAGAATGTCGAACTTCGTTGACAAAAGAAAAGAAAAAAATATTTTTTACCCTATTTGAACTTCCGCTAGATGATTTCTCATTCAATGCATAGGAACACTGGGACATATGAGAATGGGAGAAAATAGAAAAATGAAACTTTGGGATGTCAAAAAATGGAAAAAATGAAAAAAATGGGAGAAAATAGAAAAAAAATGAAAAATGCTCATTAGCTTGTGGACGATCGAGCACTTCGATGCGGCATATCGCGACTTCACGCCTTCCTGTTCTCGCCAGCCGTGTGGGCTCCACAGCTTAAGCCATAAAGGTCCGGATGGGTCCAGAAAAACCTTGCGCGTGCACACGCCTGCCGCGTGATCATAATCTTTTGCACCCATGAAGACTGTTCTCAAACTGTATGATTAATGAACCCAAAAAATTTCATTGAAGAATTTATTATTTTTAATTATTTATATATATTTTTGGATGATTGAGATAATATCATCCAAAAATAGGGGACATCATATGATACTAAAATCCTACTGTAAGCACAAATCTTGATGTCAAAAGCAAGCTAATCTTAAGTCAAAACGATCAAGCACTTAAAATATCATTAGAAACTTTGGGATATCGTTAAATCTCTAAATAGTTCATAAATATGGAGTGTTTATGATCAAATCGAGGCTTGACAAGCGGATTTAACAAGCCCAAGATCTCTTAATTCTAACCTCATTTGATCATTCAAATACTCAAAATACATCGATAATCAAGGGAATCATCTTGAGCCATCCGATGGAGTGGTTTGATTTTGCATGTATTTACGAAAATACCTTCCTCTAATCTATAAATAGCCTCATTCTTCACATGACGGGAGCCAAGCTAAAGAGAAGAGCTCTAAAGCTTGAAAATCCTCCAAGTATAATCGCGCCACCACTGACGGCCATCGACCACCTCCGTTGGCCAACCACCACTGCCGTACCGCCACCGCCGATCCGTCGCCAATCTCCATCGCCGGCCGCCATCGCCGACCACCGCCACCGAGCATTACCGAATCACCGCGTCGGCCATTATCGCTACTGCGGCGCCATCGTTAATCACCGCTGCCATCACCACAACCATTGTCATCGTTAAGATCGCTGCCGGTCATCATCGACCACCGCCGTTGTTGCCGCCGCCGACCACCGCCACCACCATCGCCGGCCATCACCATCGATCATTATTATATCAACCACGCCGTCATCATCATCGCACACCGCCGACTACCGTCGTCGTTGCCGCCGACCATCGCCGATCATCTCTACCGGTTATCATCATCAGACCGAGCCGCCCGACTGCCGTTTATCATCAACTTTACATTAACCCAACCATGGTTAGAGCATATAGTTGCACGATTCGATTCATTCCGCTTTTTTCATATACAATTATGTAATACCATTATCGAGTTTTGTACTGTAAATAAATAGTGGAAGATGAAGATAGCATGATTTTTTTCTCTTTTGAGATTTTTTGAAGTCGAGTTTTATTAATTCTTCAAACATCTATGCATTTGGATAATAAAGCTAAGAAACTTTTGAATCGATTTTCTAGCATGCACAATTATTATTGCTGCTAGAAAATCATAAAGTGAAAGTTTATTTTTTGGAAATCTATACAACACGTATTTAAAGAGTGAACAAGAAAACTAATTTTACGTGAAAACCAGAAAGAGAAAAACCACGACCTAGGAAAAGCTTCCACTATATATTTATTTTAGAGTATAGTTTTCCATAACGGATTACATAATTGTATGAGAAGGGCTCACAATGAGAATCCCAAAATCGACAACAACATACCACGTCAGGGTCAGTATAGCTGTGTTGAGATGATGGTGAAGGGACATCGACGATAGTCATGATGACCGACGGAGATTGACGATGACGAGGATCAGGCGGTGGCGGCGGCGACCATTTGAACCAACGGGGATGTGACCGCCGAGTGGTGACGATTATGCTTGGAGGATTTTCAAGCTTTCTCTCCTCTCTTGCTTGGCCTCCCTCATGAAGAATAAGCTATTTATAGGTGAGATCAGAATGCATGCAAAATCCAACCACTCCTCTCCATGACGCGTGATGATTCCCTTGATTATATGATTTATTTTGTGTATTTGAATGCTCAAATGAAGTCAAAATTGTGAGATCTTGGGCTCGTTAGATCGGCTCGTCGAGACGCCGATTTGACTATAAACACTCCATGTGAGAGTTATTTAGAGATTTAATTGACATCCCAGTTTCGATATTTTAAGTGCATCTGACTTTCAACTTGGATCAACTTGCTTTTAGCATCAAGATGCGTTTCACTAGTAGTATTTTAAGTGTCATATCAATTATTATTATTAAAAATAAAATCTTATAGACCTCTCAGAACACCACCATACGCTAATAGTGATTTTCATCCACTTCCTTTGAGCCTTAAAAATATTAACTTTCAACAATACCCTTTTCTAGAAGTGAATGTGAGGAGAATATCATCAAAACATCCACTTGCAAAAGGTTTAAAAAAAAGCTCATAGAAAATATAATTTATTAATTTGTTAAAACTAAAATTACATGCAAATCTTCTAGTTTTAGGCTTATTTCCAATTAGTGATTAAGAAATATATACATTTTTTTATGTTTGAATCAATAAATAAATACATTTGGATTCTATAGATTATCAAATTTGATTGATTGTATAAAATGTTGCTCTTCATGACATACTTTTGCTTATTTTATTCACAAGAGGAATTTATGTACATCACACAATTCTTATGTATTTACATATATCTAATAACTAAATTTTAATTTTTATCTATATAACAACTAAATTTTTAACATCAAATAAAAATGTCACTAACATTAATTTATCAAAGCAAAACACACATTTTTTTTTTGTATGTCGTGGCATGGTTATGCTTAAAACTATTATATATGTCAATATTAAATTTTAAAAAATTAAATATGTAAAAATTTAAGAATTTTAAAATTAAATATTACAATCTTTAAGTTATTGAATTTCTCTCATTAAGATATTCATTTTAATTGAAATTATGAGATTCAAATATCATATTCTCTTAAATAATATCATAAAGTTTTTAATTATATTTTAAGTACTTAATTTATGTTTATTTAAATTCAGATAAAAGATTTGTATTCGTTGGGCTTATCTCATTGAAGTATTCGATATAATTATAGTCTTATGAAATCAGAATTTGAATTGTTCTAAATGTAATTTCATAAATTTTCAATTTAAAATCTATATTAAGATTCTTATAAGATCAAATGAATTTTGTTATGATTTAAAAGACAACAATCATTCTCCTCTTAATATGAGAATGTCAAGTAATAGTAACATCATCTATCAAATTAAAATTTAACATTATGTTTTTTTTTTTACATACATAGAACACAATTATTATATATTAACATATTTAACATCAAGATTTTCATATTTATTTAAATAATACCTAAATTTTCATGATTATATAAAAAAAATACTATAATTACTTTTTTTAAAAGTGTAATGTACTTTTTATGCTTAGAAAAATATCAAACTTTAGATGTTAGATATGTAAATGCATAAATTTTTTTAATGAGAAATAAAATTATTATTATTATTATTATTTTGGGGCAGTTTAATAGGACAGTTAAGCAGGGCTCATGCAATCAAGTTAAGAATCAAGTAGGTTGGTTTATTATATGGTGTGAGTCAAGGTCAGGTGACTCAGGTCCAATTCTAATATAATAAACAAGAAACAAATGCCTGTTCGCTGATCAGTAATATCTTCGATAACATCAATTCTGCTTTACTGAAAGAAGGAATAAAGGCTTCCTCCCCCCACCGGCGGAAATCCCCAGATGCCATTAGGACGGAAAAGCAGTCACGCGAACTCAGAGTCATTTTGTCAAGCAGATAGAGAGAGCGAGAGAGGGTCAAGCTTGTACTTGGGGTTACCTCGGTGGATGTTCGTTCTCATTTGATCTGGTGAGTGCTGAGTACCAGTTGCAGTGCTGCTCTGAACTAGAGTAATTTTGTATTCGGCTTAGGCTGTTTCTTTTCTGAATCTGAGGTAGTGGAGCTTCCGCCAGAGAAGGACGCGAGAATACAACCGTAAACGAATTAAGAACCAGAACCCTCCGCCGTCTCGTTGTTCTTTAATTTCATTCTGACCTCTTGTCGTTTGCGCAAGCAACGGCTACCGCACTTGCAGTTCGTTTTCGCGGTATTTCTTGGCAAGGGAGATTTTAAATAGAATCGGCGATCGTGAAGGGAAGAGAGAGAGAATAGAGATGCTGTGCTTGAAGGCGGAGGCACTTTGGAGCGAGATGTCTCGCCTGGCGCTATTCTCCCGTGAATTTGTAAGGGATTGAAATTTGAACGTTCCATGCTTTTCCAAATGCTTGTTTATTTCTTTCGTCTCCGTCTCTTTGTTTGTTTCTTCCCTTGGGCTTGTTCACTTTGTCACTGTTCTGGATTTATGTCTTCCGGATTCAGGGAAGCTCGATTCAGAGTGCAATGCAGAGGGAGTAAGAGAAAGAGGGAGAGGGAGAGGGAGAGCGGGATATGTCGCACAGGATCGGTCTTCATCTTCTTCATCTGGAGATAGGTGCTCGCGTTCTGAGGTGGGTTTCGTCCCGGCGACTTTTCTTCTACCTATTTAAATTTTCATGGGCGGCAGATTTGAGAATTATTATTACTGCTTTAAATTTATATGAATTTTCCATGAATGCATGAAGTCATTAGTAATTGCTAAATTTCTGGTATTCTTTGAGAGTGTCGGTGCTTATTTTATTTTGTCTTGCATGTGACAAAGTATGCTTAGCTCGCTGTAATTAAGTTGGTTTGGACATTTTTTTTGTCAAATTCGAACTGCCTAGAAGCAGCCTAAAGTCTATGTCTTAGTTTCAGATGGAGTCGGCATATATTGAACAGGCATTCTCTTCAATTCAGATGCAAGTTGGATTAATCTCTTTGACCTAGAATAGATATGAAATTGCTATCTTAATTTATTGAGTTTAGTTTATTTATTTGAAAATTCTATTTCGTGCCAATGACTTTATCCTCACTAATGCCTTTCTCTTTCCACGCTTGATTAGGAAACTACAAACATTCATGGCCAAAAAAAGATTCTGGAGGAAAGATGGGGTGCTACAGATCGCAGCTTGAAGAAGAAGTGAGTTCCTTAACCCTGAGTTCCTGTTGACAGGCTTGCATCCATTATTATTTTAATGGTTAATGAATGCTCATTACTTGCGACATTAATATGTGGTGTATTGCATATCTTTTTGTGTTGTGGTCCCTATTTCACTATATGCTCTTTTGGTGTAGTTTGTTAGGTTAATCTTTTGCTTTTCAACGGCCCCTGTGGTTCCAAGATTTTCCAAGCTTTTCTAGTTATAGTTGGAGGTTAAGGTTAGGAACCTTATTTGTCATTTCTGTCCTTGAGAAAACATTGTGCAATAATGTTAATGTTTTGCAAGTTTATTCATCTTTCTTAAGACGTGGTGGAGATGGTTTTAGTGAACTAGCACTAATTTACTCGAATGATTTACAAGTTGAATAACTTCTGTTAGAATTTTCGGAAGAATTTCCAATCATACAGCTCAACATTTCTCTTAATTCCTGTGAAACTTATATGTTATGTTCTGAAGATATGCATAGAATAAGCATGGGTTTTATTTCTTAAATAATGTTGTTATGGTACACATTAATGCAGGCATATATAGTTATTTATCTCTTCACCAATGCTTGATGAACATGCAAGAATCTCTAGGAACTGGCAGGATCTGTGTTTTAATTAGATAGATTAGGTATAAATGTTTTGAAAGCAAGTTCCTCAATTAGCCAATTCACTTTTTTTGATTATGGGTAGGTTAGTGGTCTTGCAGTTTTTCCAAAACATATAACTATGCCAAAATACATATTGAATCTTACGTAAATGTTTGTCTGAACCATCATTACTCCTATCCTCGACTCGGTGTTGCTTGCAAGTTGTATCAACTGTGGAGCCTTTTCTCAAGAAAGGTTTGCCTATCGCAAGTGAAACAAAGTGCATCCTACCAAATATCCTGTTAGTAACAGCTTGAATTGAATTAGTTGTTTGCTATACTAGGCAGGCTCTAACCTGACCTTTCATATCGGTAATATATATTTTTATTTTTATTTTTCATTTAATATAACATTTCAATTTTCTGTTTGCCACATAAGCAATATGAAAATACTTCTTACAATACTTCTTTGCCACTTTACATTAGTTGATAAGAGGGTGGCCCATCTCATTCTCATACACCATGCTCCATTTATACATTACATGCCATATAAGAAAATATGCTGAATTTAGCATGAGGGCTTTGTGTTTTGTTCTATATCTAACAGTTGAAAAGTATATTAGTGTAGAAATACCAAGTGGGCATCGAGTTTTTGTCCCATGTCGAATAGTTGAAAATTTTATAGGTATAGGAAGGCCAAATAGTAGTTCAACATCAATTGGCTTTAGATTTTGTGTTGAAAATGAGTTTGATATTGCCATAACTATCCCAAATTTAGTTTTTCTTTGGTTGATTGATAAGTGTATCGGACCTTTTGGTTTAACTATATTTTTTGGTTACCGATTGGTGACTTTATGGATCATCGGTGCCTTTCATGATAATTGAACAAGGTTAAAGTGTGGGTGACTCTAATGACGATGTGGTTGAGTGGGCTCTTGGTTTATGATCCTTGATGATGTTGGAAAAGCTTTCATGTGAGATCGAGTGATTAATATGAAAGTTGTCATATTAGTGAAAATTATGGAGCCACATGAGGATAATGTATTAGACTCCATATTGAATATTGAAGAATAAGCTAGTGTAATGGTATCAAGTGGTTAGCTATCATTCATAGGTTGTGTAAGAACAATAATGAGAAGATAAGCCACAAAACACGAATCAAGAAATACATAGATTTACATGGAAAAAGCCTTTGATGGGAAAAAATCATGGACAAATGAGATGAATTTATGATGTCAAAGAAAAATGTTACAATTGGAGAATAGCATGACAAAACTCTAATTATATATACATATACATGTGAGAATTTTCTCATAATTTGGGCTGCACTACATATGTAACTCCAAACTTTTTGGTCCAAGCCAAACAAAAATTTGTTTGACTATTGTTGTATTTGGGAATTTTGAATGTGGGTCATATGAATTTAATTATACATTATCGATTATCTTATTTTTAAGTCTATTAATTTTGTGATCAAATAAAGATTTAATTAATTTTATTTTGTTTATTATAAGTAGACAGATTTTTTTATTTTAATGAGGTGAAATAAAAATGACTCAAGATAAATAAAAATCCCCATTCTAAAGGAAGTTATCATTTTCTTCCTATCCCATCTGAAAAGGGCTTCTCTCTCTCTCAAACCCCTTTAGTGGAAGGCCAAATCAGATATTCTTCCAGATTCACGACGATTACATCTTCTTAACGATGATACAGATCTGATAAATTTATTTTTTATTTTTACATATTTCTAACAGTTATCGGCGACGATTTTCATGAATCGTTGAGTGATTTTTCCTATTCATCTTTTGTATTATTATTTGAAAATTTTAGATCAAAGCATGATTCAAAATTTTGAGCAAATAATTGATCTCATTTAAAGATATCGATATCCTTTAGATGATTTTTTTTATCTATTGTTTATAATATGAAAGCGATAATTTCAGATTAAAAAAAAAAAGAATATGAAACAACTTTCGTTTCATATGAGGGGTGTATATATAAATATACAAAGTTAATATAAATGTTATAATTATTCCATTTAATTTCGTTTCATCCCTCCTTTTCGGAGGGTATATATATATAATTGTATATAACTTAATATAAATGGTATAATTATCTCATTTAATTGTTTTTAATAAGGCCGAATCTGAAACAGAATATTTGTAATATAATTTAACTGAATGGAGCGAAATATGAAACGCTTCGTCTTAATGTTTTTCAGTTTATTTATTACCTTTATTTATTTATAACGTTTCATATTCATTTCAGATTTTGCATTCATCTTTATTAATCTGAAATATTTTACATTTAATTATTTTGTGCAATTAATTCCAAACAGAATATTTATTAAATAAATGTAATAATTACACTTAATGTTTAATATTTCTAGAAGTTTTTTTTATTTCATAAATTTTTTTTAATATTAAAAATTTATGTATAAATAATTTGTTTTAAATTTTATGGATAATTATTGTTTTGACATTCGATAAATATTTCTTAATTGGATAACATAAATTAGAATATTTATTGAAATATTATAGTTAATATTTATTATTTCAAAATAATTTAAATTGAAATATTATGTTACTAAAGTATCTGTATATCAATTTATTTATTTTTTGAAATATATGAATATTATATATGAATTATATTTAAATCTATCAAAAAAATAATCCCAAAGGAATATTTTTTACCAGATTTTGTGTAAGAAATATGTGATAAATTTATATTAATCACGATACATATGTCGATCCAAAGATGGCATATCGCCGTTGAATTTATTATCAATATATGTTGTAATTTTAAGAGTCATTTACAAATTGTTATTTATGTCCAAAGACAAATCGATGTTATGTTAGGTATCTTATATCATTTTATTAAAATTTTATTTCGATATATTTTGTCATTATATATATGCATATTAAAATGAATATGAGTATTTTTTTAGGTTAATGTTTCTTCTATATCTCAATTTGAATAACATTCCAGCTTAACGACACTAACTTTAAGAAATGGAAAGAGATATCACCATCGTTTCTATGGATCTTGACTACGCGATCCGACCGAACGCCCTCTCGCCTTACCGCAAAAATCACTATTGAACAGCTAACTTTAAAAGTCGAGATTCTAACCGCATAAGTCTTATGATCATGAAGATTCCATTCAGAAATCATAAGAGGCGAACGCCTGAGAGGAATGTTAAGTTTCTAAGCCAAACAGCAGACCGCTTAGTTCTAAAAAAGGTCGAAATGAGTACCATTCTTAGAAACTCGTTTACGGTATAAAGGCAATGAAAACATAAGAGAGTACATTATTGAGATTTTGTCACTGACCGAGCACTAAAATTAGAGATGTTTGATGATATTCAGACTTGATTTTGATCTCTCTCTTGCACAATTTAATCCTTTAAGATAAGTTATAATCGAAAAAAATGGACTTTAATGAGCTCATTGCTCATATGTAAAGAGAAGAGAGATTAAAACATGACAAAATAAAAGTGCTCACTTACCCACTTCGGGCTTTGTGAAGAAAAAAAAGACTTATAAAGAAATGAATCAGACAAAGAGACTTCAATAAAGATAGTGAAATGTAAACAAGATAATCGTTACTTGTTTTCGAAGGTATAGAAGATTGCAGAAATCGATCAAAAAAAAAGCAAACTTCAACTTTGTTTGTCAAGTTAATTTATCCTTAATCAAATCATACTTAGATGGATATACGCAATTACTCACATAACGACTACGCAGTAATTTTGGTACAAACAAAAATTAATGAATGAGAATTCATATGTTATGACCTGGCGTTTAAGACATATTTCTAACCATTGAATTGAAAAGAAGGAATTTGATTCTCTTGATTTTTCAAATGATAAACTGTATAGAATGTATAAAAAAACAAACAAATATCAAGAAAGTTAGCTAATAGAGTTTAAACGCGTCAATTAATTCATACCGATATTTACCCATTCCTACTACTGGAATTACCAACAATATTTCATTACTTTCATAAACGATTATTCTTATTATGACTTATAATTTATGAGAAGTCACAATCATTTGACGTATTCAAAATTTGTAGGAAGTTGAAAATCAACTTGGAAAGAAAATAAAAGTTCGCCAAATGACCGTGGTGAATATTATCAGAGATATGAGATCAGTGAACAACGCCTGGCCCTTTTGCCAAATATTTACGAATGGTCATTTCTCAATACACCATGCCGACTCAAGTCAAAATGGTCTAGAGATGAAATCGGATCCTTATGGATATGGTTAGAAGATAAATCATTCTTCTTACCAGATTCACTTTGGGAGAAGCCTTAAAGACTACGCTTTACATCCTTAATAGTTCCAAGCAAACAAGAGCTAAAACTCCATATGAATTATGGATTGGAAAGAAGCTAGTATTAGGGGATGTCCAATCGGTTTGGCCATATGGCCTAATGAAAATTAGACTTCAACTATAAGTATTTTGTTGGATACTGTGAAATTGAAGGGTTTTAAGTTTTATGACTCTTCAAATAAATCCTTTTAGATGGACAATGTTAAATTTATTGAGGAAGTTGAATATGATAGGAGTAATAAATCTAAAATTTTTATATTTGAAGAGCAATTTATTACTCTTCCCATACAATAGAAATGATCGATAATTTTACTGATCATATTCAAGTAAATACTGATAATTAAAATATTCTTAAGTTAACTCCCACTCATACCGAGGAATCACAACAAGCTCAAATGAAGTCATTAAGAAAATCCAGAAAGAGGAGATTAACAATTTGATGATTATGTGTATCTCCAAGAACATGAGTTTGACATTGGTTGAGAGTGATCCAATCTCTTTAAAGTCAAACAAAGTGTTAACTCATAAATGATGGATGAGGATGAAATCAGAAAGAGAGATAATGATGTTTGCCTAAATTAGTAAAATCCATTGGTTGTAAATGGATTTTAAAACCAAACGGATTCAAAAGGCAATGTCGAAAGATATAAAGACGTACCAAAGGTTTCACTCAAAAGGAAGATATTGATTATAAACTTTTCTCTCCCTTGAATGACTCTTTTAGAATCATTACGACATTAAGAATTTCATTACGATTTAGAGTTACATCGGATGGATGTAAAGATGCATTGAATAAACTATATATATGCAGAAAATTTTCAATCTTCGATTTAAAACACCGGTATGCAAATTAAAGAAATATATCTATGGTTTAAAGCCTTCCGTCAATGATATAAGAAATTTGATCTGACTATTTCTTTTAGTTTTAAAGAAAACACCGTTGATCAACGCATTTATCACAAAATAAGTGAGAGAAATTCATCATCCTAGCTGTATATGTTGATGATATTCTATTGACAGTAGTGATATATTTGCATAAAACCAAGAAATTTCTTTCAAATAAATTTGAAATGAAAGATCTTGGGAATGCATCTTTTATGTTAGTATACAAATTTATCGAGATCGCTCAGATACTTGGTTTATCACAAAAGCATATATTGATAAGGTCTAGTAGATTTGGCATGAAAGATTGGCACGGGAGATACACCCATCGCAAGGTGATAAATTTAGTTTGTTTCAATGTCCAAGAAATGAATTTGAAAAGAAAGAGATGGAAAAGATCCCTCAGATCTGCATGAGGAGTCTTATGTATGCTCAAGAGTGCCGTCCGGATATCGTACATTATTGGAATGCTTGATATTTAAGTAACCCGCGAATGGATCATTGGAAAGTAGTAAAAGGGTTACGCGTATCTGGAGAGAACAAAAATTTTATGCTCACATATCGAAGATCGATCATTTGGAGATCATGGTACTCGACTGATTTTCTTTGGTTGCCTCGATAGTAGAAGATCCACTGGTTATATTTTCTTATTAGGGAGATATCTTGAAAAAATATTAAACAATCACTTATAGCTTCTTCCACCACAAGATAATTTATGCTTATTATGAGATCAAATTAATATGACTACGGAATTTTATCATGGGCAAACTATTTTGAATAGAGATCATTAAAATAAATTGTGATAATAGTTGAGTTGTATTCAAAGAACAACGAGTTCCAAAATCAAAACATATTGACATAAAGTTTCAGAAAAGAAAGAGTGAGTTCAGATCTATTGAACATATTAAGACAAATTTTATGATTGCAGATCTACTACAAAAGGTTTACCACCTAAAGTATTTCATGAAAGCGTACTGCATTATGGGATATGCTAGATAGTGGGAGTTTGCTGTTGTTCAATGATTATAAATATATTTTCCGAGAATAAAGTATTGTTATTATCTTATAAAAACTCAAATAAAGTTATGTAGTTTCAATTACGTTTAACATAAATAAATGAACTATATATATAACTCTTTTGAGTTATAATATAGGCAGGAAATAGGCGTGATATATGATCACATTACATGAAATTTCCACGCTACATATTCATACTGATCTACGCCATTAATCATATCGATTTAGTGATCACTTCTTATTATTATAGAAAAATTATAATAAAGATTTGATTATGTATTATTAAGAGATTGTCAAAAGACTGCTTTTAAAGATAGAAATATTGAGTTATTAAAGTATTTAATAATGTATAATTATATCGAGCAATATATATATGTGCGTGAGATTGTTGAGAATTTTGAATAAATATATGAATTTAATTATACATTACGCGTTATCTTATTTTTAAGCTATTAATTTTGTGATCAAATAAAGATTAATTAATTTTAGGTTTTCAAGACATCCGATTAATTTTGTATTATCAGTAGAGGATATTTTTTATTTTAATGATGAACAAATAAAATGAAATGCACAAGTATAATATACCCCATTCTAAAGAAGTTCTCATTTTTCTCATATCCTTCGAGTGAAGACTCTCTTTCTCTCTCAAAACACTCCTTTAGAAGTAGGCCAAAATCTCGTTACTTTTCTACTGATTGTGACGCCCGACATTCTTCGATGATTTGGCATGAGATCCGAGCTAGATAAATTTATTTTTTATCTTTACATATTTCCAACAGTATTCACTCCAATTTTGTTCCCCTTTGGTTAACATTCCCCATCTGACTTTGCGATGAGAGAAAGATCCTTTTAATCTAATGTAGGTGGTGGTTTGACTACCGTGCTTTATCTTTTCCCGTGTGTATGCAGGTTCAAATATTAAAAAAGCAACTTCAGGAAGAAATTGACTTACATGTGGCTTTGGCAAATGCGGTGGGAAATACCATTTTTCCATTATCCAGGTCTTCGTCCAAGCTTCCAATTAAGGTAATGTTTTTCATTCTTCTATCATTCCGCATTGCTTAGAAACACTGGCTGCTAATCTTGTTTAAGGTATTGTCGTTAGTTCTACTTCTAGAAATATGATTTGCAAAATTTGTTTAGGCTCAGGAGCTCTTAGTCAGCATTGAGGCACTGGAGATAACAGTTAGAAAACTTGAAGAAGAACTCTTTGGCTTGCATTTCAGCCTTCAACATGAAAGGAAGGAGCGTGATGCAGCTCAGATCCATATAGAATATATACAAATGCCATCAGTAGGACCTCCATCAACTTCTGGGTATATATGGGAAGAAGTATATCATTTCTCCTCTTGTTTTAACTTTTTCATTCCCCACATGAGCATTTTGACTTCTAGATAGTGATGCCTTATTTTGGTTGTATTCTGCAGCATGCATCTTCCTTGAGAGTGTCAAAGCTTATTCAAGTGCCTTCTTTAGTCCATGTGGATGTCTTACCGGGCAGTGAAGATTTAGATTCAGTCAGAGATGCAACTGAAAATATCCCAATAAATGAGGTCAGTTTCATGTAATTTTCAAGCAATGATTCACTTCTTTTCTACAGAGGTTGTAATGGGTTTATTGAATTCCATTACATCAAATATATGTTGGAATTTAATACTAAAATACAGTCTGACCCTGTTTCTACAATAGGTTGCAGGACCATGCAATAGGGGAGAAGAGAAAAGGATTATAGATTCTTCTTTACAGTTTCCTGTCGCTGGACTGAAAAACTTGGAAGTGAAGAGCCTCTGGCTACACCCAAATCAGCTTTCAGAAGAAATGGTCTTATGCATGAGAAATATTTTTCTTCGTTTGTCAAGATCCCCAACTAGTACTTCCAAGGCATCTTTGTCAAAGTGGTTATCTTCACTATCTTTTCCGACTAGAAGTCTCTGCATTCTTCATCAACATCTTTCTCAGATTCATTCAGATTGCCTTCCTCAACGCAAACTTCTTCAGAGTTGATTCACAGTTATGAAGTAATGGGTCAAAAGATACATATGATCCTTATGGAGTTAATGAAAAATTAAATTGGAGAGATATTGGAAAGTATCGTTTGGCAACTGAGGTGTCTTGGATGTCAGTTGGAAAAGAACAACTTGAGTATGCTGCCAGCGCTTTAAAGAAATTCAGGTTTGGTAGTACCCGTCATCAAAATTCAATTATATTAATTGTCAAAATATGAAGTTCAGTATACTGAATACTTGGATACTTTGATAATCGCAAGACTGTAGCTTGTTTCTCTTGAAAAGTATAATCCTTCTCTGACAGCGCCTCTTTTAGGTTATGTAACCGTATGTTCATGTACCGATCTAGATGAAGACTTCCAAGCTCAGCATAATGGATTTTGACTGAATCTTTTATGCGGATCTGTTGAAATATGTATTAGATATTTCAAGATTAATTTTCAATGTGTTCTGTTGTATCACTCGCCAGTAATGTGTGGTTTAATCCAGAGATAAATAGGTTGATGAGTAGCTTTAGTAATAGGTATTGTTTATTTGAGATTCACTGTGCTGTAGTTAGTTCACACCTTATCATGTTAAAATAAATAAAAAAAAAAAAAAAAAAAACTCGTGGTCAACTTTTGAAGTAGAGATGTTGGTTGTGGATGTGTAATACCAGTTTTGATATTTGAACCTTCTCATTATTTCATGTTTTTTTCTTACTTTTGGAAATTTGTTTGGTATCAAAGGATGAATACTTGTTTGAGTGAGGTCATGTTTGATTCTGATTTACTACATACAGCTTGTTCATATCAAGAAGGCCTTTCACAATACAATAATTCTTGTGTTCATGTTCTTGAGGTGATGTGATGATGTTGATCAGATGATTTTTTTTCTCTGTTTACGTTTTTTTAAACTCAATTTAATTAGCTAATGAATAGTTTTAGTTAGGCTTATTTTCTATTTTGTGGTGGGCCATGATATCACTTGTTCATTAGCACAGGCTTGTATTGCAATGATATTTGCAGATGCTTACATGTTGATGACATCCTTCCACAATGCCTTGCAGGTTTCTCGTGGAGCAACTAGCAAAGGTCAATCCAGCTCAAATGAGTAACGATGAGAAACTGGCTTTCTGGATTAATTTGTATAATGCCTTAATAATGCACGTATGTTTTTATTCTAATTTTATATGTGTACTTTATATAAAATCATTAGTCCGGAGGCCTAAGGGGTAGTCGAGTTGCTTACGAGGGGTGCTTCAACGGTAATTACCTTCCTTCCAGGAGAGCGCAAAAAAGACTCTAAAAGACCGTCTTAGAGCAGTGGACTTGTTGCAAGAAAAGGTAGTTGAATGTGTTAGGCTAATAGAATATAGCACGTAGAAGCTTATTATAGAGTCGGTAGTCTGGGCTTAATGCTTGCCAAAGAGAGTTCCATAGCCCTTAGGATGGATAAAGATATGACCGTGGGATTTCATAGAGAGAGCCTTTGGGCTCCTCTGAAAGACCAAAGAACTTTTTTGTATGTCACCAAGTTGAAAAGGGGTTTGGACCAAATGATTATCATACTAGATATGAATGATATTGATAAATCTAACCATGAAAATTATATTTATCTATGGCCAAGTAATTTAACTCTTTCTTTTCACATTTAAATATCGTGGATGGATATTTAGTTGAGGATTTCTACTGGAACTCAAATTTATCAGTTTTCAGATCTATCTGGCATATGGAGTTCTAGAAGTGATATCAAACTCTTCTCATTGATGAAAAGGTTCAAAATGATGGTGTCCTTAACTCATCTTTAACCACTCTGCAGCTGAATCGAGCTGTAATTATCCACTTTTTTAATATTGTTGTTGCAACTAATTGCAGGCATGCTATACTGTTGGAGAACAATCTTTTAGTGCTGCTGATATTGAATTCGTTATTTTAAAGATGAAACCTCCAGCTCACCGTCCACAGATTGTAAACAAAATTCTGTGATTTCTGTTTTGTTTTTAAATTTTTTTGCTACACGGGATTTCTAATGGGCTCTAACGGATCCATTTCTCCTCAGGCATTGACTCTGGCTCTGCACAAGTTCAAATTGACAGAGGAGCACAAAACGTATTCCATTGACTGCTCGGAGCCCCTGGCCTTGTTTGGGCTTAGTTCTGGGATGTACTCTAGCCCTGCAGTAAGTTCCTAAATTGGTAATTTGTGCTAGTTGCAGTATTTATAGGATGCTCTTGTGCTTTCATAACATCTTCCTTTCTTTGTTCTCAAAACCTGATTTTAAATTTGTTTTTTACGAAGATTCACACAATAAATAAAGAAATAATGCCTAACCGAGCTGAAGTAAAGTGGTAGCTGTGAGTAATGCTATTGCTTTATCATAGTTACACGGAAGAGTACATATGAGCTGCCCATGCCGAAAAGGGGTTTACCATAGTAGTATATGATACTTGGAGACATAAACATGATTTGGACGTGGACATGTTAATGTTAAAAGAACATATGACATGTAAATTCTCAGAGCATAGGATAAGACAAGCTTTGGACTCGATATGGGAAGAATCATGTTCTTATGATCCTCAAAATTCACTCTCAAGTCTCAAAAGTCACTTCCATCATACACGTGGCAAGCTTCATTGAAAAATCATTAATATCAAGCTGTTTCAATTACCATTGTAGAAGTTTTCGAGAAATAAATCTCTTGGGATCTCTTGGAAAGTTATCCTTAGGTTTCCTAGGGAGTCTAGGTCCACTTTGTTAATTTTTGACCGTTAGAATCCTCATGGGAGAATACATATATGCTATAATACATTGAAGGGAAGTAATAAAAATATTACACAACTAGCAAGAAATACTTAGAGAATGAGTTATAAAGTATATAGAAAAATTAGACTTTTAAGAAGTTTTGATATGTTATTCAAGCAACCTCATATTTTTAATGAATGTTCTAATCAATTCATTCTAACTTTTATCTTTTAGACCAAAATTTATGATATTATTTGTTAGGAATATTTAAAGCTGTGATGTGAAAACAAAATTGGGAAGTTGATAATCATTCTCATACTATAGAAGGAACCAAAAAATGACAGTTAGTTGGAGCATGCATGGAATTATCTCTCTTGTAAAGATAAGGCAAGGATTCAAACTCGCAAGCAAAAAATGTACTAAAAAATGGTGCTCAAATTGACAGTCGTATTTCGACCATTAATATTTCTCTTAATTCTATTTTTTGTTATTTTGAAACTTTTTTTGATGTATTCGTCACATTGTACCGAATGTTTGACTGTATTAGACACAAGTTAGTGTCAAACGATAAATACCTTTATAGTTTTGAAGTATTCATGCATCCTCAGTGGTGGTTGAGCAATAGCAGCTTGCTTGAATATTTTTTGAGTAGGGTGTTAATTTGGGTTAGTGAGTGGTTTGGTATAACTCAAATAAGTGTGATCCAACCGATCCATTTATTAAACAAGTCAAAACCTCAAGTTGAACTTGATTTGCTTTAAACTTGATTTATCAATCACTTCGAATGACTCATTTAAACATACATTCTAGATCAAAACCGGTTCAAAATCTAGTCAACTTTAGGTTCAGGTTAATTTCAGGTTTATGCGGTCGATGAATTTGCAAGTCAAAATCAGGTCAATATCAAATTGATGGGTCAGCTTGAACCCAATTTGAAAAGTAAAATTAGTCAAATTCTTGAACTCAAATCTAACCCGAAAGTTAATTAGGTCATCCCAAACTCTAATTTTCAAGTCAAGTTGATGTCCAGTTGTTGTGTCATATCATTTTGACACCCTTATGCTTGAGTTAGTGAATTCAATAAGAAAGAGGCAAGGCAGAAATCTGATTACTAATAATGAATTTAGTGTGTAACACATTTATGGTATGGATTCTCCGATGTCGAGTTTTCAAGTTAAAATTAGTACAGTAAAATATTATTTAGGATTTGTTTAAAGTATGTACTTTTGTTGATTGCAGTAATTGTGGAGAAAAGTTTTTTTGAAAAATTATTATGTTAAAAAATATATATTTTTTATAAAATTCAAATAATAAGTTTTCGACATATTACACTATAATAACTCGATTTTCAAAAGCAACTTTTTCACAATTTTAAAAAAAAATAGTCAAAAAAGTTGATAGACAAACATATTTATATTGTTTTCTGACTGTTTTATTTTTTCATAAAGTAATTAAAAGTTATTTCAAATATATTCTTAATTTATCAAGAGAAATCTCTATCAATAATATGATAGGGCCTACGAAGACTGCCTAATTGAAAGGACTTTTTTTTATTTGGCTAATTATAAGGTCCGCAGAGCCTGCTTCTATTAGCCTCTGTTCCACACCAAGTCTCGAAGTTCTAAGGATAATCGTAGTTGGGTGGCTACTTAAGGAAACTCTGATTTGTTGAGCTGCGCAATTTAAACAGCTGGAATTTAGCTTCTAAACGAAAAGCAAAGCACACCGTTCGCAACTATGGGTAGGATCCTTACTTTCTATCCACAAATCTTAAAAGTGTTTAGCAATTATGTTTACTTAACTAGATTTCTATGCACTTCCCTCTTCTTTTGCTGTGTTTTAAGACTATTATATTATTTTCATTACATACTCTCAACTCCAGTTTTTTCCTAGCATTTGGTCTATGATTGAAAATATAGGACAAAGACATTAAATAGATACGATTATTAATTTTACATCTTAAAAATTAGAGCAAAAAAAAATAATAAGATATTTAAATTTTATATGAACTAGTAAAAGATAAAAGTTTATAGATATGAAAATATTAAGGAAAAAAATATTGAGAAGTGTGAAGATATTGACTTTCAATATTAAAGACGACGAAGGCATCAGTGTCAATTGACGATATATGATGTTCACATGAGAAACCTTAGCCACATATCACGAAGGAGATGGCTCGAAGACTTGAATGAGAGCTGTGCGATGTTCATATCTACGAGACATGAGGTTTATAAGTTAAGAAAAGATTATAAATTTATAATTTATATTTACAATAATTTTAATTTAATGACACGCAGGTAAGCATCTCATTATACCTAAAGTCATCCAATTAATTCAGAAAACTTCTGATTATCAAATTTGTCTTTTCTCAAACCTAAAATCCCTGAAAGAGAGGAATGCTCCTGACTAAATCCCGATGCAGGTAATGATCTTCACCGCCAGCAACGTGCAAGAAGAGCTGAAAAACTCCATGAAAGACTACATCCAAGCATCCGTCGGCATAAATGACAAAGGCAAGCTTCTCGTGCCGAAGCTTCTATACTTCTTCGCCAGAGGAGTTGTGGAGGATTCCCTGCTCGTTGATTGGATCTGCCGCTACCTCACCCCTGAACAAGCCTCAGTCATCAGAGACTCAACTTCGCATCAGAAGCAGAGACTTCTTCGCGCACGAAGCTTCGGCATAATTCCATTCGATTCCAGGTTCAGGTACCTTTTCTTGCCCCATAAGAGTAGCCGATAACTGTAAATAAGTTTTGTTGAGTTGAAAGGTTGAACATACACACAGTAGAAGCCTCGGGGTTTGGCTGAATAAAACAGTATTGAATCAACCTAGTTCATCTCATCAGCTTTCAAGCTAAATAAAATGTAAATTTTATTCAGATTGATTTCATCATATAATAAACATATTATTTACGAAACCTTTTGATCCATACAAACTGAAATTGTGAAAATGAGAAACAGCGACAGCTGAAGAAATTACAAAATAACTGCAGAATTTTCATATGAGGCTCCATTACATACTCAGTAGAAGCCAAAGAAGAAGAGCTCACATCTCGTTTTCTTAAATTTTTTTTAAAATTTTTATTGTGTGGATTAGCACCACTGCTTCACGGAGCAAGCGACCACCTGAGCCCAATGCCTGAGCTTTGTCTTCATGTGTTTAGGGCTATCCCCTGTTTAGTCATATAAGAAATATATCAAATACTCATATTTGACTGCAACGAGAAGGGAAAAAAACAAGTCTCCATATATATATAATGCAATTTTTTTAAAAGTTATGGGAATTTGTAGTTTTAAATGGTTAGTTTGGAAATTATAATTAAGGCATTATGGGCTCAATAAACCGTAGGTTGTTAGATTATATGCAAAGATTAAATTTATTTGTACTTAAAAGGTACTCTTATTTCTAAATGATTGTAGAGACCCTTCAAATTGTATAAATTAGTTTAGGATCTTTGTAGAAGCTTATATGGATAATAATAAATGTTTGAAACATACATCCAAGAGACTGTTAGGGTCATTAAAACAGCGTATTATGATTGTTTTAAGGGAAAAAAAAATGTCAGTATATTTTGATTAAAATCTAGTAATAATAAATTTTAAGGTTTTGAAAATATTTTTAAATAAATATAACACAAGGATGATCAGCTAACTCATTTTTTTGAGTTTATCTTAAAATAAATTTTTGAGTTTTAAAATTTTGTCAGAATATGGTTATTTAAAATGTAAAAGTTTTTAATTAATGGTTTGTTTGAACAGTTGCAATTGTTTGATAAAATAATGATCGAGTTATTGTAGAAAAATTTATTTTTTAAAAGTTGTAATGTGTATTATGATTTTTTAATTTTAAAAAAATTAGATTGTATTTTTTTTTTACAATTATCATATTCAATCCTATTAGATTGAAAAATATAAAATTTTAAAGTAAAAATTTTAAAACATGATTAAAATATAGTTTTAAATTGCAATGTAGACCTTGTCTTAGGATGTTTTAGGGTGATGATAGTGGTACAGCGATATTCCATTGTATTGTAGTGCTTTTTTAGGTTATTGCTTTTCGCCTGTGTTTCGAAGAATATTAGATTTAAAAATTATATATATTTTTTTAATTTTACTTACTCCTTTTGGTGCTGATCATAAAATTGAGATTTGACATATAAAAAAAAAATAGTCATATCATAGTTTTTAAATAGCATATTTTTCTACAATATTTTTATAATTATTCTTTTAGACAGCTTCACTTGTACTAAAAGATTTTAAACTAGCCTAAAAGATCTTAAATTCATTACAAATTTTTATAAAATAAAATAAATAAATAAATAAAATTACTTGACAGTTTTATTTTACTTTCAACTTTAATATATATATAATTAAAATGATTAACATGAATAATATGTATAATATTCTAATATTAATAGTAATCTTTGTATAAATCTTCCAATTTTTTATCGTTTTTTTTGTTTCAAATTTATCCAAATCTTACCGGGTTTGAAGATCTTCCAGCCATCGGCCCCTGCCCCTGGTTCGGTAGCCCAAACGGGCTCCTCGGCTCGGCGTACCGTACAGCGTGGACGCCGATGATGTCGCGGACGCCGATGACGTCGTCGTCGCCGTCGGCGTCGACCCTGGACTTGGGGTCGACAGCTGCAGCTTCGGGTCCGAAAACTGCCGATTAACCGCGAAATACAGATTCAGCGCAGGCAAAGTTTTGCATAGATCATGCCCGCCGTTCTCCTCATTGAACCCGAAACCCAAATCTATGGATCCCCTCAACTCATCCAAGTCTTCATCGGTCAAGCTCCTCACCCTCCCGTGCCCTTTCTTCTCTCCCTTCAAACCCTCCTCCGACACCCCGCCGATCTTCCCGCCGCGACTGCAAATACATCTGCTTCTTCTTCTTCTCCCACTTCAACTCCCTCTTCGTCTCCCTCATCGAAAGCTGCTTCGTCAAAACCTTCTTTTTCCCCGGACCCCGCCCGAATCAGCTGCTGCGGCGTCAGCGGCAGCAGCATCCCCACCTCCCTCTCTTCCTCATCGCTCTCTGAAGACGACTCGAGCGTCGGCGATATCTGCTTCTTTGTCGCTCTGCGACTCGTCATCCAGCATCCGGCGGGTGGACGGGAAGAGAAAGGAAAGAGGGAGAGCGATGAGGCGAGCGGGTGGTGTTGGAGGAGAGAGATATATATTAAGAACTTGATTAAACGGTTGCGGATAGAAAAGATGACGCAGCGATACTACAAAAATAGAGGTCACCGATCACCGGACTATTAGCTATAGTTGGGTGGAAAGAGCGAGAAAGAGAGCTAAGAAAGGGTAATTGGAAGTTTGCTTTCTTTTAACGGCCCGGCGCCCTCTGCGTCTGTCCATGACGATCTGCGGTGTTTATTACTGCAAATAGCAGTCGATGAGTTGGAAGCCTGAGCGGCGGGGAATGGAGGGCGGATTCTCAGGGTGAGTTCTGCGGCAAGAATAATGATTGGTGTATATTTGAACAGGAATTATTATTATTATTATTATTTTCTGAGTTAGATATGGTGTCAATTCTGGAACTTGAGGTTATACTCCATTAATCAAGGCATAAGGATGAGCGGTATTGAAAGTTCTGGTCCTTCTGGAACTCGACAGTAACGGAAAGTTGGCGTGGAGAGAAAGACGAAATATCTTTAGTTTCGGAGCAGTTTAAAATTAACATATTTCTTACTTGCCATTCTAAGTGGCGAGCGATGAAACTAGAGAGAGAGAGAGAGAGATTAAAAAGAAAGAAAACGCTTGAGTGGGTTGATGCGTATCTAAACAAAATGAACTTGGAAAGTAAACTTGCTTCTTAAAGAATTGTTTCTTTAAAAAAACTATTACGTTCATAATAAGAAAAATAATTATTATTATATATATATATATATATATATATATATATATATATATATATATATATATATATATATATATATATATATATTACTTTAAGTTATAATCACACTAAAATTTATACATGAAAAAGGTGTATTTAATTTTTTAAAAAAAATAGTATTGTGGTTGAATTAGATAGAATAGTTATAGGTGAGCCTTATTTAATGTTTGAAAGTTGTATTATATGATCTAAGCAATTATATAATGTTTGAATGATCAAAATGATTTTGTAATGAAATGATGTAATTTTGATAATCTTAATGCTTGTTTGAATGTTATGATATTTGAATAATATCGTATCATATGCTTTGTTCATATTTGAGTTGAATTATATTTGTATATGTTTGAATTTGACATGAAAATATGTTTGAATCTTATTCGAATATTGTCTAAACATCTGTTTAAATGTTTTTAGATCTCGTTAAAATCTTAATTTTCTTATTTGAGAAAGATTTGAATAATGTTTGTACAATATTTAGCCAATGTTTTAGTCATATTCAAGCATGAATCAAACATTGTTTAATCATTGTTTGAATCATATTAAACCAATATTCAATGATGTTTGAGCATAAATCAAACAAGGTTTGCACGAGATTTTAACCATGCTCGAATATGATTTAGATAAATGTCACAATAAATGGTGATTTTGAGCTTAAATTTCGAGCAATATTTTTTAAATGGTGAATCAAGCATCAACATGATTATAATATGTAGAGGAGATCGAAAAGAAGACAATCAAATAGTTGAACATTTACTTAGAAACATAGCAAAGGTTTGATAATCCTATTAAAAATTGATTACAAGCCAAAGATGAGATTTCTAAGATATTGGTATTCCTTCAAATATGCAACATGAATATATATATTTTGGATCATCTGCAATTGTGACATTAACAAACAGTAATAAGTATCAAAATTCATCAGCTAACTCATTTTTTATAAAGATAGTTCTTGTAAATATCTATATTTCTTGTGTTTTTTTTCCTGTTTTATTGTAGTGCTTACTTGCTTTATAGATGCACTTACAAAAGAGAATGCTGTGATGCAATGAACGAAGAGATGCATGTAATTTTAAAATGATGATACATTTATCTATTAGTAAACAACATATTGACTTAAAATGAATTTATAAGTCCAAATTTAATTTAATGGGATCCTACATAGGCATAAAACTTGATTTGATTGATTTTACATCAAGATATTGATTTCTTTGAATCTTCTTTTCTAATTTTGGAGTTGATATAATTATAATTATTTCATCTTTAACAAATAACAAAAGTTAAAAAAGTGCTATAATTAGATATCAATAATTTTATTTCTTAATGTTGAACTTATCAAGGAGATGAATTTTGAACATTATTATGCTTTGTGGTGATAGACATGGATCATGAAATTTATAAACTAAAAAAAAAAAAGGTTTTGGATGGATTTAAACAAGCATTAAGAGTGTGGTATAACAAGATTGATTGGTATTTTACCAACATTTGTTGGGATTTTTATAAATCAACTATCCAAAATATGTGTATTTACAATATAATTATTCTCTCTCTCTCTCTTGAACTATCAAATTTATATATTTGCATGTGTCACGATTAAATCATTGAGAATTTTACAAAATTGAAAAATATGAGTTGGGCTTTTGTTTTGAGTTTCAATATTTGATTGTCAATTTGAAAAATTAAGATTGAAGGTAGTTGATTTGTAAACAACTAAATATTGAAGAATAGGATGACTTTGTATGTAAAAGCCCCAAATTTTTTCTAGAAAAGTATTATAATGAGCTTAATCTGTATGTTATAAGTCATAATGATGATATTTTGAAGGTTTTCTTGTATATGGATGATATATATATATATATATATATATATGTGTGTGTGTGTGTGTGTGTGTGTGTGTGTGTGTGTGTGTGTGTGATTTTAATTGATAATTATAAAAAAGAAAGTATGAAGATTACTTTTAAAATGTTAGATTTGAATGTTAGTCCCAACACCAATGAATGCAAATGAAAAGCCTAGAGATAAGGTAGTGTGAGATCAGAAAATTCATCACGATCTCTTTTGGAATGAAAATAGTTTTTTAGTATCGGTGAAAATTTCAAAAGCGGATGAATAGTAGATAAGACACTAACGAGAGATTTCCTCATTTGGTGATAACTTTTATATCCGTTCTAGGTTTCCTATGGCTCAAGCCTATAGTTAATTACCTTCTATCGAGAGAGCACTTTCGATTAAGGTTAGTCAATGAATCGTTAAATAACGAGTAGATAATAGCGTGAGTGGAGTTTGAGATTTATGAAATTTATTATTTTAATTTAAAACTTTTGGTGCAACGATGACACGCCCATCTAGATCCCATGGTTCCGATCCCCGCCGCCCTGGTCCGCTTAGTGAGGAGGTTGACCCAATTACCGAAGGATCCTTGTCGAACACATGGGTTACATCGTCGTGTCTTTGTAGACTGGGTGAAGTTTGTCCAGGGGACAATATAAGTCAACCTTAGCTAACGTAAGGTTTTGCCCAACCAAATACATTCTACATTTCACGCTCAAAGAGCAAAAAACCGTTGGGAAACATGCTTCTGTCGTGACCGTAATTTAGTGATGTCATATCGCGACGAACCACGGCCGAGGGCTCGTCGAACCGCCATTTATGTGGTGTCATTTCACAAAACCATGCAAAAGAGGACACGGGTCACGCCCCACGCTTAGGGATATTTGAGTGTGAAGTTAGTTATGTATTTGATTTGACATTGGCTCTTTGTGAGCAAAAGTCTTCTTAATTTGTCACCCAAGATAAAAGTTACGGAGAAGTGGATTGATTTCTTTTTTTAATTTTAATTTAAATAATTAATTTCATTTCATTTATATTTTATTATTTTATTTGAATTTTGATCATTTTATGATTGATTTAGATTTGAATATATAATCATTTATCATTGAAATTTTAATAATAATTGCCCTTCTCGATCATGTGACTAATATTGATTAATGTATATACTTTGCTGATTTAGGATGACGGAAATTCATTATCTCGAAGTATAATTCTTCAAACCTTGTCAACTCTAGCTTAGAGGATCGAGCTTGAGACTTTTTTTTTGGGCTTGAACTTCAAAAGTTATGTCAACGATTCATATCTTATAATTATATGATAGAATTAGCTTCTAGATATTATCTTGAAATTCTTATAATATCAAATCTTTAGGTTTTGTTAACATCCCAAAACCAAACCGGGATAGTATAGCATCTATTCTTTTGTTTTATATCTAACTTGCATATATTCCTAAATGTCGAATATTTCAACATACGGAGTATCTATTCTATTTTGTTTATTGTATAGATATGTACTTGTCAAGGTTGAAATGTAGGTGTCAATTTTTTTTTTTTATATGACATTTTTTTATGTTTTGTTAACGACGTCTAAGACCAAATCGGAAGTGTAGATCTGTCATTTATATTTAACTTATCGAATACTTCAACACGCATACATGAATATCTGTTGAAAATTGCATGGACATTAATATGTCTAAGTTGAAGTTTATATGTCAAATTATAGATTTTGATTTTTTTGAGTTTTGTTAACGACGGCCCTAAGACCAAACCGAAGCATAAGCATCTGTCATTTATATTTCACTTAGCAAATACTTCAACATACATATGAATATCTATTCTTTGAAAATTACATGGACATTAAGATGTCTAAGTTAAAGTTTATATGTCAAATTATAGATTTTAATTTTTTTGAGTTTTGTTAACCCGACCATCCTAAGACCAAACCGGAAAAGAGACATAAATTGGATACTCATTTATGGGTGTAGCATGAAAGAATGTCATTTTTAAATAACAAATCAAGAAACAAAAAGAAGGCTGAAATTTGTTTAGAGTGATATTTTAAGAGTCCATTTGATCAAGTATAAAGCCACTCATGCAAAATAAAGTTTGGCATTTATCCATAGGTATGACATGAACATTATTTAGATGAAATACCCCTTTTATGTGACGAATTAGCAAACAAAAGAAAAAATTTATTTAGAGTGACATTTTAAAAGCCATATGATCAAGTATAAAGCCACTTATGCAAGATAAAGTTTGGCATTTATCCATGGGTATGACATGAACATTATTTAGTTGAAATGCCTTTTTTATGTGACCAATCAGCAAACAAAAGAAGGTTGAAATTTATTTAGAGTGATATTTTAAAAGCTCATATGATCAAGTATAAAGTCATTTATGCAAGATAAAGTTTGACATTTATCCATGGGTATGATATGAACATTATTTAGATGAAATGCCCTTTTAATGTGAAATCAAAAAAAAAAGGGGCTGAAATTTATTTATAGTGATATTTTAAAAGCCCATATGATCAAGTATAAAGCCACTTATGCAAGATAAAATTTGACATTTATCCATGGGTATAACATGAACATTATTTAGATGAAATGCCCTTTTTTATGTGACTAATCGAAACAAAAGAGAGTTGAAATTTATTTAGAGTGACATTTTAAAAGCCCATATGATCAAGTATAAAGCCCAATAGATCTTTTATATAAAGAGAAGGTGCATCAATTCTAGATGTGCCCTCTTCTTCTTCTTTTTTAATGTAAAATTCCAAGTAAATGAAAAGTAGCCCATAGTATTATGATTCATAGCCCATGTTCCTCTTAATGAGGGAAGAGGAAATGACAAAAAAAATAAGGATCTCCCTTAGATCCATGTTCATGTCATAGGACTAAGGAAAATGACAAAGGGATAAAAGTTTTCCTTAAATTCATGTTTATGTCATGGGAACAATAAGAAAAAAATGGCAAAAAAGGGTTAAAATCTCTTCAGATCTATGCTTATTAAAAGTTTATTTTTCCCTCAAATCCATATTTTTGTCATATGACATTAAAGAGATGACAAAGATATAAGAGTATGTCATATGTCATTAAGAGACAAATGACAAAAAATAGAAATGCATGTCATGTGTTATTAAGGGACAAATAATAAATAGTTAATTTTCTTTGCATGCAAGCTCATGACAAAAGGGCACAACACACATCAAGTGTTATTAAGGAAATATGACAAAAGAAAATTTATTTTCCTCAAATCCATATTTTGTCATATGACATCAAAGGAAATGACAAGGATATAAGAGCATGCCATATGTCATTAAGAGATAAATGAAAAAAATAGAAATGCATGTTACTAGGAGACAAATGAGTCAAATAAATTTAACCTCCTTTGCATGCAAGCTCATGACAAAAGGGATACAAGTACATATCAAATGTCATTAAGAAAATATGGCAAAAGAAAGTTTATTTCCCCAATCTATATTATTTTGTCATATGACATTAAAATAATTGACAAAGATGTAAGAGTATGTCATATGTCATTAAGAGACAAATGACAAAAATATAAATGCATGTCATGTGTCATTAGGGGATAAATGGGTCAAATAAATTTAACCCCTTTACATGCAAGCTCAGGCCAAAACCATAAAGGAAAGAAAATTAATGGGATAACACAAGTCCCAACTTTTTTATTTTCTTCCTTTTTTTTTGGTCTTATACTTTATAAATAAGAGGGGAATCCCCTCTCATGAGATTTTACTTTTCTATTCCTCATCTTTTCTTTCAAGACAAATTGCAAAGCCTAAATCCTCTAAGAGTCTACCCAACTTGCAAGGAAGAGCCAATTTGGATCACCTTAACTTGTAAGTCATTTCTAATTTCATGTCTTAGATATATCCAACATCATTTCAAATAAATTGACATTTTCTAATAAAGCCAATAAGATGTATTCTCTTTATGTTCAACCATGCATAAGTAGGTGCCAATAGGATATAACCTTTTCTATGTTCAACTATGCTAAAGCATGTGCCAAATGAATATATCCCCTCTTTTTTTATGTTTAACTATGCATATGCATGTGCCAATAGAATATATATTTTTCTATGTTCAACTATGCATAAGCATATGCCAATAGAATATATTCTCCTTCTATGTTCAACTATGCATAGGTATGTAAGGATTATTGCCAAAATGAACAAGTAAGATAAAATAGATATCTATACTAAACTCATGTTTAGGCAAAGGAGAGACAATCATGTCATAAATGTATGTTTAGTAAGGCAATGTTTAATCACATGACATATAATTAGCATTTAGGTAAAACAAGATTGGCATGTGGGGCTTTAAGTGAGACCCTAAAAGAAGATTGGCATTCTAATCAAATATTTGCTTCATAACATGTCCAATTAAATAGAGATTGAGGTAAGCATTACTCAACATCAAGTATTTGTCATATAACATGTCATGGAGATTGAGATAAGCATTACTCAACATCATAGCATTAATCAACACATCATGATTGACATATGATAGGGATAGCTTGCATGATACTAAATCAATACATAAATACACACATATATGGCATGGGAATTCAAATAATACTTTAAGTATTTATATTTTCTTCTTTTTTTATATCAAAATTTCTAGCACCTCTGATCATCCCCGTGATATATGCTCGGGAGACAGCCTTCCCACTACTCCAAGAAAGGCGTGCATGGTAGGTGTCATGAAACACTGACCAAAATTTATTTGCCCACCATGCCAAGAAAGGTATGCATGGGTTGCATAACACAACATTTTCTTGCCAGTTAAACAACGTGAGCAAGTACTTATATCAATTGATTTCCCGCCACGTTGGAACAACGTGAACGATACTTATAGCAACATATTTTCACCATATTGGAACAACGTGAGCGTACTTATCATAAGTTTTCCTACCACGCGTTGGAACAATGTGAACGCAATTTATAGCAGATTTTCTTGCCGCTGGAACAACATGAACAGCTTATCACGATTTTTCTCGCCACGTTGGAACAACGTGAATAGATACTTATCATAAGTTTCCCCACCGCATTGGAACAATGTGAACGAGTACTTATAACACAACATATTTCCTAACTTATCTTTATATGTATGACATATGATATATGTAATATTGCATTTGAAGCATCATAAATAATGAGTTATCACTTAAGCTTTTAATCACATATGATTTTTATCACATGATTTTCTCTTCTTTTTTTTTTTTAGCATGCTAGGGGAAGTGTTTCTCTCAAATTACATGTCAAATCATAGGCATGCATTGTGATTAAAATAGAAGTTTGTAATCTTCATGTAACTTTCATTCATCCTTAACAATGAGAAATATTCATCTTGATACATGAAAATTAGAATGATATCTCAAATGAGAGATTTTGAATCAATGTCATACAAATACATGTTTTGAATCAATGTCATACTAAACATATGCCATAAGTTATAAATAACAAGAGATTCAAATATAAGTAAAGGTTTTGAACCAATGTTAAACCCAAAATGTCTCTTTCTTTACTTCATCTTAGCAATAAAATTAGCCATAAACATTAAGAAACTAGAATATAAAAGAGGAAAGCTTGCTAGTAGTTTTGGACTTGAACCACACAATACTCTAAACCTTTCTTTCTATTTCAGATTTAAATTTAAGCATGGAAAAGCATTGCACAAATAATTACTCCTCAAACAAAGAAGAATTGAAATATAAAATATAGAGGAAAACCCGCTAATAGGTTAGGATTAGAACCACACCCCTAAGCCCTTTCCTTTCCCATTTCATATTTTAATTGAAGCATGTAGGAAAAGTTGCACAAGTATTTACTCCTCCCAAAATAGCAAAATTAAAGTATAAAAGATGGAGAAAAATTTGCTAATAGGTTAGGATTGGAACCACAACACCTAAGCCCTTTCCTTTTCCATTTCAGATTTTCATTGAAGCATGTAGGAAAAATTGTACAAGTATTTACTCCTCTCAACAGCAAAAAATGGAAGTATAAAAGATAGAGAAAACTTGCTAATAGGTTAGGATTGGAACCACAACACCTAAGCCCTTTCCTTTCCCATTTGATTTTCATTGAAGCATGTAAGAAAATTGCACAAGTATGCATTCCTCCCAAAATAGCAAAATTGAAGTATAAAAGATAGAGGAAAACTTGCTAACATATTAGGATTGGAACCACAACACCCTAAGCCCTTTCCTTTTCCATTTCGATTTTCATTGAAGCATGTAGGAAAAATTGCACAAGTATTCACTCCTCTTAAACAAAGAAAACTAAAGTATAAAGATAGAGGAAAACTTGCAAATAGGTTAGGATTGGAACCACAACACCCTAAGCCCTTTACTTTCCCATTTCAGATTTTCATTGAAGCATGTAGGAAAAATTGCACAAGTATTCACTCCCAAAACAACAAAATTGAAGTATAAAGAGACAAGAAACTTTACACATAACTGGGATTAAGCCATGCAACATTTCAAATCCCCTTTTAATTTCAGATTTAATCATATCAACACTTCAAAACCCTTTCTTCTCTTTTTTTTATTTCAAATTTCAACCTAGTATATGAAAGAATTTTGCTTATATTCTAGGATTTAAGCCATACAATACTTCAAATCTCCTCTTTCAATTTCATATTTCAAACTAGCACATGAAAGAGGCATGACATACATCATCTTACCCATAGAACATCGATTTAAGCAAGGTAAAAGAACAAAATCCTAGAAAACAAAGATGCATCATAAGATTTGGGCCATACATTATCCCAAAACACATTTCCTTGCTTCTAGTCCAGTTTTCATAAGTAAAAAAAGAAATTCAGCAAGTATCATTTCATCCAAATGATAGCAATCAAGTATAAAATAGACAAAAAAAAAAAAAAAAACGACATAGCTTAGGGTTCCAACCATTCACTATTTCAAAACCCATTAGATTTTAGACTTGATTTCACTTTAACCTCATAAAAGAAGCATGACTAGCACAACTTTATATTATCCCAAATTATTTTCAAAGAATATCCATAGATAATAAAGAAATGAAATGAAATTTGGGCCATACATCATCCCAAATTATTTTCAGAAAGTAGAAACCATGAACATCCATAAATAATAGAAAAATAAAATGAAATTTGGGCCATACATCATCCTAAATTATTTTCAGCAAAGAACATCTATAGATGATAGAATAAAATGAGATTTGGGCCATACATCATCCCAAATCTCAAAAAACAAACTCTTAGCATCATCTCAAGCATAAAGTAGATTACCAAAACCCTAACTTCCAAAAGAACTTAAATGCATGAAATTAAGCTTAAGGTTAGAAAGAGACGACTTGGAGGTGTCGAACACTAAGAGGGAGGGAGGAGAGGGGTTTCGCTAGCTTAAGAAGAGTAGTCTAGGACTCAGGAAGAACGAGGAGAAAGAAGAGAACCGCACAGGGCCGGGAGAGGAAAGGGAGGGAAGTATGCATGAGAGGGAGGATCACACAGGGCGGAACGAGAGCAGAGAGAACTAGCATGAGAAGGGAAATTCGACTGGCGTCGAGAGTGTTCAGAAGATTTAGATTACACATTTCGATTGCGCTAAGTGGCATAAAGTGTTATCAGGCGGTTGTTTTCATTAGTCAAGAGATGTTTAATTTTAGCGATGGGGGATTAGGATAAAACTTAGGAGATTAAGGGAAAGATTAATTACTTTAGTTACTTATTAATATCATTTCAGTCGATTATAAGGAAATTATTTTATGCAATAAACCCTTGCAATATTGGTGTTGATTTTAGGTGTTTCTATTGTGTCAACGCAAATGGTGCGATCAATTTTGATCGAGGTTGTTTAGACAACGCCGAATGGCGAAAGAAAATTGGGTTTATATTGTCGCGCGTTCGAATTGATGACGGCGTTCACATACACTTTGTCGAATTGACCGCGAAGCATCGTTTATAAATTTTGATGTTTGGCGACAATGGCGCTGATCAATTTCAGAGCGGAGATCGTCAACGTCATCGGCTTCCAACTTGATATACATGTAATTTTATTAAATATTAATTTTAATCGTTTAATTGGTTATTGATTGATTCGATTTTTTATTTAATTAATTTTAGTATTTTAGGCACATTACAAGCCGATTTTTTGAATTAAAGAATTAGATCGATCGACGCGATTATGACATTTTAATCTCTAATTCATCTAATTAATTTCACGGTATATACTTATAGGTCAACAAATGCCCCCAACAAATATGGAGCGGACGTGTTTGTTGCACTAGTTGGCCCTTTCTTCTCTTCTTTTGTAAGATTTATTTGGCCATCATATGCCATATAGAGAAACATCCCTTTAAAATTTGCACAAATTGAGTCATATTTTCTTTATAGATAAGGGTTTCCTTTTTTTTTTTTGAATGTCTCTCTTCCTCATTTCTTCTCTCTTTTTTTTTTTGTTTTGATTTTATTTAGATATCATATATATATATATATATATATATGTGTGTGTGTGTGTGTGTGTGTGTGTGTGTGTGTGTGTGTGTGTTGTTTTGCTTCATATGACTCCTTACAGGAAAATGTTCAATTGGAGGAGACCATCGATTTGCCTCTAAGAGCCCACCGATGATGATATATGGTCAATCATCGATTCACATGACCGCAATAATGTGGATATTTTAGATGGAGCAACACAATGATATGTTACAAGGCGCGACATATTTCAAAATTTCTTCACTCGTTCTCTTACCCTTCCGGATTGTTCGAGGAGCTGAATTCGAGAATTCCCCAAAATGGGTGACCACCGTTAGGTTGAAATGTCTTGAATATAATCTAGATAGTCTTGTTGACGGTGAGTTATGGATTATGTGAAATTATTCACCAGCCGATATCATTGAGCAAACGGGCAATCACGCTTTACTTAGTCATCGATAATTACACCCAACTCATTAGAGTGGCTTGGCTCCATAGGCGATTCATGGTCCGAAGAGGGTATGTTACTTGGGCTCGATACATTCTTGAGCTCACAAGGATGTTCTAAAGGGTGTTTATAATTTATGCTTCTATGTTTGATTTCGGGAATATTCTCTCTTCATGGGTAAGAGGTTTTATTGAATTCGGGATACCGAGAGTAACACTGCTCACCAAAGAATTAACCATTACATTGAGTGATTTGTATGCCTTCTGTATTGTAGTCATTATGAATAGTATATTCCCCGATAGTGAGCTCTTTCATAGGCGCCCTCTAGAGATGGGAACAAAGGGCAAGATGATTCTACCCTCAATTTATCGACTTACTTAATCACTATCGGTGCACTTATGAAGTCTGGGCTACCCATGCTCACAAGCAACTATACCTATGGATATTTGGACTGCAGCTTCTTAAGAGAAGAGGATAGCTTATTATCTCTTTCACTATTACATGACCCCTTCAAATGGGTGTGCGTTTGGTGGTCATTTATCTGAGGAGATTGTCGAGCCTTCTTGTCACATGGACATTTTCTTCATCATATCCGTATAGGCAAGATTTATTTTAGTGACTTTTTAGCTACTTAGTTGTGTATTTTGTCTTGCCCATCGTGAGGGGTCTCGTTTCTAGTACCTTATTAGCAAGTAGGATCTCCCAAGGTGAACATCTTTCCTTGGCTCCTCCAGTTGCTAGGGTTTACAGAGTGTTAAAATTATTTGAGGCTAGCTCACTTGAATTACATGATTTGATTATGCCCCGGAAATACATCCACGGATTCACATTCATGTCCTGGGGCTTTCGCTTGCTTGGAATGTCCTTCATATTTCTTAGAGAGGAACCATCATAGTCATGCAATGGTCACAAGTCTCTTCTACTTTGGAGCTTGAAAGGGTATGCTTATTTTTCTTTGCTCCTCATTTAGTCATTGATAGGTTTTCATCCCATTCATCAATTTGAGATTGCAAATATACCCCCCCAAGGGAGGTTGATATTGTGGATGGGGACCATAGAGGCGATGCACTTTAATTCACGACCAATTCTTTCCAATCGCCGAATACTTTATTAGCATGTGTCCCCGGCTATGTTATCGATCCGGTTGTTCGTTATTATAAGGATATCAACCTAACCGCGATAGTTTGGATTTCACGATTACTTATAAAGGAAGACCTTTCATTCCGTGTGTTATTGATGCTCATCGATGGATGCTATTCATTGAGACTATTATTTTCCTGATGTGGCTACATTTGCTCAGTTTGACACGAACTCAAAGTTTGGTCGCTCCTTTTAGCCACACGAGTATACCGCTTAACTTGGGTACACTTATCTTTTGACGACTTTGAGCGAGCTCAAAATATGAACAAAAGTGAGGAGACTTGGAGTCCCTCGAGGGCAACGAGTTTTCCATGGTAGCCTCTAGTAGAGGTATGATTTATATATTTTGTATTATTTCTTTATTTGATTCTTTTTAAGTCCTTCTATTCCTATTACACATATGTTTGTATTTTCATGTAATAGGTGAGAGAGAGAGTCTAATGACAGAATAGGTTCTCACTTCTCTGTGACTCGAACCTTCTTAGCCATGGAGGTACCATCTTCATCTCACCGACAAAGACGCCCGTCATGAAGATCCTCCAAGGGCTTCAACGATTGGTCGTAGCCCATTCCACAATGCCTTTAACTCAAGAAGCAAATTTTTAGAATGTCTCCATGAAGATGAAGTCGTTTTTCCTTTGGGGACTTTGGAGTTGGTTTTCCGATCTGACGCGTTGCTACAATTCCTTTTGAAGATTTTAGGTCGATCCTCCTAAAGTAAAGTGGCGAACCTCTTGCTCCAACCATCGATGCTCCTTTGCGATCTAGTTCCTTATATGGGTTTCTTTTGGCCCGTGAAACATCCGGAATGAGATCAAGATTATGGTGAGACTCGCCATACCTACTCATGATGAAATGGTGGTATAACGCCAACCGACCATCGTTTGAAGGAATGCAACGTTGAGGCTTTTGACTGGTATGACCCGCAACTTTCTTCTTCTTTTTTTTTAGATATAATATTATATTTCCTTCTTCCCTTCTCTCCCCTTTTTTTAGTGCCCAAAGGGATTGATTATTCTTCAAAGATCTATTGAGACGCATCATATGCGACTCATGCAATATATGAGAAGAATGTGACTTCCTTGTATGACCGATTGGATCCGGGCTCACCAATATCACTCAATCGCTTTTCAAAAGATGCCAATACTAGACTTCTTGGCTCATTTTGGATTGAGCGAGGAATTGGGGGAGACTTTATGTCGAGGTCAAATTTCAAGAAATGAAAGCCCTTAGCATAGTTTGTCATAGAGTTTCATTATCGAGTGAGAGCACGTTAGACTTCAAGTGCCGACTTTTCTCATGATGAATTGAAAAGAGCTCGGCTTTAAGAGGATTGTGGTAAGTCTACTAACATTGGGGCTCAAATTGAGAGATTACTACTAAGATTGAAGCCTGGAGGGAGCTTAAGCATTCGTGTCATGCAAGACTTGCAAGTAGAGCAAGATAGACAAACTGAAACGGAGGGACCATTAGTGGTTTCGGACGACATCGTATGGTTGATAAGAGGCTCGAGGCTGAGGATTTACAAACCCAGACAAAATGAGGCCCTTCTATTATTGTATCTCATCTTAGAGACTTGCAATCTCTACACCTTGATGTATTTTCTTTTACCCTTCTCTTTTTTTTTTATGTTTTGAATTATGTCAATTATATTTGTTGCTAGAGTCTCTTTTCTTTATAATGTGACTCTATGAGTTTCTTTTCATATGTACTTGCATTTTTTTTCATGAATAAAATCTAGACCATTAGTATATTGCTTCAAGATTACTTTGCTTAAAAGGTTTAATGGTCTAATGGTCTATGGGAAAGATGAAAATTTCATTGGTCTTATGCTTTCTTGAGTAAACTTGTTGAAAATTTCATTTGAACTTTAGAATTTATATTCCTCTCTATCACGGCTTTATGCCTTAACTTGATGAAATTGATGAGATGAAAATATCTTGTCCTATGCTTCATGCTTTGACGGACTTGTTGAAAATTTCATCTCAAAATTTGGGATTTATTTTCCTCTGCTTTTTTTTTTTCTTGACGGACTTGATGGAGTCGGTGAGATGAGAATGTCTTCGATCCCATGCTTTATGCTTTGGACTTGTTGAAGATTTCATCTCAAGATGATCTTGTGTCTCCTTTATCCCGGCTTCATGCCTGATGGATTTGATGGAGGAAAGTCCCAATTATCTTGGATATTTGTCGCACAATAAATTACATTACGCCCTACTTTTTATGGGCTTGTAGAAGGATACATAATGACCTAGCTTTTAGAGCTTGTTGGGTCAATGGCGAAGAGTCATCGTCTGTGTTTTTGCATGTAATGGACATATTGATGATAAAACTCTTAGTTCATTTTAGCTTCATATGAACATTGGGATGGCTTCTTCGATCCTTCACTTTTGCTTGATTAGACTTGTTGAAGAAGAATTTCCTTCAATTTTGCTTTCTGCTTTAATAGACTTATTGAAGGAGTTGAGATTTCACATTTGTATTTGATTCCAAACTCGCTTAGTGCTTTCTTGAGTAAGGATATATTTTTTTGTTGGAATTTTGGAAATGATCTTAAGACCAAGGTATGATTTTCCTCCGGGGTCCACTTGAACTCACACCAAGTTGGAGAGATTTGGGGATTTGGATGCTCTTGTCTTTGAACTAGCAGAAGTAGGATCCTACTACCTTTGTGGCGTGTTGAGTAAGCAGTCACATGACTTCGGCCATATTTTGGCGTGTTGAGTCGACCTTATACACTTGAGTGGACTTGAGCAATTGATGAAGGATTTTATCCCTAGAGATGGGGATCTCTTACTACGACCTTTGTGGCGTGTTGAGTAGCGAATGCGACTTCGACCATATTTGGCGTGTTGAGTCGACCTTATACACCAACTCGAGCCTTTAGATTTGAAGTGGGATGATAAATGTATATCCAACTTGGTTTGTTGAAGTTCTGACTTGAAAATTTTCTTCTTTGGTCGATAAGACTTTTAAATTTGAGAATTTGAATACATAATTTTGAGTATGCATATGGGGATCTGCAGGCACGATGTCAATCCCAAAGAAAGAAAAAGGCCCCCCTGTCTTACGAGCGCATTTTACTATAAAATTTAAAAAAATGCCCCTCTACGGATTTTTTATTTATTTTGAAATACATTCTTGTGTTACAAGAGAATTTCAATGAAAATTTACATATGTGATTAGATGAAGATTTTCAAATGCGAGGATTTGTCCAATACACTTTCATGTGTAATATTTCTTTAAATACCGACCATTGATTGGCGGCATTGGTCTTTCACCTTTGAAGTCAAGCAGTGATAGGCTCCCCCTTGATATACCTTTTCAATGACAAGGTCCTTCCCAATTAGGTTCAAATTTGATTTTGTGATGAGGGATGATTGGTCTTCTTAGCACCAAAACTAATTTCCCTTCACGAAAACTTCGAGAATGTAATGTATGATGAATGCTTTGGACATCCTTGCTCGATGAACTTCTAGATTTTTCTTTGAGCTTAGCGACCACATCAATCGCATCAAGCTCTTCCATCCTAGATGAGCATTCTCATCTTGGGTAAGATTTTTTATTGAATGGCTACTCGGGAAGGTAGTTCAACTTGGTGTGACAAAACTGACCCCAAACACTAGTGCATAGGGGTAGACTTTGTAGGAGTCTTGTAAGTGGTGCGGTAAGCCCATAAGCTTCCACAAGCGGTATGTCACTCCCTTTTATTTCTTGTGAGAATTTTTCTAAGTAATTTAACTAGTATTTTATTAAAGACCTCGCCAAGATATTTGCTCTCTTATAAATTGAATATGCCAATCAATCTTATGTATCCAAACTTATAAACTTTAGTGCTTTTGAAGGTTGGATTATGCGAAATGATTGGCGTGGTACACCAAATCTATAGACAATGTTATTGGGTGAAGAAGTTGGTCACTGTTGGTGTAACTTCTTTGAATGGTGAAGCTTTTACTTAAATGGGTGGTGGCTAAGATGAAGCGGTGACAAGCGATGATGGTGGATCAATTGGTCCCAATTACATCCATCCCCAAAAGCGAGATGCTATCATTGGGTCAGCTTTGGAGGTTGATGAATTATGTTTACGTGGACGCACTCATGGCATCTCTTGGCATGATTGATACAATCTTTACCATGATGGTCAATAGTATCTCATTCTTTTAATTTTGAAAGTCATTTTAGGACGATTGGTGTGTGCCAAAGTCCTTGATGAATTTTAATTACTTTATTTCTTCTATTCCCAAATATAGCCACATCTCGAAGGATCTACATGATAAAGGGTATTGCCAACATAAGCATATAGTGAAGCCTTTTCTCAAGTTGTTGCATATCGACTTATTGCTTGGTAATTTGCCTTCCTTGAAGTAGTCGATGAAGAGTTGTCTCGTCTTCCTTCTCTTCTCTATAAGGATTCATTTATGATTTTGGCACTTCTCAGTTGGTCTTTCATCTTGAATGGTTTGAGGCTTATCTTGTTGACTTTGAGAAGTAATTTGTAAGGAAGTGTGAGGAGTAACATGAGCACACCCCATTTACATTTGATGACCCCTCTTCCGTGAGGGATTTTAAACTTATTGGCTTTAGGACTCGGCGAGTGCAAACACTAATTAGTATGTATTATCGTCCATACTGCCATTTCTTTAGCTAACTTAGCTAAGCGTCCTTTGTTATTTTTAGCTCGGAGACTCAGTCATAATGACATTTGGAATTTGCTTCATAAGCTCGAGAACTTTATTTGTGATAGTAGGCCAATTCAAGCTTGTTGATTTTGTAAAGGCTAACACTTGATTAATGACGAGTTGAGAATCGCCATAAATTTGATTCGGACTCCCATGGAAATGACTTCCTCTAAACACACCAACGCTTCATATTACGCTTATTTGGTTCATGGTTGAGTTAATCAATAAGAATGTCTCATTATACCACCTTGGCATGATTAAGATGAGGCGATGTCATCGAGCCTTTGGAAGATTTGAGGGTTGAGTGTACTTGATGGATGAAGCTCCATCAAATATAATTCTCACATTTGTTGCTTTTCTTTTTCATATATGTGCATGATTTGCTCATCGGAAGATCATCATTAAGCGATGAATCTGGGGATGGGATGGCGTGAAAATCTACTAGAATTTGCCCTTCATCGCTTTATGGGAACATATGTAATATCAAATTGTAGAAGGACATTATCGTGCCAGTGACTGTCAATGTTGGTTTTGTCATCAAGAACTTTAACGATCGATCCTTGAGATGAGAGTAATTTTATAAGATATGTAATGGCGTAGCTTTTAAGTAACAAAATTAATGCCAAACAATGCTTCTCAATTGGGGAATAATCTTGCTCCTATTAGTTTTATAATGTAATATAGAGCATTCTCCTTTCTTTCTTCATTATGCCAACAAAGCACTGAGATTCTTCGATCTTGTGTACAAGATAAGAGGCTTTCACAGGATTGGCAAGAATAGTGATTCAACATATATCTCTTGATATTGTCGAAGGCCTCTTGACATTCTTTGTCCCACTTGAAAGGAGTATCTTTCTTCATTAGTTTTGCAAAGGGTCGTCGCCATTTGATATAAATCTTCTAATGAATGCAAGATGTCTCAGATGGAGCTGAAGCTGGACGGCTCTGAGGAGGCATTCCAAGAATTGCCTTGATTTTATTGGGATCGATTTCAATCCCTCTACGATGCACAACATATCCAAGAAACTTCCAAGAGACTAAAAAGCACTTGAGAGGATTCATCTTGAGGTCATATTTTTTTTAATTCTTTCAAAGACGATCCTTAAGTCACCGGTGATCTTTGCATCTATACTCTTGATGACAAGATCATCAACATAGCACTCTACTTTTGATGAATCAACTCGTCAAAGATTCATGTCATAGTCTTTGGTATGTAGCTCGACATTCTTCAAGCCGAAGGGCATGACTGCGAATATATATCAATTGTGTCTGAATGAGGTATGCTTTTCCTCTTCAAGAGCCATTTTAATTTGATTGTAACTAATGATCTATCCATAAATGAGAATATGTCATGGCTTGAAGTGTTATCCACTAATAGTTATATAGGACGGAAAAGTCATCCTTTGGACATGCTTTGTTTAAGTCTCGTGATACGTCACGACCACCATTCTTTTTTCTTTACTAGACGATATTAACTATCCGGTTAATGTATTTTTTTTCTTGAATAAAACCGCTTCAATGAGCTTTTTGGTTTCGTAACTACATGTTCTTCAACCTTCAATCTCATTCGCCTAGAGGCTTGCTTGACGGTTGCATCGGCTTAATTAATTTGTGAACCGCCACATCGGGGGTAACTGCATTTCAAAGATATGTCCAAGCAAAGCAGCCCCTCAATTCACGAGCAAGGTTTTAATTCTTCTACTTTATCTTCGAAGTATGACACGATGAACGAGCGAGGATCCTCCTCGCCCCTTAATCTCTTTAAGTTGATCCATAGTTGCACCGCCACCATCTTCAAGCTCTTGGTCCGCTGCATATTTCTTCATTATTTGTGAGACCATTGAAAATGTTATTCTCATCTTCATTATCACTCTCAACTTCTATTCATGTATGTATAGTGTGTATTCCTGTGGACCATTGTCTTGGATGAATCCAAGACCTTTGGTAGTGCTTGTTTTCTACCAATTTGAGAACCTTTTGGGTACCACATCATTTCAAAGAGCTTAATCCTTTATTTACTTGCTCCAACATGGACCCCATGCTTGCACATTAGGTTTTGCATCTTTGGAGAGTAATATTTTGGTATTCTTATGGGTATGGCTTCTTCCTCTTGATAACCGCATTACCCAATCGTGATCATCTTCTTAACATCCCTCAAATTTATAAAATAGACTTCCGCCCATGTTTTATAGGAAGAGGAGGTACATAGAAGGTCATCGCCTTGACTTTGTGAGTTTATTGAGGAGTGATTTCTTTAAAATGTTGAGGAGGAGGGAGTGACTATGAGTGTAGTCCGTCGATGGATCTATGATTATTTTAAAGTAGTGCATTGCACCTTACCTTCAAAAGCATTCAAACTCGTAATCGAGTCAAAATGGTCTTCCTCAATCGAGTTTTACTCAAGATTCACATGAACCTTTGGATTTGAATGGAACATATTCTTCTCTTCTTCCATATCCTAGATGAGGGATAGTGTTATTGATTTTAGACTTGTTCTTTATATCCCTAGGATATTTGAAACAATCTCCTTTCCTTTATTTATTTTATTTTCATCCTTCTTCTTAACTTGTTCTTTATGGGGTTTAAAATAGATGCGATTTGCTAATTATTTTGTTAGCTTTGATTCCTCTAAGAAAGTAATCGCATCTTGATATATCTTCATTTCATGCAAAGGTTGCATGTCACCCCAATTTGGCATTCTTCCCATCCTTTGTATATTTCATACATTGATGCAATGTAAATGGGACAATGCCATACTTATGAAGCCATGGTCACCTGAAGAGCTTTGAATGAAGTATCGCATCGATCACATGAAATTTAGCTTTTGTGTGGAGGTCTCCAAATTTAAGAGGGATGATAAATGACCCATAATCTTTTGTCCCTTCTCATTGAAATCTTGAACCATAACTCTATCTCGTCCCAAATGTTGTACATCTAGATAGATATGAGAGTCCTAAGTTCATAAGATTCATGAAGAACCAAGATCAATTAAGATGTGGTATCATAACTTCATCACTTTCACCGTAACATACTGAGGACGATTGTGTTTTTGTAGTTCCAAGCATAAGATCTTCTTTTAAAATGTGATGGAGGCTCTTGAACATGCAAGGTCTCGGATAGCTCAAAGAAAATATGCTTCAACTTCCGGCTCGAGAGCTTCAATTGAGGTGTTACGAAGATCTTCTAACATCGAAGTACTTCGTATACACTAAGTTGCATCGAATTTTCCTTAGATGGGATAAAATGTTGTACGATCCCTTTAATTGGTGAAAGCTTCTTATTTGAATCCTTAGATAACTTTTTCATTGATTTTGATTTCTTTTACTTTATCTTTGTTTATTGGCTCTTTTCTCTGTTGATATGGCGACTCGACCACTTCTCAACCGCACTTGAGCTACTTCCTTTGCATCAATCTTCGATGACTCGCTTCAAAGATTCCGCTTCTACCCCGCCTAATGATAGAAGATTGAATCACCGCCTAACTTTACTTTCTTCATGTCACGACATGGTGAGCTTTGATTTCTATTTATTTAGGAAATAGAGTACCTCTAGTCGTTATCAACTTTATGTACCACTAAGCAAGATTCAAGAAGTTCTTAGCTTCTTCCCCTATTTCTTCATTTATCCAAGATTAGTAATGAATTGCAAGTGTGATGGGTCGTCTTTGTATATGTAATCATCCATATTATTGATGATTCTTTTGTTAAGTTACGACCATTCATAGTATCGATAATATTTTGCGCCTTCTTTCTTCTTTCTTTAATTTATTCTTTCGTTTGAGTGCTTCTTGGCATTCCCTTGCGTATTTTGCTATGTCTTTCATGAGATGAACTAGCCTTGCCATAACTTGGGTTTTATTTTATCTCAAGTACAGCTCAGTGGTGATTTTCGAATTTCTAGAACGCCTTTCAATCACTTCAATATTTTTATAATCTTCTTAGACCGCAACTTGCCATCCTTCATCATCTTCGCCTTTCTTTATCTTAGCTTGAAGATGGGATTATGATCTTTGTAGATTTTTCTGGATGCACCAATACACGTCCGATAATGTGAATTCTTTCTATATTTTTTGCTCTAATCTTTGAATATGTAGAAATCTTCAATAAGATGGTCGAGCACCATGATATGAGCAATAATTAGGGTTATCACTTATCCAAACCTCTTGGTCTTTTACACTCGGTAGTTAGACCTGCTTTGAGTGTATGCTTGAATAGTTTAGCCACACTTTTTCTCTTAAAAGAATACTCTTTTCAGCCTTTTCTTAGGGTTGGGGCCATTGAGTCATTCGCTCCTTTTGTTTGTTTTGGTCGCCTTCAGAAGCGATCTCGAGGCACATCATTACCTCCAAGTATGAGCTTAGGTTGTGGAGCGGATTGAATGACGCTTTGGTCTTTCTTGGTAAACAGTAGCCTTTCCTTTTCTACATTATAAACTAACCGCTTATATCTTTCTTGAACGGTGAAATGTGTTTCACCTTTCTTTGGAGCTTTGCTCTTTTAGATTTATCTTGGTGGCTATCGAATGTGATAAATTTAATTTCTCAAATTTAACCACCCTATCAAGTATATTGAAATATGGTAATTGAATCCATGCAAAGATAAGCGCCATCTTATCGCCAATGTTGCCCATCAATTGGATTGTATGATGTTTTTCTAATTGTTGCTCACATTTCATACTCATATTTTGCCAACGTGTGATATATATGATTCCGACTCATCTTTCTTCCTCTTCTCGGGAGAGATTAGTAATAGTTATCTTCTTGACCGTCGAACCATTTAATGAACATGTTTTCAAGTTTGACAAAAGTCTTGACCAAGTCATTTGCAACTCAAAGATATCATTCAAAGCGTCAAAGTTAAACTCCGACGGCGTAATAATGCATCATTACCCTCGTGTTACTATAAGATGCTTTGAATTAGCTAGATGCTATTTGGGATTATCATCTCCATCGAATAGATTAAACTTGATTGAATATCCCTTTGGGTATGGAATTTGATCATACTCAGGGATATGGCGACTTGCTCACCAATTTTTACCGCATTTCATGGCCTTTGATCTTCTCATTCAAGATAATATCAAGTTGAGAGGCTATCACGCTTGATATACTTTATAAATTATGAGAAGTAGGTTGCGAAGTTGACTCGTTTATTTCAATCTTCGCTACAGCTCAATTTGGACTCTCAAAGCATGAGATCGTTTATTGGAGGATTGTCATGCACTTCAAGGCTGATGATTATTTGGAGGACGGTGTTGGACTTGCCGTAATATTTCTTTGCATCAACGCATCATCACAATCATTCGCATCATCATTTTGCTCATTTTCGTATTCAACTAAGCAATTTCTTTATCTTTGGCTTTCAGGCCGAATTTGTCTCGCACCTCCGCCAAAATGGTTGTATCGACGAAGGTGGGATTTTCTTCCATTTCTCCTTCTTCTTCTTCTTGTTATTCCTCTCAAGAATCGAGGATGCTTCCTCTATTTGAATATTTTGTTGTTCTTGGTTGAGGAGAGGCTTGCACGATGCCTATGGTAGCGCACACCGATGGCTCACCGACTTGTTGTACCATATATACACTATTTTAACTTGTAGCATCCTTCTCCTTCGTCCCTTGGACATGGATTTCTAATCGGCATCTCCAATTTCCACGAGACTTCTTTGACAGGGTTCGATCGGTGACCTCCTCGATGGAGAATTGACGGATCCCGGAGGATTCTCCAAGGTGTCTACCTTCTTTATCATTTGGAGCCCTTTTTTAGGCTCCCATCGATAAATTTGAGTCAGGATCTCAGAATTCACACTAGATGTCACGCCATGTCTTTGCTCTAAAGTAATTTTTTGAGGCCAGCCTCATATTTGCTTACCTTTCCACTGACCTTTTAGGGTGGATTCACGGACACGTGGTCCAAGTGTCACACCCCAATGCTCATCGTGAGACATGGATTGGTTGGCGCCCGTCGTTGGAGTTATGGGATGAGGTCTCCTTGGAAGAGCAGCAAGCATCCTTGATAATGGATCCGATATCTTCTTTTCATCGCCCTCTCCTTAGCAACTTGGAGAACTCGATGCACTCTCATATATGATTTCAAGTTTCCTTACGTGAGGAGCTGGAGCGACATTGTCGGATCCGAAAGACCGCTTGACCACTAGTAGAGCTATTATGTTTAACCCACTTAAGGTTATCAAACCGGTAGGGAACACTCACCGGTTCCATATTGGTCAGGCAAGAGTCGATAGCTATAACACGCAGCTCAAGACTTTTTTTCTTCTAAGCTTCTTGCTTGATGAAGAAGTTTCAAGATCATGCCTCCCAGGGTTCAAATTGGGATTGTGTTGGTTTGAGGGACTAGAGTCCTTCCAAGTAATCCTCTTCATGGGGTATATGAGCTAGAGTCTCTCAAAGACGAAAGTTTCTTTTGAGGTGCCCCAATAGCAATAGGGGGTCACGACTTTAGCGGCCTCTTTAAAGATTATTGCATACAGGCGTGACGAGTATGACTTGAAGTTGAGGCAAGAGCAATTTGCTCTTTATTCGGATTTTGGGAAATCAATCGTCAAACCGGATGGTAGCGATTCCAACACCGATGATGATTTGCCAAACAGATGTTGGTGCCATTTCGAGAGTAATGGACGTATATATTTTGTAAAGCCATTACGGAGGTTCAAAGGTAAAGATTAGCAATTAAAATAGCTACACTATCCCTTTCTTCAAAATATGGGTACAAAAAGACAGATCAAACTAAGCACATGCACTAAATAAACTCTCAAATGATCAAGACTTTATCTAGAAAGCTTTTAAGTTTTTGCTTTTAACTTATCATTATCTATAGTTTTTTCATTTCATTTTTTTATACTGGTAATTATAACTTAGATTTGACTAGCCAAAGATGGAAAGAGAAACCTTTCCCGTGGAGAAATCTGGGATTCAAAATTCATCACGACCTCTTTTGGAATGAAAAAAGTTTTTTAGTATCAATGAAAATTTTAAGATAGATGAATAGTAGTAAGACACTCTAGAGATTTTCTCATTTGGTGAGGACTTTTATATCGGTTCTAGGTTTCCTATAAAGCAAGCCCCTATAGTTAATTACCCTCCCAATCCGAGAGAGCACTTTCGACAAGGCTAAATGAATTGTCAAAATAACAGTATATAATACAGTGAGTGGAGTTTGAGATTTATGAAATTTATTATTTTAATTTAAAACTTTTGATGGGGAACGATGGTGCACCTAATCAGATCTCATGGTTCCATCATCCATGCCTCGGTGATTCGCTTAGTCGAGGAGTAACCCAACGACAAGGATCCTTGTAACACATGAGTTACATCTTCCAAAGTGTCCTTGTAGACTGGGTGGAGTTTGTCTAAGGGGACAAATATAAGTCAACCTTAGCTAACGAGCTTTTGCCCAACCAAATATATTTTACATTTCACAACTCAAAGAGCAAAGCGGGGAATATACAGCGTAGCGGACCGTAATTTAGTGGTGCCATCTAAACCACGCTCGAGGGCTCACGTAACCATCATGTATGAGGTGCCATTTCAGGAAAACCACGCGAGAGGACGCATGTCCTATGAGCTTAGGGATATTTGAGTATGAAGTTAGTTATGCATTTAATTTGACATTGGCTCTTTGTGAGCAAAAGTTTCTTAATTTGTCACCGAGATAAAAGTCTGGGAGTGGATTGATTTTTTTTAAGTTTTAATTTAAATAATTAATTTCATTTCATTTATATTTTATTATTTTATTTGAATTTTGATCATTTTATGATTGATTTAGATTTGAATATATGATCATTTATCATTAAAATTTTAATAATAATTGCCCTTCTTGATCATAACACTAAGATTGATTAATAATTGTCTACTCGCTGATTTTCTAGAGAATGGTCTAAATTCATTCTCAAGTATATAATTTTTCAAACCTTGTCAACTCTAACTTGAACATGAGGATCGGCTTGAAACTTTTCTTTTGAGGGCTTGAACTTCGAAGCTATGTCAATTAATTTATATCTTATAATTATATGATAGGATTAGCTTCTCATATATTATCAACTTGAAATTCTTATAATATCAAATTTTTATGTTTTGTTAACCCCACCCTAAGACCAAATCGGGATAGTATAGCATCTATTCTTTATATCTAACTTGCATATGTTCTAAATGTAATAGCTTCAACACACATACAGTTCGTTTCTATTTTTTTGTATGGACATGTAAATGTCAAGGTTGAAATGTAGGTCAATTTGCAAGTTTTTTATATATTATTTTTTTAGGTTTTGTTAACTAATTCATCGAGACCAAACCGGAAGTAGCATCTATTCATTTATATTTGACTTATCGAATACTTCAATATGCAATAATATCGTTCTTTGAAAATTGCATGGACATTAAGATGTCTAAGTTGATGTTTATATGTCAAATTATAGATTTTGATTTTTTTTAGTTTTATTAATCGGACTCTCCCTAAGACCAAACCAGAAGCATAGATATCATTTATATTCACTTAGCGAATACTTCAACATACACACAAATATCTCGTTCTTTGAAAATTGCATGGACCTTAAGATGTCTAAGTTGAAGTTTATATGTCAAATTATAGATTTTAATTTTTTTGAGTTTTATTAACTCGGACTGGCCCTAAGACTAAACCGGAAGAAACATAAATGGACACTCATTTATGAGTGTAGAAAAGAATGTCATTTTAAATAACCAATCAAACAAAAAAGAATGTTGAAATTTGTTTAGAGTGATATTTTAAGAGCCCATTTGATCAAGTATAAAGCCACTAATGCAAAATAAAGTTTGACATTTATCCATGGGTATGACATGAACATTATTTAGATGAAATGCCCCTTTATATGACCAATCAACAAACAAAAGAGGATCGAATTTATTTAGAGTGACATTTTAAAAGCTCATATGATCAAGTATAAAGCCACTTATGCAAGATAAAGTTTGGCATTTATCCATGGGTATGACATGAACATTATTTAGATGAAATGCCTCTTTTTATGTGACCAATCAGCAAACAAAAGAGGGCTGAAATTTATTTAGAGTGATATTTTAAAAGCCCATATGATCAAGTATAAAGTCACTTATGCAAGATAAAATTTGGCATTTATCTATGGGTATGACATGAATATTATTTAGATGAAATGCCCCTTTTAAGTGACCAATCAGCAAACAAAAGAGGGATGAAATTTATTTAGAGTGATATTTTAAAAGCTATATGATCAAGTATAAAGCCACTTATGCAAGATAAAGTTTGGCATTTATCCATGGGTATGACATGAACATTATTTAGATGAAATGCCCCTTTTATGTGACCAATCACAAACAAAAGAGGATTGAAATTTATTTAGAGTGACATTTTAAAGCCCATATGATCAAGTATAAAGATCAATGGATCTTTCATATAAAGAGAAGGTGCATCAATTCAAAATGCATCAATTCTAGATGGGACCTCTTCTTTTTTTATTTATGAAAAGGTCCAAGTAAATGAAAAGCATATATTATTATGATTCATTGCCCATGTTCCTCTTAATGAGGGAAGAGGAAATGTCAAAAGAGTAAGGATCTCCCTTAGATCCATGTTCATGTCATAAGACTAAGGAAAATAACTAAGGGGTAAAATTTTTCTCTTAAATTCATGTTTATGTCATGGGACCATTAAAAAAAAATGGAAAAAGAGTTAAAATCTCTTCTTAGATCTATGCTTATTAAAAGTTTATTTCCCCAAATCCATATTTTGTCATATGACATTAAAAGAGATGGCAAAGATATAAGAGTATGTCATATGTCATTAAGAGACAAATAAAAATAAATATTCATGTCATTAGGGGACAAATGGGTCAAATAAAGTTAATTTTCTTTGCATGCAAGCTCATGACAAGGGGCACAAGTACACATCAAGTGTTATTAAGGAAATATGACAAAAGAAAGTTTATTTCCCCAAATTCATATTTTGTCATGTGACATCAAAGGGAAATGGCAATGATATAAGAGTACGCCATATGTCATTAAGAGACAAATAAAAAAATAAAATGCATGTTATTAGAGACAATGGGTCAAATAAATTTAACCTCCTTTACGCAAGCTCATGACAAAAGGGCAACAAGTACATATCAAATGTCATTAAGGAAATATGGCAAAAAAAAAGTTTATTTCTCGAAATCTATATTATTTTGTCAAATGACATTAAAAGAAATGACAAAGATGTAAGAGTATGCCATATGTCATTAAGAGATAAATGGTAAAAATAGAAATGTATATCATGTGTCATTAGGGACAAATGGGTCAAATAAATTTAACCCCTTTACATGCAAGCTCATGATAAAACCATAAAAGAAAGAAAATTAATGGGATAACATAAGTCCCACCTTTTTTTTGTTTTCTTCCCTTTTGGTCTTATGTTAAGAAGTTTATAAATAAGAGGGAATCCTCTCGAGATTTTACTTTTCTATTTCATCTTTTCTTTCAAGACAAATTGCAAGCCTAAATCCTCTGGAGTCTACCAAACTTGAAGGGAAGTGCTAATTTGGACCACCTTAACTTGTAAGTCATTTCTAATTTCATGTCTTAGATGTATCCAATATCATTTCATACAAATGGACATTTGCTAATAAAATCAATAAGATATATTCTCTTTATGTTCAACCATGCATAAGTAGGTGCCAATAGGATATAACCTTTTTCTATGTTCAATTATGCTTAAGCATGTGCCAATAGAATATATCCCCTCTTTTATGTTCAACTATGCATAAGCATGTGCCAATAGAATATATCATTTTTCTATGTTCAACTATGCATAAGCATGTGCCAATAGAATATATTCTCCTTCTATGTTCAACTATGCATATGTATGTAAGGATTATTTCCAAAATGAACAAGTAAGATAAAATAGTTATCCATACTAAACAAATGTTTAGTAAAAGGAGAGACAATCATGTCATAAATGTATGTTTAGTAAGACAATGCTTAAGTCACATGATATATAATTAGCATTTAGGTAATAGAAGATTGGCATATGGGGCTTTTTGAGAACCCAAAAGAAGATTGGCATTCTAATCAAATATTTGCTTCATAACATGTCCAATTAAATAGAGATTGAGGTAAGCATTACTCAACATCAAGTATTTGTCATATAACATGTCATGGAGATTGAGATAAGCATTAATCAACACATCATGATTGTCATATGATATGATAGCTTGCATACTAAATCGATACACAAATACACACATATATGGCATGAGAATTCAAATAATACTTTAAGTATCTATATTTTTTTTCTTTTTTTTATATCAAAATTTTTAGCCTCCGACGCCATCCCCGATACGCCGAGACTAGGCCTTCCCACCACGCCAAAGAGTGCATGATAAGTGTCGAGACACCATGGCGAAAATTTATTTGCCCACCACGCCAAGAAAGGCGCATGGGTTTAATCGCATTTCTTTTGCCACATTGGAACAACGTGAGCAAGTTTATATCATAATAGATTTCTCGTCATCTTAGAACAACGTGAATAGGTACTTATAGCAACATATTTCCCCAGCGTTGTAACAATGTGAACATGTACTTATCACAAGTTTTTTACGCATTGGAATAATGTGAACGAAAGTACTTATAGTAATAGATTTTCTTGTCACGTTGGAACAACGTGAACAAGTACTTTGAAAGATATTTCGCCACGTTGGAACAACGTGAATATACTTATCACAAGTTTCTCCTACCGCATTGGAATGTGAATGGGTACTTATAACACAACATATTTTCTAACTTGCGTATATGTGTATGACATATGATATATGTATTGCATTTGAAGCATCATAAACAATGAGTTATCACTTAAGCTTTTAATCACATATGATTATCATCACATGATCTTCTCTTTAATTCTTTTTTTAGCATTTAAAGTATTTCTCAAATTAGATGTCAAATCATAGGCATGCATTGTGATTAAAATAGAAGTTTGTAATCTTCAACTTTCATTCATCCTTAACAATGAGAAATATTCATTTTGATACATGGAAATTAGAATGATATCTCGAGAGGTTTTGAATCAATGTCATATGAAATGCATGTTTTGAATCAATGTCATACTAAACATATGTCATAAGTTATAGATAAAAGATTCAAATATAAGTAAAGGTTTTGAACCAATGTCAAACCCAAAATGTCTCTTTCTTTACTTCATCTTAGCAATAAAATTAGCCATAAACATCAAGAAACTAGAATATAAAATAGGAGAAAGCTTCAAGTAGTTTTTTGGACTTGAACCACACAATACCCTAAACCTTTCTTTCCATTTGATTTAAATTTAAGCATGTAGAGCATTGCACAAATAAGTACCTCTAAAAAAGTAAGAATTGAAATATATAAGATTAGGAAAAACTTCCTAATAGGTTAGGATTGGAACCACAACACCCTAAGCCCTTTTCTTTCCCATTTCAGATTTTAATTGAAGCATGTAGGAAAATTGCACAAGTATTTACTCCTCCCAAAATAGCAAAACTAAAATATAAAAGATAGAGGAAAAACTTGCTAATAGGTTAGGATTGGAACCACAACACCCTAAGCCCTTTCCTTTCCCATTTTGATTTTCATCATTATGTAGAAAAAATTGTACAAGTATTTACTCCTCCCAAAACAGAAAATGGAAGTATAAAGATAGGAAAACTTGCTAATAGGTTAGGATTGGAACCACAACACCCTAAGCCCTTTCCTTTCCCATTTTAGATTTTCATCAAGCATGTAGGAAAATTGCACAAATACTCACCTCACAAACAAAGAAAATCAAGTATAAAAGATAGAGAAAAACTTAACGGTTAGATTGAACCACAACACCCTAAGCCCTTTCCTTTCATATTTTGATTTTCATTGAAGCATGTAGAAAAATTGCACAAGTATTCACTCCTCCCAAACGAAAATCAAGTATAAAGATCAGGAAAACTTGCTAATAGGTTAGGATTGAAACCACAACACCCTAAGACCTTTCCTTTCCCATTTGATTTTCATTGAAGCATGAAAAAAATTGCACAAGTATTCACTCCTCCCAAAGCGAAAAATCAAGTATAAAAGAGACAAGAAACTTTACACATAATGGGATTAAGCCATGCAACATTTCAAATCCCCTCTTTTAATTTCAGATTTTGACCTAGCATGTTAACACTTCAAAACCCTTTCTTCTCTTTCTTTTTATTTTATTTTTTTATTTGATTTCAACCTAGTATATGAAAGAATTTTGCATATATTCTAGGATTTAACCATACAATACTTCAAATCTTTTCTTTCAATTTCATATTTCAAACTAGCACATGAAAGAGGCATGTCATACATCATCTTACCCATAGCATCGATTTAGGCAAGATAAAAGAACGAAATCCTATAAAACAAAGATGACATGAGATTTCATACATTATCCCAAAACACATTTCCATGCTTCTAGTCCGTTTTCCTAAGTAAAAAAAAAAATTTCAGCAAGTATCATTTCATCCAAATGATAGCAATAAGTATAAAAGAGACAAAAAAAATTCTACACATAGCTTAGGGTTTAAACCATTCACTATTTCAAAACCCATTAGAGACTTGATTTCACTTTAACCTCATAAAAGAAGCATGACCAGCACAACTTTATATTATCCCAAATTATTTTCAGCAAAGAACATCCATAGATAATAAAAAATGAAATGAAATTTGGGCCATTCATCATCCCAAATTATTTTCAGCAAAGAACATCCATAGATGATAGAAAGCAAATGAGATTTGGGCCATAAATCATCCCAAATCTCAAAAGCAAACTCTTAGCATCATCTCAAGCATGAAATAAAGTAGATTACAAAATCCTAACTTCCAAAAGAACTTAGATGCATGAAAATAAGCTTAGGGTTAGAAAGAGATGACCCGGAGGTGTAACGCTAAGAGGAAGGGAGGAGAGGGGTTTAGCTAAGAAGAGTAGTCGCTAGGGCTCAGGAAGAACGGACGGAGAAAAGAAGAGAAACCGCACGAGGGCGGCCGGAGGGGAAACGAAGGAGGAAAGTCTACGTGAGAGGGAGGATCGCGACCAGGGCTTGAACCGAGAGCAAAGCAGGAGAACTAGGTGAGAAGGAAAGTCGAATGAGCGACTGGCCGGAGTGTTGGAGATTTAGATTACACGCATTGATTTTGCCGGCCCAATAAGTGATATGCGTCATTATAGTGGCAACTGTTTTTAATTGGACGCTTGAACAGGGATTAGGATAAAACTTAGGAGATTAAGGGATTAAGCAACCGCATTACTTTAGTTATTACTTACTAATATCATTTCACCGATTATAAGGAAATTATTTCAATAAACCCTAGTAATATGGTGTTGATTTTAGGTATTTTTGTTTGAATAAACGGCGGCGATCAATTTTGTGATTTTGTGATGGAGGTTGGCTAAAACCAGCGATAGCGAAATGAAATTGGTTTAATTATGCGGCGTCGCTTCGAATTGATCGATGTTTGCATATACCTTGAATTGATTGGCGGAAAGCGTCGTTTGATAAATTTGGATGTTTTACGACAATGGCACAATCAATTTCACGAGCAGTGTTTGGATATCGTCGAGGCTTCGACTTTTGATATGCACGTAATTTTATTAAACATTGATTTTAATCATTTAATTGGTTATTGATTGATTCAATTTTTTTATTTAATTAATTTTAATATTTCGTGCACATTCTGAAGCGATTTTAATTAAAGCGAATTAGATCGATTTGATGCGTGATTAGGCATTTTAATCTCCAATTCATCTAATTAATTTCATGTGGTATATACTTATAGGATAAGAGTATAAGAAATAATATAAAGGGACATAGTGTGTGGCTCACTTTATCTACTTCATAGAAATTAGATATTATGTTTGAAGGCAACATCTTTTCCAAATGTATGCATAATCTAAATAAAACATCATTTGAGCATTTTAGAAAAATTTAATGCACCCTAATTTTAAGCATCATTTACACAAAAGTTGTTATATTCAAAGTGATGTATTGTTCTTATAGCGAGAAGAGATTATATTAAAGATTTGGAGACATTACACATACTAAGTCAAATGTGAAATATTTATAGGCCATTAGAATTGAAAGTACATATATTTTTATCGAGAAAGAATTAAATTTAAAATAAAAAAAGAATCACTTGAGATAATCAGTAATCATGATTTAGATATTCATTAATAGCCATACAAAGAAAATATGATAGTGTATGAATTAAGTAGAAAGTATTCTTATATGATAGGTGGTTGTTTACTTTTAAATCTACATTCATTCAAGGGATAAGAATTTGGAGATGGAGGTCATAAAAATGATTGGTAAGATGAATTGGTTTCTAAGATGATAGTGCAACCAATATAATGCAAGAGAATTTCATGATTCATGAAATTAATGCTTCTTAAATTTACTAACTTTGTTTCTATTAGAATTTCATTATAAATTCATAAAATTTTTGATAGAATAAATGCATAAAAATTTTATTAGAAATAAAGCTTTTTTTTTCTTTCTTTTTGGTGATGAGAAAGCATGTGCTTATCAAGGTTAATGATATAGATATTTATGAATATTTTATTCATAAAGTAAATATTGTTGTAGATGCATTAATCAGAAAATACACTTGAGTGATAGGGTGATTGATTACTTAACAAAGTAATATGGATGAAGAACTATTATCTTGAATGACATTATAATTGATATTACATTAGAGGATTTATGAAGCTTAGAAGGTTGATGAAGAGTATAATCGATCAAGGCATAATTGAAGGTTGATGATTTTGATATATTGACATGTGTGGATCATTTATAGGATTGAGAAGCAAAACATAACAAGAAGCTTATTACTCAATATACAATATCCATCATAGAAGTAGCAAAATATACTTTAATTAGAAGTTGATATTTTGATGGTCTAGATTAAAGAAAGATGTAGATGAGTTTCTATCAAAATGCAAATCTTATCAAATAATTAAATGAAGCATCAAGGACCATGAAGTTAGAGCACATTGTCATGAATTTTAGCATAAGATTTCATACTTGAATATTAAATCATTTATAGGATTTAATATTCAAGTGCATCATAATCTTACACTTAATCTTAGCATGAAATGAAATGATGTATATGCTACTTAGGAAAAGCTAGGAAGTATAAGTGAGACAATAATGCATCTACTTATTTTTAAAGACAAATAATTTCAAAAAAAATTAAGGATACAAATTTTATAAAGGAGGATTGTGGTGTATATCAAAACCTTTGCACCTAAAGTTTGCCATGTGTTGTATTTAAGATTTGGTTCAATTAACTTGAGATAATTAACTCTGAAAAGTGTTATATAATTTATTAATCAATATATTTGATTATGATATTAGCATTAAATAATTTATTAAGAAGCTCTCATATTTAGATTACATCAAATGGACCATATTATTAATATTCAAATGGCCCCAATTATGGAAACAAAGTCAATTACTTTAACATTTCATTTACTTGTATAATGTTTTTAACTTAGGACAACTAAAGGGTGGAGAAGGGGAAACATTTGGGGAGAGTTGGGTGATCAGTCAATTTTCTATTATTAAAAGTTTTTGCATATCCTTCGAGACTCTTATTCATGAGTTCTCTAAAAAAAATGCTATAATATCACACAATTCTCTTGCATTTACATATCTAATATTTAAATATTTAATATCACATAAAAATAATAATTATCAATAACTTTTTTAAGTGAAATACACCTTTTAATGTATAGGAATGTTTCATACATATAAATATAAACTTTAAGTGTTAGACATCTAAATCTATAACAATTGTATGATATGTATGTAAACCTTCCATATGATTATCTTAACAACATACACTCCAAACTTAATTGTATTTCTTCACTAATTACTTCCTTCAAAGAAGAATAGATTTCATCTTATAAATGCTGCATCACCTATATTGCTATATTGTCGACAAGATCATTAAGAACAAATCGCTTCCATTTCATCGATGAGTCATTTGTCTCATGCATCAACTTTATTATCTCAGAGCCATGGGTGCAAATGAACCAAGCGTTGACAAGCTACTCATGGCTCTTCGATTAAAAACGTTCGTTTGGTTTGATTAACTAATCAAATTAGCTTGAACATTTTTTTAAATACTGATTGCTAAATGAACAAGCTTGAACAAGTTGTCGTTGTTCATTTATGTTCATGACATTATCATTTAACGCCATAAACAAGCTCGCTAAAAGCTTCGATTATGGCTCGATTATGGCTTCTTTGTGAACAATATTGTTCAAATTATTATTTTTTAGGCTTAATAAGCATTATTTGATATATCCCATGTACATTTCTCAACAAGCTGGTTGCGAACAAGCTCGATTAAAAGTTTATTTTATTAAGCGCTATTTTTTTATTAATCAATTTTCGAAACAGAACTCGTGAACAAACTTGAATCAAGCTCGAGCTCGATAATGATAAACAAGCTCAAGCTTGAACACTATTCTTAAAAGCTCGAATTGAGCACTCGATAATATTAAACAAGCTCATGCTTGAACACATACATGCTTGGCTCGGTTTGGTTGCAGCCCTATCCCTCTTCTTCAATATTGAGGGACAATCATTTTCAAAATAATTCAACAGGAATGATTGTGCTCTCAGATTCCTTACTTCAGATATTATTATTATTTGTCTTGGGATCATTGAACTCAAATATTATGTCTTATCATTCTTGTGATTATTATACTAGAATACTTTCTTATAATTAATATTCCTGAATGTTCATTCTTGATTTTATGGAAGTTCTCTCAGCTTATCAAAGTATATATCATATAAATAAAATGTTTTTGTCCTCTATAAATCACTTCTATCTTCTCTTGGCTATTTTAGAAAACATGCTTCGGTGAAATTAATTCTTTTTCCTCTCATCTATTCATAAAATCTTCTTAAATCATCTCAGTGAGCATGCTTAGCATATATTAATGTCATTAGTGCTAAACCCTAATGTAACATAGATTCATTAAGCCTAATGATCAACTTATATTATATAAAGATGAATTATATTTAACTTGGGAGGCACACATATATCAGTTGATCAAAAGCTAAATGATTTACTTATTATTTTATTTATTGTCTGTTCATTCGACAAGCTTCCCGTTCAATTATTCTAAGAAGAAAAAATTATATTTCATGTATATATATATATATATATATATATATATTAAACTTATGATTATATCAAAAGATTATTAGTTAAATAACATGATTTGTATGAAATGAAATTTATATGAAATTAGATTGCTTTTTTTTGTAACATATATTAAAAACTTAAATAATTTTATTGAGAAATAATTATAGTGATATATGCTATCATAGTAGTCAATGAACGTCTCTTCTCTTGCCTGGTTTAACTCAAGATTGTGAAAATCGGACGGCTCTGGAAGAGGCAGAGGTTCAGGGTTAAATACACATATTTTTTGAAAAATTTGGATCGGTCATATGGCGGTTCACGATCGAACCGGCAGGTAAGATCCGATTTTTAAAACACAGGACTTTAACGTGGTCCTGTGCGTGCTAAAGTTATAGAATTAATGTTCATGAATTTTTTTTTAAATGAATATTTTACTTTTATAAATTTTACTCTTTTTTTTCGTGGAACTTTAAGGTATAAATATAATTTCATGAAAGTTGACAAATAATTTGTGCATTTACTAATTTTATTTTGTGTGCTAGAAAACTAGTTCTTGAGAGTAAAAGTTCTGGCGCTTCTTTGAGTCGCGGGTATTTAAAGCGAATAATAAAACTCCAAACTTTACGTGTAAAATCTCAAAAGAGGGAAAAACTATGGGGCTAGCCAAAAAAAACTTCCACTATGTATCTGAGATCTTCCGATTAAGATTATATGAAATGGAATACGATTCTTAGTAATAGACAATAATAGCGATGTTGCGGCAATGTTAACGGCGTTGGCGACGATGTTGATGACAGCGATGGCGACGATAGTGGTCGGTGATAACCGGCAACAATGGTCGATGGCGGTGAGGATCGGGGTGGCGGCGATAAGCGGCGGCTGGTTGATGACGTCAGTGGCGATTGTGCTTGGAGGATCTTTAGAGCTCTCTCTCTCTTTGCTTGCCTCCTTCTCCTTCCTCCTCATATGAGGAATGAGAGCTATTTATGGAGGAGTGGCGTCTCGAATATATGCAAAACCCACTCCACTTCATCTGGACGGCTCAAAATGATCCCCTTGATCATAGATCTTTGGCTTGGAACGGCTCATCGAAGCTTCGATTTGACTATAAACACTTTTGAGCTATTTAGGGATTTGATATCCCAAAGTTTCAAGGATATTTTAAGAGCTTGATCTCAGCTTCAACATTGACTTGCTTTTAACATCAAGATTCGTGCTTGTAATAGTATTTTAAGTGTCATATCGCTATTTTTGGATGACATTATCTCAATCATCCAAAATATATGTCAAATACTTGAAAATAGCAAATTCTTCAATGAAATTTGAGAGTCCATTAACTACACATTTTAGAGAACAGTCTTGTAGAGCACGATTATATTCTGACTAAGGCATAATCTGCAATAGGTATATGCAGTGCGAATTTCAGTTCTGGACCCATCCAGCGAACGAGCTCAACTGCGCGATGGTATGCGCGCCTGTAGCCTTGTAAGCGGTACAGGCCTATATGCCGCGCAGCGTCATCGCCAGGCTGAGTAGGTAACCGCAGGCGCCCGAGGCGTCTGTCGGTGTCAGGTATGAGGGGTCGTATCGCTGAAGCAGGCGGATCTGGTCCATGTGATTCTGATCATGATATGGTGTCTGGAGATCAGTCATGGAATAAGCGAGTCGCCAGAGCTGCTGATCATGGTAACGCTGAGTTCTGCGCCGTCCGGATTCGCACCATGAATTCTCTTGAGCAGCAGTTCGACCGGATTATGAGCATGCAGCAGCTGCATGAGGCGCCCGGCTCGCAACGAATAATGATTTTAACGAGGCGGTTTCCAATAATTTTGTGTGATTTTTTACCCTTTTGTCCTGAATGGTCTATAAAACCCCAGGCTGAGGAAGGCACCTTCTCTCTTAGAGAGAAGGTCGTTGGGCCAGGCCGTAGTTCATAAACAGGCTCTGTTTTCCCTCGAAAGAGGCATTGGCATTGTCGGGGCCGGGTTTGGGCGATCAAGAGGGTGGTTCATCTCGAGCTCGGTTTTCCCTCGAAGAGGCGTTGACCGCCATTGTTGGACCGACCGGGTTTGGAAGGCGATCAAGACGTAGTTCATCTGGCGAGCTCCGGTTTTCCCTCGAAAGAGGTGTTTCACCCGGGCCGGGTTTGGGCGATCAAGACCGTAGTTCATCTGGCGAGCTCTGGTTTTCCTCGAAAGGCGTTGGCCGCCCGGACCGGCCGGGTTGGCGATCCGCCGAGAGCGAGGTTGACAAAGATGCTCGGCGATGGTGGTCGGCATTGGTCAGCGGCTGACCGGAGTTGGTCGGCGAGATAAGCAGGATGATAATGGTGGCCGGCGGAGATTCGGCGATGGTCGGCAGCGATGTGGCCGGCAACAGAATCAGCGGCGGTGGCCGGCTATAGTGGTTGGCGCCGATGGTGGTCAGCGGTGCTTCACGGCAGTGTCAATAATTAACAAGCGTCTAGTGGCGGATAATGGCAACGATAAGTGACCACCGGAGGATTCCGGAGATAGAAGATTGTCAGCGATAATTGGCAGCGATGGCAGCGGCGGAATTAGTAATAGCGGCCGCTATAATTGGCCGGCAGTGGTCAGCAACAACGAGTTTTCAGCCTAGCGATTGGCGTCGGTAGTCAGCGGATGACCAACACGATGGTGGTAGCCGGAGAGGTTATGGAGATGACGAATTAGCGATAATTGGCAGCGGACCGCCGGCGATGGTTGCGCAGTGGCGGAGGCGGTTGTTGGCGCCAAGGTGGTCAGCGGCAGCAAATAATATGAGTCGGCGGTACTCTGCAGCATCTATGGTGGATACAATGCGGCGGCGATGGCGATGATGGTGATTTTGGCCTGTCGAGGTTGTTTGTCAAAGTGTGACTCGATGGCGTTAACTGTATGGAAGAGGTTGAATTGAATCCGGTGAGATTTTGACCTATCCGGTTGTTTGTTAGAATGTGACTCGATGGCGTTAACACGTATGGAAGAGGTTAAATTGAATCGTGAGATTTTGACCTATCCGAGATTGTTTGTCGAGTGTGACTTCGATGGCGTTAACCTATATGGAAGAAATTAGTCGAATTAGAATTTTGACCTATCGAGATTGTTTGTTGAGTGTGACTTCGATTACGTTAACGTATGGAAGAGATTGTGGGATGTCCACCAAGAATGTTTTGACCTATCGAGTTTGTCGAGTGTGGCTCGATGGCGTTAACGTATGGAAGAGATCGTGGGATGTCCACCGACCTTTTGACTATCCTGAGTGCCAAAGTGTTACATGACTTCTTTATGGAAGAGGTCGATCAAGTCCCCTTGGGATTGATCATGCTCGATTGAGATTGAGATACAACGTGAGTTGTATATTTCTCAAGTGGGAGGATTAAATGAAGAAGAAACAAGCTTGTAAGAAAAGCCATAAACTTATTACTTTGATAATGTTGGTGATACAATATTGTCACAAGATAACTTAACAAAAGGGACTAGATATATTTTTAGAGAAAGTTAACAAAAGACAAGAGGTGGAGAAGAAAAGATAAAGCGAGATAAATTAAGGATTATAATATTTATACAGGATTACATATAACACTTTTTTAGAGACCCTCCATGTTCCAAGTTCTAGGGATGATGATTTTTTCCTTTGGATCTTTTTATATATAACGGCGGTTGGTCATCGATAGCAAAGTGGGAGTAGGTCTTTACAGCAAAACCCTCGAGGTACTTCTTTATCTTGAAGATTAAAATTCGATGTTGAAGGTCAGAAGGCGTGGTTGAGCTTGTTTGAGGTAGCATGATTGTCTTGTTGTTGATTTCCACGACCACTCCAACCCTAATGAGAGTTTGAAATTTTATCTTAAGATGAGATATCAGTGACATCGAAGATTGATTAGAGGGTCTTCCAAATATAGCATTGTATCTTTGACTTGACCACTATGAATTGAACGGTGAGTGACTTTTGAGAAAATTCTCAGAACAACGAAGGGTGATTGTCCCCTCCACTGCAGGCGATTATCAAACCCATATAATGGTCCTACGGGTTGAAGTTTTTCCTTAACGGACCCATGCTAAGAAAGGTGGAGTAAAATAGAACATCAACGGAACTCCCATTATCAATCAAAATTCTCTTAACAACATAATAGGGTCACCAATCCCCGAGAGGATCTTGATGTGAAACTTAGACTCTTTCCAAGTCCGTTATTAAAAGTGATGGGATGATTAATACAAGCTTTTTTTAACTCGGCTCTTCAAAGCGGTGATGAAGACTTGATTAGATAGCTTGCATGGTTTTAATTTCTCCAACTATTTGGCTATTATTTTTTTGATGATTGTCCGGTTGCCCCTAGTTGGAGCTATGTTTGCTTGAGTTGGTTGATTTTGCATAAATTGGCGTAGATATCTATGTTGAATAAGCCTCTCAATCTCTTCTTTAAGTTGTTTACACGCCTTTGTAGTATGTTCACGACTTGATGGAAGTGACAATATTGCTCGATTTCACGAAGTTGATTTGGTGGATGTGGCCACTTAATGGTCTCTTCATCTCGAATGACCATCAAGGCGTTGACGAGATGTGTTTAGTGGCGTGTATTCCAATCGTTGATGTAGTGGGGAAAATCACTGCTTCTTCTTCCGATGGGATTGTTGATGTGTTTCTAGAGCACTCTTACATTTTTATTGCTCAAATTATTTGTGATGGGCGATAATAGCCTCATCGGAGATTTGCTTCCCGATGAACAAGTGGCATATGGCGGACCGTGTCGGCATTAGTGGCAGTAAAAGACCAGGCGGAGTCCTTAAAACTCCTCTTAGTAATTGTTACGGATATTTGACGAGCTTTTGAAGAGAATCTGGAAGTATTCTTTAAGTGATTCACCCTCATTTTGGAATCTTGGAGATGGGAGGAATCTTTAATGATCCTCTAGTTTGCAATGAGCACTACAAAAATCTTGGCGAGTTAAAAAGGTATGGATGGATTCCCTTGGAAGGGAGTAGAACCAAGTGCTTGTCTCTTGAGAATGCGAAAGACCGACAAAGCGGTGTGTGAGCTCCTTGGATATGCATGATAGTCAGTAATTCGATGTGTTCATGTGGATCAGCCCCATCATAAGAATCAATGTTGTTGAAACCCACGGAATAGGATGTTGAAGAATAACTCTAAAGCGAGATTCCTCATATGAGAGGGAAGATGATTTCTATCTTGGAGGTGAAATTGCTCTTGCATTAAGCGTCATAATTACACGTATAACATGATGAGTGGTCAGCAGGGGCGAATGTGTCAAACCATAATTGGTGGATTAGCGGTGGTTGGCGCGTGATGGATGAGTAGAACTAGCGGTGTCAAGAGATTAGCATCAGTCTCTGTGGAGGAGTAGATTAGCATTTTGACCTCCCATTGCTGGCCGATCTTAGGGAGATGTGTTTTCCATAGTAGTGTTCGAAAAGGATCATCTCATTTTGAGACTCTTCCATTCACCGATCTTCTAAAGAGATTTCTCGCACCTTCACCGAGCAGTCACTATCGAGAAAGTGAAGCGAAGATTGGCGTCATTGGTTGGATTGGTTTGAGTGGCGAGTTGGGCGGAGCTCGTTATTACAGTGTTCTTTATTGTGATTGAATGGTTGTTTTCCCGACGGCTGCATGCGTCTTGAAAACTAATTGCGGTAGAGTAAAGTTTACGAGCTTCTTTGAGTCAAAAGCGAGTATTTAAAGAAACGCACTTAATTTTTGAAAAATCTCAAAAGAAGGAAAAACGGGCTGCTTTTAAAAGCTTCCACTATGTATCTGTACAAGATCTTCTGTCTGAGGATTATAGAATTGTATATGAGAAATGGATAATTCTTAATAGACAATATGGCACGATGTTGACGGCGATGTTGATGAAGAAGTTGATGTTGGCGCGATGTTAGCGATGATGTTGTCAGCGATGGACGATAGTGGTGATGATGGCAAACAATGGTCGGCACGGTGAGGATCGGCGGTGGCGTGATGGCGGTCGGCCGGCGGTGGTTAACGCGTCAGTGGCGGCGCGATTGGAGGATCTTTAGAGCTCTCTCCTCTCTCTTGCTTACCCTCCCTTCTCCTTCACGCCTCCATGCTGAGAATGAGTATTTATAGATTGGAGGACGCGTCTATAAATACATGCAAAACCCGTCACTCCACTTCATCTGACGGCTCAAAATGATCCCCTTGATCATATGATGTATTTTGTGCATTTGAATGCTCAAATGAAGTGTAAGATCTTTGGATTGTTGGAACTGAGCCAGATGACTATAAACACTTCATATTTGAGAGTTATTTAGGGATTTAACGATATCCCAAGTTTCCAGGATATTTTAAGAACTTGATCTCGACGGTTTCAACTTGGTGACTTGCTTGCATCAAGATTCGTCTTTAATAGTATTTTAAGTGTCATATCAATATTCACACATGAAAAGATATGTGAGAAGTATATTGCCATGTGAAATGTTTTCCAAGTGATATTGATTAGTTTGCTTATCATGGAATATATGAGATAGGCATAAATAATGTGTATAATGCATAAAATCCAAGGTTAAATTCATTTATGCATAAATATCTCAACATATTATGAACTATCATATGTCTACTATAGTTTAAAATTTTGTAAAAGAATTCAATTTAATTTTTATAATTTTACATGAGAACATAAAATTCACAGTCCTTTCATATATATATATATATATATATATAGAAAAAGTTTTCAGGGAAGGTTGAGGGGCACAAAAAAGTAAGAAATAATCTAAGATCAATTTAAGATTTTATTAATGACGTAAATATTTTTCTCTCATGTAAACTAGGCAAAATCATGCTTATGATATATAAATCTTATTTGTCTCTCTCTCTCTCTCTCTCTCTCTCTCTCACACACACACACACACATATATATATATATATATATATATATATATATATATATATAGTTAACCTCTATATATGTGTCGTAAATTAAGTCAGCTGAAATTAATTGATGGATTTGAAGGTGGCATTATAAACACGTGCGTCCTAAAATCAACTCAAATGACTCCAATCAATGAATGACTTCGCCATCGCGTTGGGATGTGAGTGAAATGATCATGATATTGCGACTTGATGATCGGATCGGCGATCGAGTCGTCAATACGTCTATCGAGTCGGGGAGGACGAAGATCAACGACCTCGTTCTGAAATTGATCGTGTCGTTGGCTTCAAACGTCGAAATATTTCAAGTAAGATTGTTAATTGGACGAGTACGAAAATCAAGCGGTCGGCGAGGGCGTTTTGGTGAAATGGAGTCGATTTAGCTCTCACCAAACAATTGAAAGCGGTTGCCATTAGATTTGAAACTGAAATTATCTTAAATTGATATATATATATTGATATGCGTTTGAAATCTAAATTAAAACTATTTAAATTAATTTAAAATTTATTAAAATTGTTAAATTACCTCTCTCACGCAAAAAACTGCTCCGCCTATTTTCAATTTATCTGATTCCAAGAAAAAAAGAAAACTCTACCCACTCTTTCCATTCCCTCTTTTTTTTTCATTTCTCTCGCTCCGCATCTTCCCTCCCTCGTCGGAAACAGAAAAGACAGGTAAAAAAAATCTCCTACCCTCCGTCTCCGCCGCCGGCGCAATCCGCGCGTCCCCGCGGCACTCGCCTCCGGCCCGTTGCGAACCGCTGCACCCGCTCCGTGCGGCCGCTGCCGCCGCCGTTCTGCGCCTCCGCGGCCGCTTCGCGGCACGCCTCCCTGCGGGCACCGGACCGCCGCGCCTCACGGAGCTCGCGATTAACGGACCGCGATGCGTGCCCTGACCCGCTCCGCGACGCCGCCCGCGCCACTCCGGCCCGCAGGCTCGCGTTCCCCACTAACCCGCCGCCGGATCCGAACACGCGCCGTCATCGCGCATCCGCCGCCACCGCCTGTTCGCAATCCACCCGCTCCGCCGTTTCTCCTGTTCCGCCGAACCGCGCTCTCCATCGGCCCGTCCGCAAATTCGCCACCCTGCAGCCCACTAGCCTGCGGAACCGCCAGCCGATCAGCCCGCAAAACCAGCCAGCCCTTCGCCCCACACGAACCGGGCGGACGTTGTTAAGAGGCTTTCGATTCCGATCGCTCATTTAGCGGTCGTTTTGCTTCACCGCAATCGGAGAAAACATTAAGAGTCGCTTTCGATTACATTCTGTCTTTAGCCGATTTTTGGCATACTTGTTCACATTCATCACCCTATTCTATTCTGTAGAAAATGAGTCAAACATCTGATCTGAATGTAAATATATATCATACTGCTTATTTGCGGGTTTGAAGATAGTTGTGCTCAAGAGGGTCGACGAGATGAAAAAAATAGGTTGTGGTGTCATGAACACCTCTTGTTATTCAGAGGCGTCTGAGTAAACACCGTTAGATTTTGTTCTTAGATGAAATGTTCTTTAAAATTTTATCTAAATTCTTAGAAAAAAAAGGAGGAAAGTAAAATGAAATACAACAGACATAAAAGTAAAAAAAAAAAAGAGTGAAAGACACTTACAAATTTTTTAGGTAGAATTGAAAGCACTAAAGTTCTAACTGCTCTTTCAAATGTCTTAATTCTAATCCTTCAAATAAATGGAATAGAATAAGAGACTCTCTCTTTGCCTTATTTATAGAATTTTTTTTTTAGAAAAGGTAGTGAGTATGTTATTTTCAAACAAAAAAAAAAGAGGGAAATAAGTTTGAATAAAAGGGGAAACAAGTTTGAATAAAATAGGAGGAAAACAAGTTTGAATAAAATAGGAGAAAACAAGTTTGAATAAAAGAGGGTAAAATGAGAATTTACTTGATGAATAAATCTTCTTCTTAAAGTAATAAATTAAATTATCCTTTGAACCTATAGCTTCAAAATATATTATTCATTAGATGCAACTCTTTATACAAGACAGAAAGATGATATTAAATCCAATTCTAAAAAAATCATAGAGCTTCCTTTCATCATAACATGATGATTTTTTCAATGATTTCATTAATTAGATGAAATTAGCTAAACTAAGCGTGCATGCTCACATAGAGATTTGAAGTACAAATTTTAATGTCTAGAAAAGATTATGTTTAATTGGATAAAATCAAATCAATTTCATAATTTAGAAATAAACACTATATAAAGTCTTAAATACACATATGCGTGATGCTGAATACTTAAATTCAAGTGTCGAGGATGTTTACGGGTTGCTTCGATTTAGTCTTGGGGCAGTCGGGTTAACAAAACCAAAAAATTATAATAAGAGTTTCAAATCAAATATCGGAAAGCGATTAAAGGTGGCGGTAGATCTAATCCTCTGGCTTAAATAGAGTTGACATGATCTAAAGCTCTTAAACATATTAAATTAATCTACTTTTTTTAATCAAATTAACTCAAATCAAATATCAATCTAAAATCATCTAAATAAAATTCTATTATTAAAAGCTTAAAGCAAAACTCAATCTATCCACCCGCCATTTATTTATGGGATGACAAATTAAGAAAACTTCATAAAAAAGCCGAATGAAATTAAGTGTTACGCTTTATTCACTCTAAATTAATCTCTTATCGATGGGGCGTGACGTGTTCTCACGTGTGGCTTGTAGTAGGCTCCACAAAATGAAGCGATGGCGAGTCCTCCGATCGTGTGGTTTTTAGTCGGCTCCATTATATTACTATCACGATCGTAGCCATATATGCTCCCCAATGACTCTGCCATTTGAGTTGTGAATCATAGGGTATACTTGATAAAACAACAGTCATCTCTAATGTAGACTTAAGATTGTCTCCTTGACAAACACCACTCAGTCTGAGGATTTCTGCGTATGTATTCTTGATGAAGATCCTTTTGTTATGTCGGTCACCTTTTATGACTAAGTAGTAGGACCACCGCTTGGGATGACGGAACCATGGGATCTAGAGAGACACGTCATCATTCCCCAATTATCGGTTTAAGCGAAATGATAAATTTAATCTAAATTCGAAACTATCTCTTCTACTTATCGCTATGCATTCAATCAATGACTAGCCTTAATCGAAAGTTCTCTCACTTATTGAGAGGTAATTAACAGTGGCTTGCACTAGGAAACTTGGAACCGATCTAAAATCCTCATAAAATGAGAGCGAAATCTGGTGTAGTGTTTTATCTACTATCTCATATACCTTTTGAAAATTATATACTTTAAATTGCTCTTGTCCAAATTAAAACAATTGTCAGTGTGGCAATTTTGAGCCCATATATATATATATATATATATATATATATATATATATATATATATATATATATATATATATATATATGATTAATTATAAACTTTTTGGACAGATATTGAGATTAAAGACATGGATATAGTAATTAGTGGACAAATGCACCGAAGTTCTCATTTTTTATGTCCTAGCTTAATGTGATTCGCTCATATATAAGTGATATTAACTTAGGACATGATAGACTTTATTTGTCTAATAGTTTATTGGACATCCAATGCCAAAGTTTACTAACTTTCAATAAACAGTGATTATTGTTCAATTGATTTTGAATTCATGATTTTCATACTTCTAGTGTTTTCTAGGCAAAGCTATTTTATCTTTACTCTTAATTTACTAAAGTCATGATATGTGTGACATTTAAAATAGCCAAAGCAATTTAGATCAATTCAATTTCTCATACACAATAATACTATGAAATTATAACATCTTATTTTACAATCATATTCAATTATTATAAATATCTTTATGCATGTAATTGATGATCAAATGATCATAAAAATTTTAAAACATACATGATAATGACATTAAAGAGAATGAAAGATTTAACTTCTAGGTTGTAAAATTAAATTTGAATTGGATGAAGAAAGATACTTCTTATTTTATGAGCCATTCTTGATTAATAACAAAGTGGACTCTTGCCAAAATTAAAGTCTTTGTTAGAGAATACATGCCACAACACTCGAACTTAATTGAATATCACACATATGTTACAAGTTATAAGTTATAATCTTGTAGCATAAATAAGTATGTAAATATTTGATTAATATGACTTATATGTGAAGATATGCATTGTTACAAATTCTCACTATTTCATTTTGATTGCTTGAAATTAGAAAGTAGAACATATATAATTTGAAATATTTATCATTTTGCTTGATGCACTTAAAATACATAGATTTTAATATTATGTAATATTCTTAAAATTCATCAAATATTTAAATTTAATTTATATATATTAATAAGTGAGAAATAATATTATTATTTTAAATTATTTTTAAAAGTATTTGTTTTGAGGAATTTGATTAAAAAAATATTTTATTTAAATTTTTTTTTCAAATAATCAATTGAACATCAAAATACAATGCAAGATTGCAAGGGATGAGGTAACTACACCGGTAGTCAGGAGATCAGCCTTTTGGGAAGAGAAGAGGCCAGCCTTCTTCTGATTCTTTTTTAGAAATCAAATGGCTGCTGTCGCTGTTTCGTCATATACGACTCTGTTTTCGCTTCGTCTTTCCAGACTCTACGCTTCCTCCTCGCCATCGAGATTCCAATCCTCTTCGATCCGCTCCTCGGACTCCCATATATTGACCACAGTTACTTGTCGCCGCGCCGCCGTGCCTTATTGGCCTTCCTTGACTCGAGCGCGAGGCTGCTGCAACACTGCTTTCGTTGACCTGGACGAGCCTCCATACGCCCTCACCGACGATCCCCTTTGAAGACGTCAAGGTCGTTGAGGAAATCAAGGTTGTGGAGGACCTTGGCGGTGGATTTGGAGGCGGAGTAGTGGGAGACGGAGAAGGAGACGGTTTTGGCGGGGTGACGACGGAGGTGGAGACGACGGTAACGGCGGGGAAGGGAGTAAAGGAGACGGCGAAAGTGAGTCTGGGAAGGAGAAGAAGGTGAGCGGGATGTCGATGTCGCAGAAGCTGACGCTGGGTTACGCTGCCTTAGTTGGAGGTAACGATCTCGTCGGTATTTAATCGTTTGTCTGTCGGATCATTTTCTGGATTTGCTTTTATTTTTCCTGACGATGCCTTTGATTTGTGCTATTGATTATTAATTTGGGTGATGGTATGTCAATTATAGTCTGTCTGGCCATAACTTAGGTCGTCGCAGATGTGGTATTAATTCCAAAATTGAGAGATGCAATCCATATGCGGAATTGTGCATTTGAGCTTTTCAGTTGATTAATCTTATCTGTCACGGTTTGAAGATATATAAATACGAATTGCATCATGTTGTTAAGCTATGACATGCCGTGCCACTATCAAGGGCAGTGGTGAGAGATTTTTCTTCTTATGGAATTAAATCCGTAAGTGCTTTATTGCACCTTAAAGGCTTGTTTAGTGCTGTTGCTGCAACTAGAACTACATTGTTGTGCTGGTGCACTCTCATTAGGCAGTCCTTGGACTGCTCTGTTTCTGCAGATGGTTGGGTGCCTAGAAAGCTCTGCTAGGGTGTGCCAAATGCAAGCATGCGTGCACTCAGTATGGCCCTGCTTGTGTATAATTTCTATGATTATTTTGGCCTGATTAATTTTGATATGCTTAGGTAGAGCATGAAAATTTGGATTATTTCTAATGGCCATTGGCAAAATGTTATCACAATATATCAACATTTCAATGTTTGTAGGATGTAAAAAACCTTGAAGTAGACATCGATGCCAAATTAAGTCGATGATTGCAATTACAAGAGCTTCATATTTTACCTTAGCGGAAGAGCGAGCAACAATTGCTTATTTTGTAGCACAGATACTCAACTTTCTATTATTGGTATCTCTTGCCCAATCAAAATTAGAGTATGCATATACCTACAACTCTCCTCTTTGAATGACTAGATGATAATGTAGGCTGCCTTTGAGATATCATGAGATATATTTGCAAGCTCATAAGTGATATATATTGATAAAGCTTGTTAACAACAAAATAAATATTTGGATGGCTGATGGTAAAATATTGGATCAATCCATCCAACTGAGGATAGAGAATGGTGTTTAAAAATGGTGGCTTAGCACATCCACAGTTGTAGTTTAGCCAAAAGAGGTTTCGATTGGTTTGCACTCAATTATTCCAAACTTTGGTCTCAAGTATGTATTTTGATTTAATGAGAATAAGTCATGAATTAGTCAGCTTAACTTGGATTCCATGTAAGGGATTGAGCCTAGATTCTTCTTATTGAATTGTTGGTTAAGACTATCTAGGAGAGCCAAGAGAGCATCTAGATTATGTCTAATAAACAGAATGCCATCAACATAGATCAACACAAATAGTCAAATGTGTGGATCGACAACACTACAATGAAATCCCAATTACTAACTTGTCTAGATAGTTAGTTAGAATGGTGATGAGGAGGAAGTTGTTTGAGATTGTAAATGAATTTCATTAAAAGATAAATATGCTTGGGAAATTGAGGATACTTGAAGTCCGGAGGTTCGTCCATTTAAATGAATTCATCAAGTGTGCTATGAAGAAAAGCATTGGATACATATGATTTCAATGCCTTTCAATCAAAATTGAAGGCAAAGGTAGGAACTCGGATGGTCAACATTTTTGCAACTAGGTTAAAAGTTTCATGGTAATTGCATCATATTCTTGTTTTTAACCTTGAGTAGCTAAACATATATTAAAAGAGCATGGTGTTGTCGAGTGTAATTTGGTATATCAAGAACATGTTGATGAGGATTGGATAGTACAAGAACTCATGTTCCTTGAGATTGTAAGTCATGAAAAGCATCGACACGGAGTTTGGAATGGTACAAGGAAATATTAGCAGCCTAATAATATACTTAATCACATGAAATTGACTATTAAGAAATTCCACTCTAGTTACAAAATGACTACAATTCATATTTTTATTTCTCGAGTTGCTAATCTTAGATGGTCCATGTAACAACATGATGTAAATAAATTTTTTTGTACATGGGGATGTCAAAGAAGTCTATGTGGACCCACTACAAGGATTTAATAGCATTTCACAATAAACAAGGTGTGCAAAATAAAAAAAGGCTTTATATGGACTAAAACAATCCCCAAGAGATTGGTTTGGTAGATTCACAAATGCTATGATGGGAGATGGATACAAACAAAATTAAGGAGATTATACATTTTCATAAAGTACTCCTTCGATGAAAAATCTCAATCCTCATTATATAAGTTGACAATATAATCACAAGTGATGAAAATCAATAGGTCTTTAGGAGAAACTTTCCAAAGAATTTAAAATCAGAATTAGGCAAATTTAAATACTTCTTGGGTATTGAAGTTCCACAATCTGAACATGGAATATTTTCTCTCAGCAAAAATATGTCATGGATTTACAAAATAAAATAAAAATGACACAATGATGTGTAAAACCAAACTTACAGGCCAGAAGTTGGACACAAATGAAGAATGAACCAAGTAGATTAGGCATAACATTAAAGATTAGTTAAAAAATTAGTTTTTTTTTCAATCTTAAACCTAACTTGACAACACATTTGCACAAAATCTTGTTAGTCAGTTCATCTCAAACCTAAGGAGTCTCAAGATGCCTTTACAAAATTTTAGATACCTTAAATCAAGTCTAGAGAAAGGAATTCTATAAAAAAATAGGACTCACTATGCTAAATCACTTATGGATAGATGATCCACCTTAGGTTATTATAAATTATTGGAGGAAATCTCATAACTTAGAAAAGTAAAACTAACATATTGTATTAAGATCTAGTGTTGAATATGAATTTAGGGCAATTGCTTAAGAATAAAGTTTCTTTAATCATTATCATAATGGACAACTTAAAGATCAAGTTAAAAAAAAAATCATTGAATATATATTATTGTACATAATTTATAATAATATGATTTCACTTAGCATGTGAAAGCTAATAGGCACTTCATAAAGGAGAACATGAAAAAGGGACCGATTTATAGGCAATACAAACTAACAAAAAATCAACTAGCCAATATTTCATCAAGGACTCTACAACCTTGTGTTTAAAATTATTATGAGCAAACCGAGAATGGTAGACCTATATCATCTAGTTTTAGGAGGTTGAAAGCTATAGTACTTGCAACTAGGTGTAAACCAGTCGAGCTGAGTCAATCTTTGTTCAGATTCGTGCTCGAAAATTATTGTGTTTGTGTTTGGCTCGAAATTTTAGTGTTTGTTTTCAGCTTGTATAAGCTCAAAATGGCAAAAAACAATAATCCAAAAATCTATATGAGGGAGGATTTGAACTTGACCAATCTTCATGACAAAGTTTTAACCACTAAGCCCATATTTTTTTCGAGCTAATAGCCCAATACAATCTAACCAAGGATTTTTCATATTTACGTTTATAAATAGAGTTTGAAATATTTGTTTGTGTTGGACTCTTTTGCTTAACCAGCAGTTCAACACGCTACCCAACGAGCCTAACACGAAAGCTCGTGAACAATGAGTTTTTGAGCCTTTACAACTACTATTCGCTTTTTCCTTCATATGGTTCGCCTTTGGTGCGACTCACAAATTAGATTTTCATTCAATCAATGGTTGAGCTGCTAATGCACATAGATTAAGATTCTTAGCCCTTGGAGCTTCTTGATTTCTTTGCTATGGACCCCTAAGGCTGTTCACCCTACGGGGATAAATTTATTTATATTTTATGTATTGAGTAATTTAATTTAATTTCTCTTTTTTTGATATACTTGTGGACATGTCTATATAAACTCTGCACTTTGTTTAAATTTGATGTGATGGAAAAACCTAAGTAGTTTGTCATATCTATTTTTTACTTTCACTACTTTTCTATATATATATATATATATAGATATTGGGAAGGTTACATTGATCTCAACTTGGGTTATTAGATCCACAAAAGCAATCCTTGGAAATTGATTGCTAATTGAGCGGCATTAAAGTTCTAAATTCAAAAGTTGCACCGTATGCCACAGTTGCTAGTAGGTATGTGGCATCCTAGTAGATTGCAGCTTTCCTGACCACTATAAGATGAACACTATATGGTCGATGATTTCTTTGATGGCATTAGTTAGGGATGAACGTCTTTATGAGGTTTTGTGTACAGCATTTGATCATGTTGAGGACATCCATCACATGAAATTCAGAAGAAGAATGCGTGTATTACTGATATGGTAAATTAGCATATGCTGTTTTAACATTTAATACTTCATATGTATAGGTAACTTGGCTGTTCAATTAAAAAAAGTTGTATGAGGTAAATATAATTAACATCAGCATTTTCCTAGCCAATTTTGAGACTTCTATACATTTTCTTGTTGCAGTTGGTGGCGTCATAGGCTATATGAAAAGTGGTAGCCAAAAGTCACTTGCAGCTGGGGTGGTTCAGCATTGCTATTATATTACGTGTACACTCAGCTTCCAATAAGACCAGCTTTTGCATCATCCCTAGGGCTAGGTAGGAAACTGGTCAATGACCTCCTTTAAGGACCAAATTAACTTAATTTTTTTGTTTAAATTTCAATGTTTACTTGTGACTGCTTGTTGCGTGATTTTCTATTGTAGGTTTGTCTGCTGCACTTCTAGCGGTTATGGGTTCTCGCTTCAAGAGATCTGGCAAGATATTTCCAGCCGGTGTTGTTTCAATTGTGTCATTTATAATGGCTGGTGGTTACCTTCATGGCATCCTCCGCAGTTTGCATGCATAGAACCCGACTTCCACTTCATTTTCCTTTCACATGAGTGCTCTTTACCAAGTTAACAAGTAGCAGGTCTGCTCTATTTTGAGTTGTTTTAGGGTGCAACCTTAGGAATATATTAAAACAAAGCCTTAGGAATCTGTTCCTTTGTTCTTAGAGTTGCTGTTTTGATGCTTTCTAATGTTTTCATTTTCAAGTAGTTCATGGCTGCTGGATTTTACCCAAACACAAGGATCAGTACTTGTTAAGCTTTTAATATGCCAACGTTATTTCAAATTGATGTTTTGTGTCGGGAAGATGCTACATTGTCTGCATTTTTGCATCGTCACAGCTGCATTTTATTTGGGAAAGTTTGATAAATAACTCTTCATTGGACGTTTGGTTAGATGAGCAGTTTTTACTGCTTGTGTGATCTCGGTTACGTTAATGGTGCACGTAATCTATATTGCATTTCTCATTGCACATAGAGATGGTTCATGGGTAAATTATTTTACGCACATCAGTTAGTTTCCAAACCTGGTCTGAAGTTCAAGTTATTCCTTGAAGCATTTGGTACATGCTATCATGTTTTTTTTTTCTAAAGCTTTTATATGATGGTTAATCATGCACGCGCATCGTGTTTTACTTAATTACTTTAATTTTAACTTACAAACATGAACCACCCAAAACCGAATCTATACTTGGTGGATCTTATACGATTTAGCATTTTATTTTTTTGTAAATGATGGATGGAACCGATAGACAGACTTAATGGTAGTGAATTATTGCTAGAGATAGAGAGAATTAATGACTTGCATTTAGGTTAATTCTGCCAGTTATTTGTTTGACCAGGATTTGATTAAGAGTCTTCATAAGGCCTACCCAATTTAAGCTTCATTGTTATGTTATGCTATGATGTGAGATTGAAACATACTTTTGTAGAAATTGTTGGATTACTGTGCAACTATATTCCTCATTGCACGGAACTGTGGAGAGGATACACTTGTAGGGTTTTACTGTCCATTTTTCTATAAAACAAAATGATAATATATTATATTTTTTTTAAAGTAGTGCAGACCAACATAATTATATCTAGTAAACTAAAGCCATAGTTAATATAGCTCCAAGCAAAACCAGTCTGTCCAAAACATGACAATGGATGTTTAAAATTCTGGTTATAAAAAATCCAGAAAGATAAATATAACTTAAAATTAGCACAAGATTTGATTATGAAGTTAGGGAAGAAATAAATAAATGATGCAGCCACCAGTCAGATAATACAATATTAAAATGGAAGAGATGTCAATTCACTATGCCCATTATTAATCAAAAACAAGGTTTTGCATGAAGGAAAGTTAGTACTTAGTAGTTTCAATTTTAATGATTAGGAATGAGAACATTAACATCCACTAAACCGGTTTTCCATTCAGCTACTGCAGAGAAAGTAACTCAATTGAGTTCTGGCTTTGCATCCAAATTAAACTTTATGCTATCAAATTTCCTTCCTGAATCATGAGGAGCTTTGCTGCAAGCTGCCAATTAAGATTACCAACAACAACAACAACAACAACAATAACAACAAGCCTTAATCCCACTAGGTGGGGTTGGCTACATGAATCCTTCGTTTCCATTGTATTATGTGTCAAATTCTCATTTAATTCAAGTATATTAAGATCATTTTTATACATCTTAACCAAATCTTTTAGGTCTACCTCTACCTTTCTTAACATAAGGTAAATCAATGCATCTACTCTCCTAATCGGGTCATGGACGGACGCTTTATGTGGCCAAACCATCTAAGGCGACTCTCCCTAATCTTATCTACGGAGCTACTCCAACTTTTCCCGAACATACTCATTTTGCATTCTATCTCTAAGAGTAAACCACTCATCCACCAGTATCCTCATCTCTGTAACACTTAGTCTTATGCTTATCTTTTATTGGCCAACATTTTGCACCATAAGTCATCGAGGTCTTACCACCATCTTATAAAATTTTTAGTTTAAGTTGAACTTTTCTATCACATAATAGGTCGTTCCTCCACTTCAACCATCCAACTTGAATTCTACTAATAACATCTCCATCTATTTCACCATCATTTTGAACAATAGAGCTTCCTAAATATCGCTCTTATTAATGACTTGATCACCTAAAGTTAACACTATCACTAAAACTTACAACTAAAATTACACTCCATTTATTCGCTTTAGATCTACTTAAACGAAAACCTTTAGACTCTAAAGTTGACCTCCATAATTCAAGTTTCGTTGGACTCCCTATAGTCTTATCAACAAGAAGAATGTCATAACAAAAGCATACACCAAGGTACATCTTCTTGTAAATGCCTCGTAAGAACATCCATAACTAAAGTAAAAGATAAGGGCTTAATGTTGATCTTTGATGTAATCCAACCTGAAATAGGAAAATATTTTGTCAATCCTCCTTGTGTTTGGACACAATGCACTATACATATCATAATGACTTGAATATAACCAATATTAACTTCTCGTTCTGAACTCTTCAAAGAACATCTCTTGAGACTTTATCATAAACTTTCTCTAAATCAATAAATATCATATGTAGATCCTTCTTACTTTCTCTGCTTCTATCAAACCTCTTAACAAATGTATAGCATCCATAGTAGTAGATCTACGACATGAAACCAAAGCGATTGAAACTTACGTATCACATCGTAACCTATGCTCAATTACTATGCTTCTATCAAACCTCTTAACAAATGTATAGCATCCATAGTAGATCTACGACATGAAACCAAGAGAGAAACTTACGTATCACATCGTAACTATGCTCATTACTCTCTCCCATAATTTTAATGTATGGCACATTAACTTAATTCCTCTATAATTTGCTCACTCTTGTGCATCACCTTTATTCTTAAATATAGAACCAACAAACTCTTTCTCCACTCATCGATATTTTTTAGTCTTTAAAATAACATTAAAAGATTTGTAAGCCAAGAAATTCCTTGATCTCCTAAACATTTCCACACATCCTACACATTTCCACACATCTATTGGAATATTATCCGATTCTACGCTTTTTCACATTTCATTTTCTTTAAAGCTTCACTAACTTCATTTACTAATACTGATAAAATGAAATTCTCTATTTTTGTTTAGGGTATTAAGGTTGCTAAAATCAATTCAGATCATTGAAAAGTTTATCAAAATACTTCATTCACCTATTTTCAATATCTTTTCTAAGAAAAATACTTTATTATTTTCATTCTTATTACCCCTCACTATGTCTTTCTTATATCTCTTTTGGTTGGCTAACTTATACATACATCTTTCACTTCTTTGTATCTAATCTATTGTATAAATCACTAAAAGTAAATTTTTGAATCAAATATTCTTTCTTAGAATCTCTACACTTTATATCTTTCCCAATTCTCCGAAGTTTTACATCTAAACTAAGTTTTATAACAATCTTCTTTATTTCTTTATCTTTTCTTGCACTCTCCATTTATTCTTATTAAGAAGTTTTCTTTTGATTCTCCAAGACATCTTTAAGAACTCTTTAATTTCACGATATTTTTTCCCACATAACGTTATTTCTTATGACATCTCAAATTCTAATTTCTGTAGTTTGTTCTTAAAATATTTTATTTGTGTTCTTTAAGTGTTCATCTAATCTTGGTGATAATTTAGTTTATTTTTTCTCTTATAACCTTTCATCTTAAAATCTAAACTAATAGTCGATGTTACTTAAAATTAACAATTAACAAATATTATTTTAAAGAACAAATAATAAGGTATTTTCATGCTGACAATGACACAACTAGAATTTTAAGAGAGACGGTGGAATGGTTTTATCCAAACTTAAGTGTGCGTTTTTCATTGCTTGCTGATTAAGAGGAAAGTCCCTGATCTAAAATTCACTCATTTGACGCTTCAAATGCTCAATTTTAGAAAATTTAGAGCCTGGGGCTATGTCCTTGTGGATGGTAGACCTTTCTTTTCAAACCAATTGCGTGTTATGAAAAGCAAAGGTAGAACAGAAGTAGCTGGACTGTGGTTAGCCAGCAATGATTAATGATTCAATATCATTCCTGTTATCTGATGGTAACCACTGTGGCTTTTTTTAAGTTCATGGAAGCAAGCTTTAAATGAACCTGTCGGACTTGGACCTATATGTATGACCTGTAAACTCTTCTCGAAAAACATTCTATTCCTGTTTTACGCGATTGTTTTGATATGATGGCCTTAGGCAGTTAAGCCTCCTGCAAACCTTTTTCTGCATATTGTTAAACAAAGTTTCCACCATTATAGTTCAGCTTACAACATCAGCAGACCTATAGTATTATTACCTAAGGAATCTGTTTATCTAACCTATCTGACATCTGATATGAGCAAGTACAACGTAGCACACCTCACTTTTAGCTTTTTCTTGCAAAAAATCTAACATTAGTTGGATACAATTTGAAATTAGAAGTGTCAAAAAAGTTCGTTGTTTTGAGCAGTTAGGTGTTCTCGTTGTTAACTATGCGAAGAACACGAATAGTGATATTCGAGCCATTTTCAACACGAACAAAATAATTTTAAATGAGCTAACACGAACAGGGTTTCAAGGGTTTGGCTTCCTCAAGCTCGCTCATTTACACCCTATTTGAAACAATTTTAACATACCAATACGGTTGAAATTCTTATGTTTGCTTCTATGCGTGAAAAGCTGAACTATATGTTAGACATTTGTTAGCGGGCTGTTTTGAAGGACATGAAAATAATTTATTTCTATATTCAGCATCTGAAATATCTAGTTTTTTAATGGTAACGTTACTTTGTCCAAAGCATTGACTAAAAGAAAACTCTAGGCTGATTAATGGATGGCATGTTGAACGCATCACATTCATCAATCAAATAACCTTGAAGACTACTTTTGAGCTATGCGTATGGTTAAAAAGCGTTTTCTCTTTTATGAGGTATAACACTTAGTAGAGGATGTCTTTATTTGATTGTCTATACTTTGGATTGTTTTTTTTTTTGTGAGTACAGCTCAAGAAATTTCTCATATGTTTAATCAGTATTCTTTCTTGATATCATTCTATATTAGTTTTATGTCAATATTTGTACAAACTAATATGAAGAAAATTTTGAATAAATGTGCAAGAAGTTTTTTACATTAAACTTTTCTAAAGTCTTTTGAATCTAGTTCTTATTCAATTAAAATAAATAGTTTGAAATAAAATTATGTTATCCTCATATTAGAATGATAATTAGTGCCAAAAAATTAGTTCGTAGAATAAAGTTTCACGCCTTAACTTGTATAAATCCCACACATGTGAGATAGTTGAAAGAAAATAAAAATTCAAAATTTTTGAAAATTCTAAGAGGGAAAAATTACTAGTCGCGTAAAATGTTTCATTATATATCGCTTTTGAAGTATAAAATTTAAGTTTTCCGATAACGGGATTACAAGATATGTGAAATCACAATAAATTCTAGAATCATATTTCAACAAATATACGGTAGTTGAGAACTAAGTTATTGGTGACACAACATATGATAAAAGTCATGTATGATGACAATTTCAAACTTAGCTTTCTCCCGCCTTTCTTTCAAGTTAACTTAGTTCATTCCTTCTATCATGATAAGAATGAGGTCTATTTATAGGATTCGAGAGATATTTTGGTTATTATATCTAAAATCTCAAAACACTTTATCTGGACGGTTATCGATCCATTTGCTTATAGATAATTTTTGGTGATTTGACCATTTAAATGATCTCGATTTGAGTGATATTGTGTTGGATTCGTCTTGTTGAGTCGATTATTATAAAGCGCGTCAAATTTAAGTCATTTGATCATCCAATCGATTTTGAAGTTTTCGTATGTAGCTTTTCGATTTGAGCTCATTTGAAATTTGATTCGATTCTCGATTTTAGTGTTATTGGACTCATTTCTCACGTTTAATTAGATTATATATATGCTTTAACTTGGTATTTCGTTTGATTTATAAATTTTAAAGGGATATATCATTTGTCCTCAGTATTTTGTTTGATGATAACTTTAATTTCATCCAAAATAAATTTAATAAATTATTAAAATATTATTAAAATTTTCAATAATGTATACTTTTTTTTTTATTTTTTTAATAATTACTTATTTAATTTAATTATTATTTATTATAATATTATATATATATATATATGAAGAGATTTCTTCTTTTATTATTATTATTTTTAAAAGATGATGAAGGATTATTTTATTTTATTTTATAAAGAATTTGAAAAGTCAAATTTCAAGTATAAATACCCCAAAGGGTAAGAGAAAACTCGCTTTTCTTTTCTTTGGTAACTTCCATCTATAACGTCACCCCCCTCTGCTTGTTTTATTTGATTTTTTCACTGTTTAGGCGACGCGTAATTCAGCTCGGTAATTCCAAGTTACAACTTTCTAAATCTTAGAATCCTCCATGACTGTATGGTGCGTGACCCCCTCAGACTCCAATTCTTTCCGCCCAGCGGTTTAAAATTTATTGATTAGGCGACATTCTAAATTCAGCTCCAGATGCTTTTAGGTTCTTCCAATTTTCTTTAAATCCTAAAATCCTCCAACTATGTGATTTTCGATCCCCTCCAGTTAGGTTCTCTCAAGTTCGTGTTTGAAACTAACCCTTGACATATCCTAAATTCACGGGCTTTAGTTTCATCTCTTATGCTTATTAAGGCATTTGCCCTTAGTATAAAATGTATATATTTTTCTATAAAATTTTGCCTCTAATAACAACAAGAATCATATATCATTTTTAGATTTTGACTTGAATGGATTATGATTTATGTATCTCCGAGATTTTGGTATACTTTTATCTTTTGAGGCTTTTGTTTTTAAAATTTTTCGTATCTTAGCTTTTATCTTCTTAGATTTTAATGTATTTGTACCTCGAGGTTTGCTTTTGAGATTTTTGTATCTGTACCTTTACCTTTACCTTACTTTTGCCTTGAGATTTATGAGTGGAGATCCCTGTCAATCACTTCTCTTGGAATTTTTCTAGTAAGAATTTTGTCCACATGTAGGCTTTCTCATAAGTATGCCTTTTGGGAGGAATCCATAAAGAATTTTTGTCTATTCGAGATTATTTATTAGAGTGTTACTCGGTGATATTTAATTTATGTGGAAGAGGTTAATAATTTTAACTCTTATCCAGGGTTGTTTTATCAAAGTTATTCGATGGCGTTAACTGTATGAAAGATTAACATTTTGATTCTTTTGAGATTATTTATTCTCCGATGTTAACCTGTGAAAGAGGTCAAATCAAAACATTCGTTTGAAGTTCTAGTTAAAGTTGCTCTTTAATCTTTGCTTTATTTTTGATGAGTATGATTGAAGAATCATAATTTGCAAAGCTATCTTTTTTTTTTTCGTGTTGAAATTACTCTTCATCATTGACTTACTTCTCAACTAAATCAATTAGATATTGAATATTGATTTAGATGATCTTTTGAGATTAAGGGTTGCCCCAGCTTCTAATAAGAACCGAAAGATCAACATTTGATGTTTCTTCATTTTCATGTGTTATTCAGTAGAATTTTCTCCATCATATAGATGGTACCTCTCTTAACATGAGATCATGTCAATCATTGTAAAGATGTAAATGAAATGTTTCCCAGATGGCGTCAAACGCGTGTAAAAAATCGATTACGGTAGAATAAAACTTCACGCTGTTTGTATGAAAATTCATACTACAGATAGTTGAAAAGAGAATAAGAAATTAATTTTATAAAATTGTATGTGAAATCCTAATAATGAGAATTCTGAATCGGGTTATAATAAATCCTTGTTGGTGGCGGTTAAGCGATATGATAACAACAATGATGATGAACTTGAACTTGACTTTCTCCCAACTTTCTCCCAAGTTTGTTTCTAGCTCCTTCCTTCTCTTATGACAAGAATGAGGTTATTTATAGGATTCGAGAGGATATTTTGGTAATTATAGGCAAAATCTCAAAACACTTTATTACGGTTATCGATTCATTTTATCATGATAGTTTGTTGAGGATTTGACCATTCAAATGACCTCGATTTAAATGATCTTGCTCGTTGGATTCTTTACCGTCATTCGATTCGATTATAAAGCGCGTCAAATTTGAAAGTCATTTGATCATCAAAATTTTGAAATTTTCACGTAACTTTTGGGCTTGATTTGATCCGATTCTAGCGTTATTGGATTCATTTCACTCGTTTAATTTGATTGTATCATACTTTAACTTGATATTCGTGTTTGATTTATAAATTTTAAAGGGATATATAAATAATAATTTTTGTACAAGTGTCTTGATTTCATGTGTTACAAGTTGTCAATCAATACATCAAAATTAGTAGACAATACAAGTTAATTTTAAGGACAAACATACGTAAACTAAAATTATTAGGCATTCATAATGTTTTGTTTGTAAAGATTATACTTATCAATGTCTTTAGTTGTATTATCTGATAGTTTAGTTATATTTGTCTTATAATTCTGTTATTTAGTCTGATGCTATTGAGCTATCCTTTGAATTTTACCACGTGTGAGCTACTTTCTTTTGCGGTCTTCATTATTTTGCCAAATCTCCATTAGTTTCCCATTCTGATGCTTTTGAGCTAATGATCAGAATGCATTGATTTTTTTTTTCTTCTTCTTCAGTGCTGCTGTTCATATTCATGGCAATTTATTATTTCACTGTTGATATAGTGAAGAAATTAATTTAGCTTCGATGGCTGCCCTTAAATATGGACGTGATTAATGATTATTCTCTTATCCTACATTGTAATATTTGCATTATGATTAAATTAGTTCAAAATAATATTTTATCATAAGCGCACCAATCATATTGAGACTCTCACTTCCGTTTGTTGTGAAGTTATTTTTCTAACATTTTTCATCTTATTCATGTGATTACTTGCACATCTTTCACCATATCTTACTCTTAAATAAAATTTCCCACCAAACTCAATTTCTCATTTCATGTTTCTTCACATTTATCATTCTGCACAAATAATCTTCTATAATATATAATTATTCTTTCATTATATTTTACCTCTTATATTATTAGGCATTTTTATTTGCTTGCACAGACAAGATATCAATTTTATCCCATTCAACTTCATCCAGACATCATCAACATAGAACATAAATTTTATTTTTATAAAAATATCATCAAACTTTGCATGGCACATGGCATTAAGATAAACAGCCCTAATTTTATTATAATCACCACCTTACATTCAAAATTCTTTCTAGAGAGGAGACAAAAAGAAAGATTTACACAGCATGCAATTCTTCTGTATTTATATATATAACATCATACTTAGTATTCATTTTTAAAGATGATAATGATGGTATTTTGATGCGTGTTAAACATTTGAGTGTTATGAATGTAAATATCAAAGTTTAGGGGTTAACTATGTAAATATATAAAAATTATATCTATGTATGTATATTCTTTTTAAAAAAAAACTGAGCTGACAGCGGCAATGCAGATGCCTGCGGGAGTGGGGGAGCAGCACCTGTAGCTGATGGTACTGCCATAAGCAGGATGTCTTGTGCCTGCTCTTAAAGAATACCAATTAGTCCAATCTCATACATACATTGCACACACACATTGAAATGACCTGTTCTTTGGCTGCTAAAAATAAACAAATAGAACTCTTTTGGTTGTGTTTGATTGGATAATAAAATTAAGTTTATTTAATTTTAATAGGTACGTATATTTAAAGATGCAAATATGAGTAAGTTTTTGTTGGATCATGTTTGGCTCAACACTAGTTTGATTTTACTTATATGCATCATGTGCATGTATACTTGTATTTATGTGTTAATTTATATCCAAATATTATGCACGTTCATTTTATGCATTGTAATGTAGATATGAACATCTATGTGAGTGTGTATTTTAAAATTGTATGTAATTTAACACGTAAATTTTAATACTTATAACATACATAATACTTAAATCTTCAATATCATATAAAATGTTAATATTGCTGTCTTTTTTAAAGTGAGATGTACTTTTTTATGCATTATAATGTATTTTAAGGTTGTAATTGAATTGAGTCGAGTAGAACAGAGCATTTGTTTGTTCAAATTCCATTTCGCTTATCAACATCTTGTCCGAGCATGGTTTGAGCTCGGTTCTAGTACAATGCGAGCTTAGTTCATGTTGAGATGATTGAGACTATTAACGAGCAACTCATACAAAATAAAGGAGCCATACGATCGTTTGGTGTGGCGGTGACAATCTTTGTTGGTGCCACATCACCCAGCCGTTTGGGCATTGCGTTTCACTTACGTTTTGAAAATTTTGTGAAAAGTTTCATTTTTCAACTTGACTTGGTTTCCCTGGGGTGGTCAAAAGCTGCAGTTTTATTTTTTGAAAAAAAAAAATTGTTGGTCTCATCGCAATTTTGAAACAGTAGATTCTTCTCAGGATCTTCACCATTATTTTTTCAAGCTAAATTGATTTAATTGTCCCAAACAAATTTTAATTGAGTTTGTTCATGAGTTATTTATTTGAAAAATTAAATAAGCTATATTAAATAAAGCTTATTGGGCCTTAAAAATAAATTTGAAACAATGTTGTTCTCAAAGGAGTTTTAATTGAGACTTTTAATAAGCTTGTTAATGAGCTTGGAATAATATTGTTTGTCAACATAAATGAATAAAATAATAAGTTATTCAAATTTGTTCATTTAGATATGCAGTGTTTACGATAATGTTCAATCTTGTTAATTAATCGAACAATCATGCAAGCTCTATTCAACTCAGTAAGAGTAATTTGTCGAACGCTTGGTTCATTTATAAATCTATTTGTTATATATATAAATATCAAATTATAAGTATTAGATATATAAATGAATAAAATTGTGTCATATATATATATATATATATATGTAAATTTTTCATTATAATTTATATATAACATTCAACTAGAATTTTATGAACATCATGAATGGTTTGTGTTTAGTCTAATAAGTTAATGAAATGATTATACAAATAATCCTGTTTACTTAAAGAAATGAGCTGAGCTGAAAGATATTTGAGCAAAGCTTATTTACACCCTTGTCTTCTCTGTAGTATCTTCATCATAGACGTTGACTGATCCATCGTAGAAGATGATAAAGCTGAGCACCATTGCTAACAGTCTTCATTGCAGAATTGCTTCAGAACGAACCTAAGGGTATCCGTTATAAACTTCTACTTTAACACAAATAGAAAAAAATCAATTAAAGATATTTGATAAGGGCTCATTTGATTCCTTGAAGAGAGAAAATATGTTTGAGAGAGCGATGATATCATTTTCTCAAAATTGAATATATTTTCACGCAATTAAATGAGCCAAAAGTTTTTTTTCCAAATATGCCTAAAGAAGGACAAACTGGAAGAATTAGCCAATAACTAATCCTTGCACACAGGAAAGAGAGCCGCAAAATGTTGTATGATTTTAGAAGATTTTACACAAATTTAGATTCATTCGGAAGATTCTAGAAGGACTTATAGGATTTTAGATATTTCGATATTATTTTAGAAATATTTAAAATTATTTAGAAGCTTCTGAATGCTTAATGATAGTCAAGAAGTTTTGAAATTATATAGAATATTATAGAAATTAAAGGGGTAATGGTGGAGTCTCTGAAACTCTCTAGAATGTAGTAGATATTTTGGAATGATGTAGAGTATTTTAAAGATCTAGAATATTTTAGTGTTGGGAGATAAAATTAGAATAAATAAAGATCAGAACAAAACAAAAGAAGATCTAGAAGAACACTAGAATATATGAAAAATTCTAAATAGTATATCGCATCAAAAAATTCACTATGAAGAAAATTGAGATGAATTTTATAAATCTCTTTTCACTTAAGTTTCTTTAGTAGTTTTCACGCCTTGCATAAGCCAGGGCACATTTACAACAGTCGAGATCAAAAAAAAAAAAAAAAAAAAAAGCGATTGAAATTACTTTAAACGCTCGAAACTTGATTATGTAATTTTGCAGCATCACGACATTGTGCTACAACACTAATGTGTTGGCCTTTTACGTCATTTTGGTGTTTAATGTTCTTGCAAAGACGGCATCAGGTGTTGGCCTCTATCCTTGATAATCAAAATTTTCATAGTAATGCGTGTCTAAGCACTAGTCACTAGAATATTATTATTATTATTGGCTATGGGAGTGTGCTAGCTTTACTCAAGCTCTAAGAAGGAGGTGCATTGTCCCTCGACTCTCGTGAGCTTGATTGGTAAAATTAAAGATTATATCATTGCGTGCTAGAAAACCGAGAGAGTGAAAGTTTACGCGCTGTCGATTAGTACACCTGAGTAATTAATGCGAAACAAGACACTCATTTTAATTTTTAAAACCTCAAAAGAGAAAACCACGCTAGCCCTCACTATGTATCTGTTTGAGTACAAAGTCTTCCCGATTACTGAGATTACAATTACATATGAGAGGACAACAACGTGACAATGATCGAGGTTGTAATAGTTGCGGTAATAGGTGGAGATGGGGACAATTAGCGATGATGGTGGTTGATGTGAGCGGGGTGTGACCTTGCTTGGAGGATCTTGAGCTTCTTCTTCCTCCTTGCTTAGCTTTTCCTCTTCTTCCTTGTTTGGATTCTTCCTCTTCTTCCTTGCTTGGACTTGTGGCAAGGATCGGACAGCGGTGGCCCGGTGGTGGTTGACACACCGTTGGCGGCTCCTCTTCTTCACTTGTTTATTTCTCTTCTTCTTCACTTCTCCCGTTCATGTGAGGGATAGAGTTATTTATAGATGGGAGGAGGCGTTTATGCAAAGTCCGTGCCTCCTCTTGATCGGACGGCTTAGAATGGTTCCTTCGATCATTTGATGTATTTTGAGCATTTGGATGCCCAAATGAAGTCGAATTATGAGATCTTAGGCTCGTTAGATCCATCGTCGAGCCTTCGATTTATTATAAACACTCTATATTTAAGAGCTATTTTGGGATGTAATTGATATCCCAAAGATTCCAAGGATATTTCAAGTGCTTAATCTCGATCGGTCTTGACTCAATCGTCGCTTTTGATATTAAGATTGGGACTTTGATTAGCGGTATTTTGAGCACCATATCGGTTGCCCCTATTTTGGATGAGATTGTCTTAATCATCCAAAATATATCGTCAATGACCAATATATTTCAAATATTCATCCAAGATTACGATTATGGAAGCAAATCTTCTTTGGCATGAGATTACGAGGTTATGAATTTATTTGAATGCTCACGGAAGTTTTTTGGGCATTTTTGGGGTCCGTAAAGTGGGCGCTCTCGGCACGAGGCGCTGCGGCGCGGCCCAGCGTCTGGCCGGCGCCTTGCTGCTGAGGTAACAGCCCGATGGGCGATGTCGACTCGAACCCGCATGGTACGAGCGGCGCGCCGCTGGTCGCGCGAACGGCAGCGGCGGTCGTCCGTGAGCGCTTCAGGTCAGAGCGCCGCTGATCGCGGTCGGGTCGCGTTAATGACGCGTTGGTCGGGTCGTCGGCAGTCGGGTCAGCCAGTTGAATCGGCACGGTTGTCACTGACTTCCGGGTCATAAGAGAGGTCGCTGGAGTTCGCTGGCGGTTGAGTCCGGTTCGGCCAGCATGGGTCTGGGCCGGGCGGATAGGCCAGTCAGCGTCTTGTAGCCTTGCGCCTTGGCTCTGCCGCCATGGCATGCCCAGCAACGTCTGAAGCGCGCCATGCTCGTGTGGCCAGCCCGGCGCCCGAACTGGCAGAATTTTAAAGAATTTAATCTGAGGGTTTTTACCCATTGTGAGGGCTATAAATACCCAGGTGAGGGAGAAAGGCATACCTTTCCCTCTCCCTTTCTTCTTGAGTGAAAGTCCTTTGGTGGCGTCGAGAGGCGATCAGACCTACGGTCATCTGACAAGGCTCAGGTTCTCCACGAAGGGTGTAAACTAATGGAGGCCAGGTTGAAGGCGTGACCAGCGTTCATACAAAGGCTCGGTTTCTCCCCGAAGGTGTAACCTAGTCGGACCGGCCGGGATTGGCGATCAAGACCCAAGAGCTCGTTCTCCCGAAGGTGTGTAACTAGTGGACCGGGGAAGCGTCAAGGCCCGATGCGTCGTGGTTCCGGTTTCCGCCTCGTCCGGTTTCTTCCGTCGGACCGTCCGGGTTGGAGGCGGTCGAGGCCCATACGTCGTGGTTCGTTCTGGCCTCGTCGATTTCCGGTCTCGGATCGTCCAGGTTAGGGCGGCGGTGAGCCATTCATCGTGGTTCCGTTCCGACCTCGTCCGGTTCGGTCCCGTCGGATCGTCAGGTTAGGCGATGAAGGCCCATGGTCGTCGTTTCGGTTCCGACTCGTCCGGTTCGGCCCGTCGGATCGTCACGGGTTAGGGCGATCAAGGCCCACCGGACGTCGTGGTTCCGTTTCCGCCTCGTCCGGTTCGTCCGTCGGATCGTCAGGTTAGGAGCGGGACCTGTATACGTCGTGGTTCCGGTTTACCTCGTCGACCGTCCGGGTTGAGGCGATCACCGGAGGCGAAGGCGAAGATGCTCGATGATGGCGAGGATAATCGGCCGACGATAGTGGTGACCGGCGGATTCCGGCGATAATCGGAGAGTAGTAGTAGCGGCGGTAGTGAGTGATGACCGAGTGGTTGCGACAGCGGGGTGAATCGGTCGCGCATAGCGATAGTAGTCGGTGGCGGGTGTCGGCCGGTGGCCGGAAAATGGTGGTGAAGCAACGAAGATTGCCGGTGATGGTTCAACGGTTGATAATTGATGTCATTAACATGTTAGAATATAATTGAATCCGAGGATTTTTTATCCGGTTGTTTGTCGAGTGTTATCCGATGACATTAACACTAATGGAGTGGGTACAAAGTTTTGACCTTTCCTAGGTTATTGGTGAATATTATTTCGTTGACGCTATGGAAGAGGCCGTGGGAAGTCCACCGGACTTTTGACCTTTCCGGTTGTTTGTCGAATTTTTGCTTGATGACATTAACCGTATGGAAGAGGCCGCGGAAGTCCACAGGACCTTTGACCTTTCCTGGATTGTTAGTCGAGTTTTTACTGATGGCGTTAACCGTATGGAAGAGGTGGAAGTCCACTGGGGCGTTTTGACTATCTGGGTTGTTAGTCGAAGTTTTTTCGATGGCGTTAACGTATGGAAGAGGTCGTGGGAAGTCCACCAGGGCGTTTTGACTATCCCAGGTTGTTAGTGAGTTTTTTTCGATGGCGTTAACCCGTATGGAAGAGGTCAAATTGAATCCGTTAAGGTAGCGGTGGCGGCTAGCGTCGGATGTCAGCCGGATAGCCGATATGCGATAACCGGCGAAGATTGCCGATGGTGGCAGCGGTCAGCAAAGTAATCAGCGAGATGACGCTATGGTTACGGCCGAATGGTGGCGGCAGCGGCTGGCGTAGCAACGTAGTCAGCAGTGCCGCGATCAATAAATCGCATGATGACCAGCGACAAGTGATACCGGCGATGGCGGCGATTCAGCAGCGATAGCCGGCGCAGTGGTCAGCGGATAATAAAGCGAAATATGGTTCGCAAGAGGTGGTCAGCGCAGCAATGCCAGTAGTCAGCAATGCGGCAACGTCGGTAGTCAGCGGATGGCAGCGACAATGGTGATACCGGCGATGCCGGCGATAATTGGCAGCGATGCGGCGGCAGTAGTCGATGTTGGTGGCCAGCGACGATGAGGATTTTGACCCATCCGAGGTTGTTTTGAGTGTTATCCGATGACATTAACTCGGTGGTACAAAGTGTTTTGTTTTGTTTTGTTTTTTTTTTTTTTTTTGTTTTGTTTTTTTTTTTGACCTTTCCGGTTGTTGTTAGAGCTTTTTCGATGACATTAACCGTATGGAAGATCAGAAGTCCACAAGGACATTTTGACTATCTGGGTTGTTTGTCGAGTGTTTTCGATGGCGTTAACCCATATATGGAAGAGGTCGAATATTGCATGAGCTTGTAGCGAGTTGACCATTGATCTTTGCCTTTTCGTTGGTTTTGTGACTTGCTCATCTTTTGAGATTAGAGTTGCCCCAGTTGATGTTATTATGATTGATTCTTTTTTAATTGGCGTGGATATCTTTGTTGAATGGGCTTTCGATTTCTTCTTTTGATGGGGCTATTACGTGTTCCTTGGGGTGCTTTATGTCTCTCTGCAGATTATCCAAATTGTTTTGCGATGTGCATTAATAGCCTCATCGGTGAAGATTTGTGCTTCCACGATGAACTAAGTCGGCATGACGGACCGTGTCCCCATGAGTGATGAGTAAAAAGGCCACGACGGAGCCCTCAAGAAAAACTCCTCTTAATAGTTGAGTTTACTCAGGTATTTGGCGAGCTTCTGGAGAACCTCTGGAAGTATTCTTTAAGTGATTCACCCTCGCTTTTCGAATCTAGGAAGATGGGAGGAATCTTTAATGATTCTCCGATTTATGAAGCTCCACAAAGAATCGGCGAGTTGTTAAAGGTATGGATGGATCCCCTTGGAAGAGAGTAGAACCAAGTGCGAGCTTGCCCTTTGAGGGTACAGAAAGACGACAAAGCGGTGTGTCGAGCGTTGGATATGCATGATAGTCTGTAATGGTCGATGTGTTCAGTGGTCATAGGAATCAATGCTGGAAGCTTGAAACCTACGAATTGGATGTTGAAGAATTGCTTTAAAGGTGAGGACTCCTCATAACCGGTGTGGGTGAAGATGATTTTCTTGAAGGTGAAATTCATCTTGCATTAAGCGTCGTACTTGCGAATGTCATGTCGGCGATTAACAAGATGAGCATGTGAAGCTTCAACAACGATCTGGATTAGTAACCGGTTGGTACGCGATGGATGAGTGGAACTAGCGTTTCAGGAGATCCGTTATGGTTTCCTTGCGGAGGAACTAACGTCGGGAAGATTAGCATTTTGACCTCCTCTCAGCAACGACCGATCTTGGGGTTCATTTGTCGAAGTTCTTGTTGTAGTCCTTTGGCTCGATCATCTTATTTTGGGACTCCTCCATTCGGCGTACGATCCTCCAAAGAGATTCCGTTCGCCCGTCATGCCTATCGAGGGATTGAGACAAAAACTTGCGTTCTTGGTTGGGGGCGGGTTTTGAGAGTGGGGAGTTGGGCGAGGCTCCGTTGTGGCAGTGTTGCTATTGGCCATGGCGTGGATATTCCGGAGTATGATTGAAGGTTTTTCATCCCTGACGGCAAACTGCGTGCTAGAAAACCGGTGTGGTAGAGTGAAAGTTTACGCCTTAGCTTGTCGATTAGTCCACACACGTAATTAATGAGCGAACAAGAGACACTCAATTTTAACGTGGAAAACCTCAAAAGGGGAAAACCACAGGCTAGCCATAAAAGCTTCCACTATGTATCTGTTTTGAGTACAAAGTCTTCGATTCTGAGATTACGAATTGCATATGAGAGAGGACCAACAATGACAATGATGATCAGGTAATAGTTCTGCATAATAGGTGGAGATCGAGGATTAGCGATGATGGTGGTTGATGTCAGTTGAGGGGTGTGACCTTGCTTGGAGGATCTTGAGCTTCTTCTTCCTCCTTGCTTTTTCCTCTTCTTTGTTTGGATTCTTCCTCTTCTTCCTTGCTTGACAGTTGGCGGCAGGATCGGCGGTGGCGGCGGTGGTGGTTGACAGTTGGCGGGCTCCTCTTCTTCACTTGTTTTACTCTCTTCTTCTTCACTTCTCCCGTTCATGTGAGGATAGAGTTCTATTTATAGATGGGAGGAGGCGTTTCTGTAATTTATGCAAAGTCCAGGCCACTCCTCTTGATGACTTAGAATGGTTCCTTGATCATTTGATGTATTTTGAGCATTTGGATGCCCAAATGAAGTCAATTATGAGATCTTAGGCTCGTTAGATCCGCTCGTCGAGCTTCGATTTGACTATAAACACTCTATATTTAAGAGCTATTTTGGGATGTAATGATATCCCAAAGATTCCGAGATATTTCAAGTCTTGTCTGTCGATTGGCTTCGAATCAATTAAACTTTTGATATTAAGATTGACTTTGATTAGCGGTATTTTGAGCACCATATCAATATCGTAATACTCTTTTTAATTAATATAATTAGGCTCCACAAAATAATATTAATGTGACGAGGAGGATTATAAATAGAGAGTCACCTCATTTATATTAATTCAAGTGGGTTCAACTCATATTCTTGTATTCTAATGAGCATTTACCATTTCTCTCGAAGTCTTTTTCATCTCCTCTTTTTGTTTCTTTTTTTTCTAGTTCAGTGTTATCTGAGAGACTGAATTATCATTAGAATGAATCTTAATAAGATCATATGATAACTTTGAATTTTTATGTGTTTATATATCTAATATTAAAATTTTAATTTTTGCATATATAATATTATAATGTTCAATATCACATCAAAATTATCATTTTCATTCACTTTTAAAAGAAAATATATATTTTTTAGCATAAGAAAATATTAGATGAATAAATATTTAATTTTATATATTAGATATGTAAATACATAAAATTATATGATATGTATATAAATTTTCATTTTTTTAATTAATGTTTGACTAAAATGATAATTTTTTTTTGTCAAGGTGTCTTGTTTATTTTTTATTTATTTTTATTTATTTTTTAAGTTTGTTTTATTGTAATATTTGAATTAATTACGCGGTTTTGAAGAAAAATAAATAATTTTATGACTATGCCATCATTGCGAAGATTCACGTTTCCTACAAATATCATTAATATTTATTATCTAATTTATATTTTCATGATGAGAGGCTTCAGCCATGACACGATCTTCATATTCATATTGTACTCTTTAATCTTCAACCATTTACAAAATTTTATTAAATATGATAAACACACATTTAATTATAATAATTAGCATATTTTTGTCCGACTGTGCATCATAATTTGAGATCTGATGATTATTATTTGAAGCATAATTTTTCCCTCTAATTAAAATTTGGGATTATATTAACTTTAATATAAATGCTCAAATGGCTCTATCATCTTAGCACATCAAATCTTAAATTTATTCATTTAGTTAATCCTGATTTAGCTTATCGATCTGGATAAAATGTCATTAGTGGAACATTTAATAAGGTCTGGTTTGAACTTTAGATAATCATAAATATAATTAATGCAATATAGTTGCGTTGCTGTCATCTAGATTAGGTAGGAAAATATATTAAATTTAGAAAAGTGATTATTATAGTTGTTTGGTTGAACTTTATAAATTTATGACTTTATTTTTTTTATTTAGTTGATAAAATGTAATGTAGTAAATGAAGGTTGCATCGATGGCGAGTCCTCGGTGACCAGGCCGGTCGGTATTGGCCGTCGGTATTTAAAGGCGGCATCAGCATCTTTCTTTATTGGTCGATGTATTTGGAATTAAATCGGCAATTTGAATCTTCATAAAACTTTTAAGTATTTAAAATGTTATATTATTGAAATTTTTTTACTTTACAAGGCAACGAAATGTTGAAAATGTATTTGGAATCTGATATTAATCGGTCAATAATATAAGTGTAAGTTATACTGATAATATAGTATTGGTCTATTGTCATTAATTATGTATTAGTTGATGTATACTATTATGTACATAGAAGCTTTGTATTTTCTTGCAGTTAATATTATATTAATATGTAATATTTTATAATTAATTTATAATAATTATATATTAATCGAGTATCATATGATGATATATTATTGAAATTTAAATATAGATTTATGTCCACAGATTATAATATCTCTTAAATTTATTGATTCTTAATGGGCCGACTTCTGTAGTAGTTTTCTTAAAATTAATCAACTGTCTATACAATTTTAAGAAATATTGCAGTTATGTTGAAATGTAATTTCTCATAATTAAATAATTGAAGATGTATTTTTTTTATGAGTAATTTGGTAATCTTCTAAAAAAATGCTTTAATTTTAATGAGATAAGGAAACAAATAAACAGTTGATTTATTGAAGGACGATGCAACAAGTTTAGTTTTACATAATTAACACACTTTTTTTTATTATTTATTTATTTATTTAAATTATGAGTGAGCCATGATCAATTGAAAAATATGAGTTGTGCATTTATTATGAAATTTAATATTTGAATAATAATTTAAAATTTTGAGAGGATGGTGACATATTTTTAAAATATATATATAAAAATTGAGTAGTTTGTAGTGCTGCAAATGAACCGAGGTGAGTTAAACATGTACATGTTCAAGTTTGAGCTTGTTTAATATTATCTAGTTCGAGCTTGATTGATCTTTTAAGAATAGTGTTCCGCGGCTTGTTTATCATTATCGATCTGCTCGATTTGAGTTTGTTCATGAGCTGGTTCAAATTTCGAGCTTCGGCATTTCGTTTAATAAAATAAAAGCATTAATCAATCCTTAATTGCTTGTTCAGCTTGTTGAGAATATGCATGTTTGTATCAATTAAAGCTTATTAAACCAATAATAATAATTTGAACAATAATGTTCACAAATAATAAGCGTGCTATCCTTGCGAAATGTTCATGTTTTGTGATAAAGTTCATGAATTGAATCGGAAGTTGTTGAAATTGAAGAAGAGTATTTTAAAAGTGTTTCTTGTTTGATTAGTTAATTAACGAATATGAATGAGCTCTAATCGGGTAGTCACGAATAACGCTAAACTCGATTTTGCGCTAGTGGTGTGTAATTGCTCATTTTAAAACACAAACAAACCATTGAAAACATGAAAACAATATATTTGCGTAGGAGTCATTGAGATAGTTTTTATTATTTATTATTTTTAAATTTAATTTATTTTGTTTTACTCATAAATGAAATAAAAATATATATTTATTATTTATTTATTTTAGTAAAAAAAATAAATAAATAAAATATGACACTCTTCTCTTTCTTCCTTCTTACTCGGCTCTTTGGTCCTTCCATTCTGAGTCATTTCTCTGTGCTTCTCGCCACTTCACTCGAGAAATAATTAATGGCGATAGCAAAGTTTACTAGATTCAAAGAAACATCTTCTCCCTCAAGCCGCATCGATCTCTTCTTCATTGCCTCCAGTCGGTGACACACTGATGGGATCTTCCTGCGCCCTAATGGCTGCACTCTCCTCGATCTGATACTGTTAGCTCAATTTAGGCTTAATCCACGTGAATAAACGTATCAAGAAGGAGAAGTCGTCAAGTCACTCCATCCCTCAGGGCCTCATTAAACATCTCGCATGTGACTTTCTGGAGAGTTCTATTCTTCTCACTTGAGTATTATTGAGTCAGAATGAAAGTCAAGTAAGTCTGTTAGCTTCAAATTTAGGGTGTCAAAATTAATATTATAACTCAGAGCAGACTCAAAAAAATCACTTTTTCGAAATATTTTTGGGTTGGTTGATCAAGAATTGACCGTTTGATTTTTTTGGATGGTCCACTCAAATTTTATTTGGCCATTAACTAGAATTTATTGAGCTTGACCATTTAACACTTTGTTTCTTTACAAATATATAAATAGATCGTTGGGTTTGTCGGTAATGAAGTTGAGTCAGTTTTGAAGTTTGATATTATCGGTGGGTTATTAACTCTATTGAATGGGGTTAATTTTGGTCACTGAGCGATCAATGATTAGATTGGCATATTTACCAAAGATTAAATTTGTATTTTAGCGTGATTAAAATCTTAATTAATGGAATAATGCGTTTAAAAAATTTAATAGGACTTTAGTTTGAGCATTGTCATGATATGTCGCAGTCATCTAAACACGATATTTAACTAAAAAACTTTTTTTTAAAATGAGAATTTATATACAGATCACACAATTCTTATATTTTTACATATCCTAAAATGGCAGCCCTCTCTCTCTCTCTCTCTCTCTCTCTCTCTTCTCTTGATAATTCACCTTTTTTTTAATATATAGTTTAAAATTATTTAATATATAAATAAATAATTTTTTAGTAAATAAATAAATTATATAAATAGTATATATATATATATATAATATATAATATATATATATATATATATATATTATTATTCTATATATATTAAATATTTTTTAGTTATTTTATATTTAAATTATATAAATATTTTTAAGTTTAGGATAAAATAAAAAATATTTAAAAAATATAATAAAATAAAATAAAACATATATGTATATATTATTTAATTAGTTATTTGTTTTTAAATATATTGTTAAATAAATAAAATAGTTTAAATTATAAATATTTAATTTATTTATATATTTTAGAATATTTGGTTGTTTATATTAACAAAAAATATATATAATTTATTTATTATATATTTGTTCCTTTTTCATTTTTTGTTTGTAAAAATTATTTTTTTTTTTTTTTATATTTTTTTATATTTTTTATTTTTTGTTTATTATTGTTATTATGGCTTATATATGTTATGTATTAATATATGTATATATATATATATATATATATATACATAATATATATATATATATATATATATATATATATATATATATATATATAATTAAAATATTTTTTATATAAATTATTTTTTAAAATTATATTTTTTAAATATTTTTAAAATTATTTATATAACTTTAAAAAATTTTATAATTTAAAATATATAAAATAACTAAATATTTTATAAAATATATAAATAACAAATATTTATATAATTTAAAATTTATTTATTAATATCTATATTTTAAATAAATAAATATTTTTATACATAATAGCTAATTAAATGTATATATATATAAATAATAAATTTTTATATATTTTAAATATTATATTATTTTATATAACTTAAAATGTTTATATGAATTTAAATAATAAATAACTAAAATACTTTATATTTTTATAATTTATATTTATTTATATAATTTTATTTTAAATAATTTAGTAAATAAATAAATTATATATATTTTTATAATTATATAAATAAATATATATATATATATATATATTATATTTTTTAATAATAATATATATATATATATATATATATTTTAATATATATATGTTTATTTAGTTATTTATATGTTTAAATTATATAAAATATTTTTTAGTTATATAAAATAATATAAAATAGTTAAAAATATATATAAATAAATAGTTATTTATATATATATATTTATTTAATTCTATTTGTAAATTTATTTTTTAAGATATATATTAGTTAAAAATAAATAATAAATATATATAATAAATTATATAAATATATTTTGTTGTTATATTTAAAAATATTTAGTTATTTATATATTTAAATTATATAAAATATTTTGTTATATATAAATAATTTAGATATTTAAAAAATTAATTTAAAATAATTTATATAAAATATTTTTAATTATAACATATAATATGTATTATAATAATATATATATATATATGTATATATATATATATATATTATATAATCTGTAATAATAATAAAAACAAAAAATAAAAAATATAAAATATAAAATAAATAAATAAATAATTTTATAAATAAAGAATGAATATATATAATAAATAAATAAATATATATATAAATACTAAATATTTCTAAATATATAAATAACTAAATATTTTTTTAAAATATTTACATTTATTTAACTAATTATATGTTTTAAATAAATAAATAACTAATTAAATATATATATATATATGTATATATATATATATATAACTATTTATTTATTATATATTTTAAATATTTTTAAATTATTTATCTAAACTTAAAAATATTTATATAAATTAAATATAAATAACTAAATATTATATATATATATATATATGTAATACTTTATTTATATAATTTATTTATTTACTAAAAAATTATTTATTTATTAAATAATTTTAAATTATATATTAAAAAAATTGAGGAGAAAATAATGACAGAGAGAGAGAGGGCTGCCATTTTAATATATGTAAATATATAATATTGATCTGTATATAAATTCTCATTTTAAAAAAAAGTTATTTACTTCATCTTTTTTAAGGGCGACTGTGACTTTCATACACAGTCAGCACCAGTCTGTTAAATGGGCGACTGTTATTTTTTTTAAAATATTTTTCAAATAAGATAATCATGCTTAAAAATATAAAATTTGCCTTAAATAATATTTTGCATATGTTTGATACGTATGAGTTTATAAATTAGCTCAAATATTAAAAAAAAAATTCTATTATAAAAATATTATATTTATAAATATAAAATTTAATTCTTAGATATATATATATATTTGTCATGATGTATGATTGGGTTGACATCTTCACATGTGGGCCATAGTAGTGGTCCACGTTGAAACCATGGCCGTTCAATCCAATGTAATCATGCAAACACGGTCCCACTCAAGCAGGCGCGACGAAGTGGCCACGTGAATTTTCCCAAATAAAAAGATAGGTCACGTGACTCATGCCAAACTGACTTCGATTGTACGAGCTTGGATCGCCCAGCATCAATCGCCACGTGTCTTGCAGTTATTCGAACTTTTAACTATTGGGGCAGTTTTCTATCCATTGCACTGCATTGTACGAGCTTTTCAATCCAACGGTTTATCTTTTTATTGGATGTAGGGTAGCTGTCCATGGCCGTTCAATCCAACTGTTTATTTTTCCTTCTATTTATATTTATCTTACTGATTAATTGGTATAGATTTTTTTTTACTCATAGTTTAGCATATATATATATATATATATATATATATATATATATATATATATATATATATATATATATATATATATATATATATTTGTAATATGTTATCTTACTATTTGAAATGAATTTGGGTGACGCTCTCAAATTCTTCAAAAAAAAAAAAAAACTGTAATAATTATTAAAAAATTATTATCTAATTTTTTTAAATAATAAAAAATACACCTCAACATAATTTTTTTTAAAAAAAATAATTTTATAACTATTTTTCAAATAATTACACACATAATAAAGTATGTTAACTATCAAATAATTATAATCAAATTTTTAAAATAAAAAATACGATACTTATCGTAATTTTTCAACTCTAACTTTTTTAGAGAACTCTATTGGTATATTTTGTACCAGCAGCAATTAATCTAAATAGACTTATAATCTTCAATTTATTAGTTATTATAGTTAATGCTTATAATACATCAGAATTTTCTTTTCGGATACATCCTCAGAAAATTAATCTGATCAAATGAATCTCAAGGCATTTTAAATCTTGATCTAATCACCCGATTTGACAAACTACAGTCAAGCGGCCGTCGATGACGAACATAGCAACATCGGCGTAGTCGATCAGAATCGAATCATTCGGATCAAGTATCGGGCATGAAAATGGATCCACGATCCAAATGGTCACCAAAGCGACATATTTATAGTCGGTCACTCGTCAAGCGAATCCAGAATCTAAGATCACCCAATTTGACATCATTAAGGCACCCGGATCATCAAAATACACGTCGGAGGGGATCGCCTTGGCCGTCAGATGGGAGTGGTTGGAGTTTTCCACGAATTTACAAGGCACGCCACTCCCAAAATCTATAAATGAGCTTCATTCTCACCTTAGAGCGGAATCGATTTGAAGAAGAGAGCTCGAGAACCATGGTCGACCTTGGCCTTGACTATCACCAGGTGCACCAGTGGTGCACGAAGATCGGGGCTCGCTTAGGAGATCGCCCCAGGAGATGCGAGGACTAGAAAAGACCAGTTCGCTCCTTTCTCACGAAGATCAGAGGTTGCTCCCAAGATCGGTTCTGCTTTTGGGAAACTTCTCCCGCGGGTTGGAGTTGGCCGATGTGTATTTTTCTACACTGAATATTGTTTAGCCCTGTAAACACCTTCTTCTCAGAACTAACGAGAAGCGACCGTATCTTTTGAACACATAGTGAAAGTTCTGGCCGGGCAAGGCCGTTTTCCCCGCGGGTTTTCCACATATAACCCTGTGTTCATATCCTTGTGTGTTGGATAATTTTTGGGCTGACGAAGATCTGCATCTAGGAATAAAATTCTCGCACACAAGTTAGCGTCCGTGGGAATGTTCCCATTGCTATATCTCCAATATGGTTGGTAAGCGGGGTTTGCTCCAACGCTCCTCATTCTGGGATCAGGGCCAAGTCTCCAACACTTCTCTACATAAGACTTACGTCCCCGGTGAGGGTCCGTCGGGCCCCTCTTTGGAAGATGCGTTCAAGGATGGAGGATTCCCGAGCGAAATTCTTGACTCTGCGAGGAGGCAAAAGCGTTCCAACGCTGGAAGAGCCACGGGTTCCGACCTCGGCATAATCAGTTTTCTTCACGAGAATGATTGCAGGAATGCGGATCAACAAGTAGAGAACCCTTGGCACCACATCCGGATCTTTGAACTTACGGATCACGCCGTTACTCACCCAGGCTGACACCGAATGGTGAAACTCCGCGTCATCTTCTGCGATGAACTACGACGGCCCAGTGCGGGAAGAGTTCCCGACAAACAATCGAATGATCCATTCTCCGCCTCTTCAAAACTTCGTCCCCGCTAGATCATCTCGATACCGATTGGCGAGATTCAAGCTTCCCGGCATGGACCCTTACGATGGCACAACCGTCCGATGCGAGCATATCGATCACTTTCGAGCGATCATGCACATTCGTGCAAATGACTCTGTCTTGTGTCGAGGTATTCCGACTCTCAAAGGGCAGGCTCGACTTGGTTCTATTCATTCGGGTGGTCAGATCATTTGGAGAGCTTCATGATTTTTTGTAGAGCAGTTCTGGCGAACAAGAGAATCATCGATTCATCACATCTCTCGAATCCGAGCGATGGAGAGTCCCTCGAAGAATACTTCCAGAGGTTCTCCTCACGGCGAATACCGAGTAGATCAGGAACTTTTGAGGCGTGCTTCTCGGAGGACTCCGGCGGATACTTATTCATTATTGCGGAGCAGTCCATTCCTATCTTTGGTCCACCAAATAGAGGCACAAATCTCCGGCGAGCTCGGTGCTCATCGAGTTTGAACCACTGGCGACAAGCGGAAGAAGGTTCCCAAAGGTGATGTTCAAACATCTCGAGAAAAAGAAGAGGCGACAACCTCCCCAAAACCTCCTCGGTGGCGACCTCGGATGACTCAGAGAGGAAATATCTGACTCTCAACCGTCATGCGAACATCCTACTATTGAGGAAGAGGATAGCGTCAGTGGCCGCGACCTTTAAAACACAGGTGGAAATCAGAGAAATTACGCCACTTTCACGCGGAGGGCACCAGCAAGAGTGCCACCTGGCGAAGGAGGAGATTGAAAGACTAATCGTCGGGGTATCTAGGCGTTTTATACAAAACCAACCTTCGTCCCAAATCTTTGGGGAACCGACTCAGGAACCGCCGTCGAGATAAAACAATTGCGGGAGGGGTGTTATCAGCCAAATATTCATTGCGCCTTCAAGAGCGAGCGAAGAAGTCTCGGGTTGACCATTCTATCACCTTTGATGATTTAGATCTAGAGGGGCTTCGCATCCCACATCAAGATCCCCTTGTCGGATCGGTGGGTGATCCATGCTTCAATATTAAGGATATTGATCGACAATGGGAGTTCGGTTGATGTTCTTTTTTACTCCACTTTCCTTAGCATGGGTATATAGAGAGAAGCTTCAAAGCGGCGGTCCATGGATTTGATAATCGGCGGTATTAGTGGAAGGGACAATCGGTCTTCCGTAACTCTTGGAGAATTTCCCGACCGCCACTTGATACAATTTATTGTAGTCAAGTGAGTCGCGTACAATGCAATATTTGGGAGACCTCTCGGTCATATTGGTAGTCACATCATTGCCTCACCTCAGATGAAATTCCCACCGGGCATCTGGTAAGTGGGAATCAATAGATAACTGGCGTCTATATCAACAAACCACCATTTCGTCGGTAACCCTCGTCGAGAACTTGACCTGAGATGAGGATGCCTCACGAAAGGGCTTCTCCGGTTGAAGATGTAATTTGTCTTCTATCTCGAAGTTGATCCATCGAAAGGTGAAGGTGGGATCGTTCTTTGTCTCTCGAAATCGAGAATCGTAGATTTTGCGTAAAATCAAGATATCTTTGCACGGGCGCTCGATATTACGGGCATTGACGGGAAGTCATTACGCCTCCCTCAAAGTTGACTCAACCTGGCGGTGTCTGAGAAGAAAAGAACCTTGAGCGATTGCGGTCATAGAACAAGAAATCACCAAACTTCGGAAGTCAAGTTCATTAGTCTCTACCCCACACGGTTGGCTAAGCGGTGTTAGTCGAAGAAGGGGTTCGGAGAATGTGCATCGATTACTGACGCAATGGTGCATGCCCAAAAGATAGCTTCCCCTTCCTCGTATCGACCAACTAGTTGATGCGACATCGGACATCGGATCTTTGAGCTTCATGGATGCCTACTGCGGCTACAAGCTCAGACAAATATTCGACCTCTCCACGAGCGTGGGGTAAGCGACAAAGGATGGGTCAAAATCCTATTAAATTGATCTCTTGCATAGTTGCGTCATCGGGTAACACACAAACAACCTGGATAGGTCAAAATCGCCAGCGGATTCAATTCAACCTCTTCCATGCAGGTTAGCGTCGCCGGGTAACACTCGACAAACAACCTGGGATGGGTCAAAATCACCAGTTCAATTCGACCTCTTCCGCGAGGTTGCGTCATGGGTAACACTCGACAAACAACACCGGATAGGTCAAAATCTCAGGTGATTCAATTCAACCTCTTCCGGGTTAATCATCGGCAAAACCGACAAACAACCCGGATATCAAAATCCGTGATTCTCGACCTCTTCCATATGGGTTAATGTCATCGGGTAACACTCGACAAACGACCCGGATAGGTCAAAATTCCTTGGTGGACTTCCTGCGATCTCTTCCATGCGGGTTAGCGCCGGCAACTAACAACCCGGAAGTCAGCGTCGACTTCAACCTCTTCCATGGGTTAATTCATCCTTCGACAACCTCGGATGGTCAAATCCTTGTTGATTCCCTCTTCCATACGGGTTAGCGTCGCCGGGCAAACTTCGACAAACAACGGGTCAAAATCCTTGGTGGATTCTCAACCTCTTCCATACGAGTTAGCGTCACGAATATAACGACCGACCGGAAAGGTCAAAACATACCCTCCACGAGTTAATGTCGCCGGGTAACGCAACAAACCGGATGGGTCAAAATCAGTGGATTCCAGACCTCTTCCACACGGTTAACGTCATGAGCAAAGACCGACAAACAACCTAGGATAGGTCAAATGGTTCTTGGTGAACTTCCTGCGACTCTTCCACGAGTTGCGTCGCCGGGTACACTCGACAAACAACCGGATGGGTCAAAATCCTGGATTCAATTCAACCTCTTCCACACGGGTTAACGTCAGGGTAACACCGACAACAACCCGGATGGGTCAAAATCCTCGGCAGTTCAATTCAACCTCTTCCATGCAGGTTAGCGTCAGCCGGGTAACACTCGACAAACAACCTCGGATGGGTCAAAATCTCGGCGGATTCAATTCAACCTCTTCCACGAGGTTAGCGTCATCGGGTAACACTCGACAAACAACCTCGGATAGGTCAAAATCTCGGCGTTGATTCAACCTCTTCCACGGTTAGCGTCAGCGGTAAAGACTCGACAAACAACCTCGGATGGGTCAAAATCCTCGGCGGTTTAATTCAACCTCTTCCATAGGTTGCGTCGCCGGGTAACACTTTCGACAAACAACCTCGGATGGGTCAAAATCTCGGCGGATTGATTCGACCTCTTCCATCTGAGTTCACGTCATCGCAAACACCACGACAAACAACACCGGATAGGTCAAAATCCTCGGATTCAATTCAACCTCTTCCGCGAGTTGCGTCGCCGGGTAACACTTTCGACAAACAACCTCGGATGGGTCAAAATCCGGATTCAATTCAACCTCTTCCACGAGTTGCGTCGTCGCCGGGTAACACATTTGCAAACAACCTCGGATGGGTCAAAATCCTCGGCCGGTTTAATTCAACCTCTTCCATCAGTTAGCGTCGCCGGGTAACACCGAAACAACTCGGATAGGTCAAAATTCTCAATGGATTCAATTCGATCTCTTCCATGCAGTTAAGCGTCATTGGTAACACTCGACAAACAACCAGATGGATCAAAATCTTGAGCGGTTCAATTCAACCTCTTCCACGCGAGTTAACATTATCGTGTTAACATCATTGAGCAAACACCGACAAACAACCTCGGATAGGTCATCCCATTGTCGCCGGTCATCACGGCGTAAATTCACGCGCCGATCTGCCGTCTGCTAGCCGGTTCGCATTGCCGCCACGTCGGTAGCCAATATCGTCGCCGGTCACTGCCGCCCGACCATCCGCGATCTTCGCCCGATCATCTCATTATCGCCCGGTCCCGACACCGCGTCGGCGTCCATTCACGTCGACTCACGTGTTAATTCGCTGCGACCACCCGTCGGCAACCACATTCGGTCGCCATTGCCATTCGCGTCGCCGGTCGTAGCCAACCGCCATCCGCCGTAGGCAATTTCTCGGTCACCACCAGCGTCATGGGACATCCCCGTTCGGCGCGGTCGCCATCCGACTCATGCGCCATGGTCATTACCAACCTCGTTGGTGGTGCATTCTGCGTCGCCGATTCGCATCGACCACCCGTCATTGCCACCACTTATGGGTCCGCGCCGACCACTATGGCGACCACCATGACGTGTCGTCGACCAAATCTCGGTTATCGTCTCCGATCGCCTCGAGAGGACGGTCCGTGGCCGGTTGGCCCTCGTTCGAGGGGTGGGCGTATGGTCTGATGGGTCTTGATGCCTCAAACCCGAACAGTGAGGGGTTGCGCCTCTTCGAGCCGGGCGAGATGGTGGATCTTGATCGCTCCAAAGGTCCCCGGTTCGCCTCTTCGAGGGGCTTGGTATCAGTGGGTCTTGATGCCTCCAACGGACGGTCCGCCAAAGGTTGGAGTCGAGGGAAAACGGCAAAATCTGTGGATCATCGCCTCAAGCGACCTTCTCTAAGGAGAAAGAGAAGGTGCCTTTCCCTCTTACCTTAGGGGTTTTATAGACCCTTCTAGGGCAAAAGCGTAAACCGCCCAAAACCGCCAAAATCGCTCAAAACCGTCAAAAAAAGCGTTGGGCCGTGGGCCAAACCCCGCTTAGCCGCGATCGCCCGCGCCGTCAGCGCCAGCAGCGCCCTGGCAAAACCACGTCGACCCAGGCCATGGTGTATCGCCGTCAGGGTCAGCCGATCCACGGCCGACCTCCGGTCCGCAGGTCAAAACCGATCCGGCCGACCGTCGGTCAGTGCATAACCTCCGACGGCATGCGACCGCCAGCCCGTCAGCAGCCGACCGCTATCGGCCAGCGTTACCAGCGCCGAACAGCCAGGACCGTTCGAGTTCCTCGACCAGCGCCGCTCATGACCCATTCGCGACCGCGGTCGTCGGCCGCTCAGCGACCGTGACGGACCCGTCGACCAGCTCCGCGACCGACCGCATCCGGACCATGGCGCGCTGGCGGCCGAGTCGCGTCTTGGCGCCCAGCCAGCCCTTGGCGCTGCGGCGTGCGCATGAGAACCCGTTCGCCGGATCGATCAGTAACCTCAAATATCGCACGCACATACATCGCATTTGCGTACGCATCGGCTTAGTTATAATATTGTCTTTGTTATGAAGATCTGTTCTCTCAAAATCGCGGTTGATGGACTCTCAAATTTCATTGAAGAATTTGCTATTTTCAGTATTTGACATATATTTTTGGATGGCGAGATAATGTCAAAAATAGAAAGCAACGATACATCCGGAAAATTAATCGATCAAGCGAATCTCAAGCATTTTTGAAATGCTTGATCTAATCACCGATTTCAGCAAACTTCAAGCGTAGTCTCGATGAGGCGAACATAGCAACATCAAGCATAGTCGTCGAGCTTGAATCTGGATCAGCTATCGGGACATGAAAATGGATCGATCCGAAATGGTCACCAAATTGACATATTTATAGTCGGTCGGCGGCTCGTCAAGGCGAATCCAAGATCACCCAAGGCATCATTAAGGCACCATCATCAAAATACACCGTCGTCGGGGATCGCGGCCGTCAGATGGGAGTGGTTGGAGTTTTCCGCAATTTACAAGGCCGCCACTCCCAAAATCTATAAATGAGCTTCATTCTCACCTTAGAGGAATCGATTTGAAGACGAGCTCGAGAACCACCGGTCGACCTTGGCCGACGATCTATCACCACCGGTGCCACCACCGGTAGTGCACGAAGATCGAGCTTCAGGAGATCGCCCCAGGAAAAAGACAGTTCAGCTCCTTTCTCCGAAGATCGAGGTTGCTCCCGAAGATCAGTTCTGCCGCTTTTGGGAAACTTCTCCCTTGGGTTGGAGTTGGCCGATGTGTATTTTCTACACTCGGAATATTGTTTCCCCTGTAAACACCTTCTTCTCAGAACTAACGAAGCAGGACACGTATCTTTTGAACACATAGTGAAAGTTCTGGGCAAGGCCGTGGTTTTCAACGGGTTTTCCGCATTATAACCCACGTGTTCATATCCACTGCTTGTGTGTTGGATAATTTTTGAGTTCTGACGAAGATCTACGCATCTGGGAATAAAATTCTCTACGCAACACTTTTCAAATTTTTTTTATTCGAGCAGAGAGTCTAGAGCTCCACTTTCTGATGGGATTCCAAAGAAAATATCACTATTACAAAAGCGTCGTGGCAGACAATAAATAATGCTGTTTGGTTAATGCTTATCATCATGACACATAGTGAAAAGAAAAGAATATACATATATATATATATATATATATATATATATATATATATATATATATATATATATATATATATATATCATAAAAATTATGTTAATTTTTTTATTAACATGTTTTTTACTTAGAATAATTTATGATATCATCAAACTAATTTTATGATTATATTGAGTATAGAGAATTTAAAATAGTTGTCTCGTAAGAATTTTGCAAAATATATATATATATATATATATATATATATATATATATATATATATATATATATATATATATATATATATTATGTTTTGGAAAAGATTAGCATGAATTTTAAAATGTATCTCCTTCCAGTGGAGAAATTATTTGATGCTGACAATTATCACCTTGCAGTTGAGAAATTTAGGTAAATTCTAATAAAATTTCCATTTTTCTCCAAATAATTTCTCAACCACTTGCTCGGGATACCACTCATTTTGCAAAAAAATCTTATAAAAATGTAAATTTTAATGACCCTAAACCCGGATTTTTATCATATCGGTCAATTTTAACAACTCTAACTGTCACAGTGAGCACATGATCGTGTGACACCTGACATCAATCACTGAAAATAACGCTCAAGAGCTGGTAAACCTCAGAGAAGGCTTTAGTACTCTCCGAGATTAAAATTTAATGCAGATATCATTTTAATTATTAGGCACAAGAATGAGTATCCAATAATCAATATAAATAATTACTGTGTGCTCGTCTTATATTCTAAACTTAGCAACACATAACGTGTATACAATATGTACACAGTAAGCCAAACAATTCTAATATCATATGCAATAATTTCCACATGGAGAGATGGCATGTTCACCAGGAAGAACAAGACTAACAGCCATTTTTTTTTTTTGGAAAGGGTATCCACTAACACCATCTTGTGGGTGGAATTGTTAATGATTAATCTTCGAGCTGCATCACATTCATCAGCCACTCTTATTTTCACTAATTTCTAATTCTGGAGGCTCACTCGGAGAGGAATCGAACTTCGGTCAGCTCGGTGCTCACCGGTAGAGGCGATGGAATGCGGACCATTTGAATCTCACTAGAATTTATTATCAATTTCTTATTATAGGGTTAAAGGCCAGAGGTCTTATGCGCCATTTTCTCTAAGAACTTGTTTAAAATGATCATAACCTTATTGGAGATACTAATGATAGGGTAAACCTGCTTCAAGATCCTTTAAGATGTGCTATTTTTAAATATAAATGAAAATTAGTATCTCAGTATTATTGAAAATGAAGCCCTATTTAGAGCTTTTGGAAAAGCAATTTGATAAATTTAGACTAAATTTTAAACGTTCAATTTTGAATAATTTATATTGAATCTTTGATCATAGATAATTTTTTCAATATTTAAGTGTCTTTGTAATCTCATAATTGTATAATCATAAGCTCGTTGGATTTCTCTTATCGAGCAACTAGATTTGATGTAAATATGTTTGATTTGGAAATCATTTTCTCTTCAACTAATATTTTGAGAACTTCTAATTTTACTTTAAGTGACTAATTTAAGCTCATTTATACTAAGATTAGACATCTTTTAGTGTCTTTACATTTGCCTCTTTTAAACATTCATTTTAATGGTAAATTTGCTAAAAATAGTGACAAATAAACTTTCTGATTTTTTTTAAAACATTTTTATTTCAAAATTTGCATTAAGATATGTGCTTTATCGAATGGATTTTTTTTTGACTCATTAGGTATATAATAAATATAATATTCAATATTGATATTTATTAGTTGAAAAAAATAATGATGGATGAGTGAAATAGCTCAATATTTTAGTTTTATATAAAGACACAATATGCACATGAATAGAACAAGAATTAAAAAAAGATATATTAATTTTATGTGAAAAAATTTAAAAAGTAAATAATTATGAGACCTAATATAGTTGAAATAATTACTAATGATTGAACTTTTTTTTTTTTGGAATGGGTATCCACCCGATCTTGTGGGTGAAGATGTCATTATTTGTCTACAGTCTGGCATTCATCATCAGCGTGTGTCTATACTTACTTTCCATCAGCCTCTGAGAGGAATCGAGCGGTGGGGGTTCATTTCGCCACCCACAGAATAAGAGACGGTGGGTTTTCATAATTACTAATGATTGGCCTTTTGAGGTTAGTTTTTTACAATATCTTCTTTGTCCCTAGTGTTATTTATGATCAAATTTGACTATATATATATATATATATATATATATATATATATATATATATATATATATATATATATATATATATATATATATATATATATATATATATATATATATATATATATATATATATATATATATATATATATATCTTAACAATAGTAGCCAATTTTAGTCACTTAAATAGGTCACAAATTTGGCCAAGTTTTTGACATAATTTATAAACATAATTCTGTATCAAATTCTATTTTAATTTTACTTAAATTTTGTGAATATATATGAATATCATCTTTTATTATTATTATTATTATCTCCAAAGTCTTATATTATTAAAAATGTGAATTATGTTTGTGTGGTTAAAATATTTCTTGATGAACGATAATTATTTATCATTCAAAAGTATTGATTGCTACTAAAATTTATAGTTAAAAAACAATGTTAATATCAGAGGCACATTTTGAAAAATGATTCTTTGACTCATTTCATCAATAAAATTCAGTGTAGCCTTTGTGGGATCGATGCAGTGTCTCCTAAACGACACAAAGCCTACTTTAAGATCCATCATTTGTGACATCGGTCGTCGATTTGAGCTATTCATGAACATTTTCTTTTCTTTTATATTTTATCTAAAACAATTAATAATGAAAAAAAATATTTTACATCTGTTTGAGATAGCTAAAAAAATAATAATAAAAATGCTATATAATAAATTGATATTTAAAAAATAATAATGAGTATTATAATTTTTTATTAATTTAAAAAATAAAATTATAATTTTTTAGCAGCACATTCTATCAAATTAAAAATATAAATATTTCTTCATAATTTTTTTAAAATACATTTAAAATATAACTTTTTAAACACCATTTATACTAAGATATGAACATAGAAAACTACTCCAAATATAACTTTAGTTTTACAAAATAAAACAAAACAAATCATCTTATAAAATATAAACAATTATTACAAAATATAACAAAAAAGCTATCTTATCCTAAGCTAAATTACTTCTACATCATAAGCTTTTTTTCTTCTTATTTTTGATTTAATAATTATAAATTTTATAAGTTTTAATTGCTATATATCTATGCAAGGATGTTCGTCACAATGTTTTAGAAATCGTGTTTTAATAATTAATCTTGATTTAAAAAGGCCAGCCGTTCTTTAATCATGCATTATTTTGAAAAATATGCAATTAAACTAAACAAATAAACTTGAATATTTTATGAGTTACATATTTTTATACATATTTTCCAATAATAGTATTTAATCATAATATTTTTAAGAAAATATTGTTATGATTTAAAAGTTAAATAGTGATAACAATTTAATTAGATAAGACATGTGTCATTTATAAAATAAATTATTACGTGTAGAGTCAGGTTGTAATTTTACATCCGCACTCTAATAACATTACATCATATAAGTGAGTATATAGCATTGTATATAATTTAAATTATGTACCTATTTATATATATGTACATAAACCGTATACTAGTACTTAAGATGTAGAGCAATATGACCTAATAATTTTTTTTATGTATAAATTATTAGGAGATTTACATAAGTATCACACAATTCTTATATATTTATATATTGAACATCTAAATTTCAATTTTACATATATATATATATATATATATATAACATTCTAATTTTAATATCACATCAAAAATATCATCATCACTCACTTTTAAAATTGAAATGCACGTTTTCAAGTATAGGAAAATGTTTGATAAGTAAATATATAATTTTAGATATTAGATATATAAATACATAAGAATTATATGATATACATATAAATCTCCTTAAATTATTATTTAACAGAGCAATCATGCATGTGTTTCTTGCGTTGGCCCGTAGAACTGTAAAGAATATCTATAGGTAGCGTAAACTATCTAATTAGGGTTTGGTTATTTATTTATTTTATTATTCAAAACGTGATTTTATATATTTGGCTTCAGATGCATTATGTCAGATTCTTCAATTATTGAACAGTAAGTGTATTAAGAGAATACACTCCTTGATTGAAGGACACTCGGCTCGTCTATAATCTTTAAACAGTGCAATTCAAAGGGAATATAGATGCATCCAGCTCATATCGTCCTTAAAATAATTTTAAACTAAAATCAAGCGTTTTTTATATTTATATTTCTGATAGTACATTTGCCGAAATATTAATATATATATTTTTTTGCAATGGTATCCACCCAACTCCCTATTATGTAGTGGGGATATCGTTGTACTAATCCTGTGACATCACATTAAATCACCCATACATGTTGTTTCTTTTTTTTTAGATATATCCGCGAAGAGGATTCGACTCTCACGTTCCATCCACACTCACTCACCAAATGAGCTAAGAGAAGATGGGTGAAATATTAATAATTTCATGCACATCACGCTTTTATTTAATCATACATATATAAATACAATTAGCACAATCACACTTAAGTTTCAATCTGACATGAAAAGAGAAACAAAAAAGGTCAAAAAAAGTTAACACGGAATACAATAATTTAGGTAGGTAGCACGTGAAACACATGCGCCGTACTTCAGGAAAATTGCTGCAAATATTCCAAACCTAATTTTAAATGAGTGATTATTATGCATCCACATTTATTTTGTATTGAGATACACATGTGTATATTAAAAAAAAATTAATAAAACTTTATAGATAGTTTTAGTACTATATACATGATACAAAATGAATATATAAAATATTTTAAATATAATTTAAAAAATAAAAATAGAAATATATAACTTATTATTATTATTATTTTAAATTATACTCAAAATATCTTGTTTAGCTATTATGTAGTGATATATGCAGTGCTAAAACTATCTCCTAATTTTTTTTAAAAAAAAAATCTTATTACACTCACTATGTATTCTAATACACTACAAATGAGGATGCATGGGTTCGACAATTTCTTTTAAATACTTCAATGCATTTATTTATTGTATTAGAGTGTAAATAAGATAAAAAAAAAGTGTCATATAACTTGGTGGGATTAAAGTTCCATCTAATTATCATGATAATTTAATTTAAGAGCAATTTATAACTCTTAATCATGATGATTAAGAGTACTGATTCAACTTAATTTTAAGAAAAAATTATGACTTTAAAATCATAATTTTAATGCTACAAAATAGGTTATAGTGTATCTCTAATTACTCTAGTACTCGGAGAAGAAAGAAAACTCATAACTTTCTTAATGATAATTTATTTAGAATATTTTAGATTTAAATATTTTACAAGACTGATCTTAATGAATTTTAAGATTTTAGAAGATATATCTTACTACTTGAGAGATTTAGAAAGGCATTTTGTGCATACTCAAATAAAGCATAAATGCATGCAATTTTAAAAGCATACATTATTTAATTAAATATAAATTAAATGCATTAAAAATATATATTTTAGATTTGTTTTAATAAAATACGATGAGGGTGAGCATGAGCTACAATGGATGATGGCATCAATGGGATCTAAAAATTTGGCAATTTTCAAATATGAAGACATATAAATTTTGAGATATTTCAGTTCACTCTGAATTTTATTATATATTTTTTACTTAATATCAAAAAAAAAAAGAAAGTAATTAAAAATCTGAGAAATATAATTCAATATCCTATTAAGGTATTCGACCAAAATTAAAAGAGTTGCTTCATCTAAACTCTACAAATATCTTATAAAATCATAAAATTCTGCAAATATCTTACAAAATATTAGTAATTTTCCAAGAAATATCAACATCTCACCCATCTTGTGGGTGAGAATCGTGTCACTAATCCCCGACCTAAAGCGTCACATTCATCACCCACGATAATGTGGGTCCTCTTGATGTTTCACGCTCCCGAGAGAATCGAGCAGCGGTAGAGGTTCTACCGCTACCACCAACCGAAGCTATGAGACGATGGGTGTAATTTAAACTCTTCAATAGGAGTCTCAAAAATAGAGTCTCTATCAAATGTTCCCTCACAACTCAAGGGCCAAAAAAATAAAAAAATGCATTGAGGGCTACATTATTATATCTTACGCAATTTTTTAAGAATGCCGTGAGTAAATTTTTCTTAAAAAAAAATTATTAGGGCTATGTAAATTATTTATATCACCATGCAAAGAATATACTAAGAACTAAAATTTCTTCGCGTTATAAATACACTCCACGCTTTCCTCAGATGCTCAGTCCCTCACCCTCAGTTCCTATCTCTTTCTGTCCCCTCACTCTGAAGCCATGGCAGCCACGGATGAGCACATGATCCTTCGGCACGACCAGGCGAGGTATCGCGACATCGCCAGCCATCTAGTGCTCCACCGGCGGCTGTCGAGGAACAAATTCGCCGAGCACAAGCACGGCGTTAGCACCGACCTAGACGAAGCGACCATCGATTGGGTCACCGCCCTCACTCTCCTCATCCAGAAGCTCCTCTCCGTCATCAGCTTCCCACTTATGTTGCTCGGCCACTGCGTCGAGCACTTCCTCAACCTCTACACCCTCAACAACGGCTTCTTCGGCATCTTCTTTCGCTGCCTCACATGTCTACCTCTTTCACTCCCTGCTTTGTGATTTTATTCCTCCATGTTTTGTCAATAATAATAATAAATCTCTTAGATTCAGTCTGAAAAGTGCTTCCGTTCGATTTTATTAATAAGATCTATTTTATTTTTGTTGCAAGCAGTTAATCTGGTGATTCCTAGACGCCACTCGAGTAATTTCAGATCCATCATCTGTCACATTGATGGACGATATGAGCTATTCAGAAGCATATATCTTAGTGATTTTCCTTCGATAGAGCCGGTACCAGGCCTCGATGTCAATCCCTTCAGCCTCTCCATGATGGCTGCCAAGCTCGCCTATGAGAACGGCGCTTTCATCGAAAACCAAGTTAATAAATATTGGAATGTAAGAAATGCACCATTTTTTTAAAAAATATTTTGATTTACTATGATTTATTTTACTATAATCGCATCAGTTATAAAAAAATAGTTAAATAAAAAATTTTAATTATTTAATATGAATTTTATATAGTTTTAATAAACTATTAGTAAAATAGCTTATCCTTGATTGTAGTTACTTATCAAAGATTTTGATGAGGATATCCTTTGTTAAGGGCCTGTTTAGTATTAATTTTATTTTTTTATTTTTATAGTCTTTAAATATATTTATTTGCTGTGCTTTTTTTTTTTTGTATAATAAAATTTTCTGACTGTATAATAAATTGATGCATAATACTTTAAAAGCATATTATTAAGAGTTAAAGTTCACAAGGTGATTGTAATTTAAATAAGATCTGTGTCATTTTTAAATTAATTAATCTACTCCATGTGCCTCAGGATTGGCCCTCATAAATATTATCATAAATTTGTACTGTTCCAAGTACCTCTTTATGATTTCAATATTTACTGATAAAGGCTTGTTATTGTTAATTAGCTCTTAGCTCACTTAACCTAACCTTTTTTTTTTTTTTTTTTGATATTTTTTGCAGATGCATTTTGTCAGATTCTTCAATTGTTGGAACAGTAAGTATATGTGCTTAAATTATTTTAAAAAATATAGAATTAATTGTATATATTTATTTATTAAAGGATATAATAAATTAAATATGATTGAACAAAAATTGTTTTTGAACAACTGGTTTATAAATAGAGTTCAAAATATATGTTTGAGTTCGAGTCACTTATTTAACAAATAAATTTTTCTGGCTTTATTATGTCAATCAAGAAATTTTAAATTTAAATTATTATACATGAGATTTATATAAAATTTTCATTATATTTGTTCAAATAGTTTAAAAAATAATTAAAAAGCTTAATTTTAAAATTTACAGAATACTTGAAGAACAGAGGAACCCAAGCCTTCATCTGCTGCGACAAAGCCGAGGACGCCAATGTCATCGTCTTAGCCTTTCGCGGGACGGAGCCCTTCAACGCCTATGACTGGATAACGGACGTCGATCTCTCCTGGCTCTGTATGGGAAAATTCGGAAAAGCTCATCTTGGTTTCATGAGAGCGCTTGGGCTCCAAGACGAGAAAGACGTCGAGAGAGGCTTCCTCGCGAGCACGCGGGGCATCATGAAGGCAAGCTACTGGCTTATTACGCCATTCGAGAGACGCTGAACCAACTACTATACAAGCACAAACGAGCCAGAATCCTCATAACTGGCCACAGTCTTGGCGGCGCGCTAGCGATTCTGTTTCCGGCGATATTAGCCATGCACGAGCAGCAAGGCATCTTGAACAGAATCCATGGCGTGATGACTTACGGCCAGCCAAGGGTCGGAGATGCGGAGTTTGGCCGCAACGTGAAGGCCGCTTTGAAGGACAGGTATCATAGGATGGTTTTAGGTATGATATTGTCCCTAGGGTTCCATTTGACAAGCCGCCCGTTGCTTTGTTCAAGCACTTCGGCACCTGTATTTACTTCACCAGCTGGTATGAGGGCAAGGTGCGCATGCTTCTGATTCCACCCTTCAGCCATTTTTTGTTTGGTAAAAGATGTTTTTTGTTTTACAGAATGTAATCAGAACTTGATCATGAAATGGCAGGTGGTGGAAGAATCTCCGAACTATTTTCATCCATTGTTCGTCTTCAACATGTACATGCATGCTGTCGGAGACTTGACGAAGGCTTTCTTGTTGGGCTATCTTCTGCAGGGTTTTGACGAGGGCTTTGTGTCTCTTCTGTATCGTGCCTCAGGACTCATAATACCTGGTCTTGCATCTCACAGCCCTAGAGATTACGTCAATGGAGGGACGATGGCAAAAATAATAGCTCAGAAGGTCGGCAACAAAGAGGCATAATGCAAGGTAACGTCGGACAAAAATTCTATGGTCTTCTTTTATATAAAAAAAGCCAGATAAATATCATCTTATTTCATGATAGTAGATTGCAGATCAAATTAATTTGAAAGAGATTTAATTTGAGATCTGTGTGGAAGGTCATATGTTCTGGTATGAGGTGATGTTTAAAATTTCTTATAAACATTCTATGTTGAATTTTTGTCCGACAGTATTCATGCAGCTAAGATGTATTGGGTTAATAATGTTAATCAGAAAACGAAGCCCTATTTTAATTTGGAGTTCATGTCCTGTCGTTATTTGTAATGTAATAGAGCTTAGTATGATACTTTTGTATGGTAATTTAAGGTTTAATGTGAACTGTATTCCAGCGTTGGATGAACTGTTTAATGCGGTCTGATTACCTTCCTTTTAAGTTTCTCATCGCAAAGTCTTCGGAAGTGTTGCTTATGCTCATGTGTTCGGCAAGAAGAGAATAAAACTGGATAATATAAGTAAAAGTATATTTGATCAGCCATGAGCCAAGCTCCTTAAGCTATAAGCTCTACAATCCAATTAGTAGTAAGGCTCTCATTAATAAGATATTTGGGATTGAAAACGTCAAATAGATAGTACAATTTATCTCCTTACTTTGAGAAGGAAGAAAAGAGAACAATGAAAGACTGATGAGACAAGAGAGGAATCACGTGAGTAGATTGCCTCACCAATCTCGCTCGTCTAAACATATACAAAGACTAAGCATCGATAAAACCTTCAAGTGAGAGTTTAAATTTTATGAGATAACTGAGAATCAATATGATATTAATTTTTTTTTCTTAAGTGCTTATGAATCAATAAGCTGTCAAAAAATTGTAGAACTCAAGTAAGAACTGAGTGGGTATTGATGATGATGAAATCAAAGCTAACAGAAAGATTGACATAAGGGACCTTGCTAAACTTTCACAAGGACACAATGCAACTAGAAAGAACTAGGAGTGCAAAGTGAAGAAAAATGCTAAAGGAGACATGAGGACATACATGACAAAATTGATGGCTAAAGGACATAAATCAAATATGCAACAGTGATCATGCATGGTAAGATATTTGATATTGTTGCACATCTTCAAACCATTTAGCTAATCATTTCTTGGTCATCCTTTTTTTTGGAGAAAAGGTGAGGGCTTTGCGAATTTCATTCCAAAAGTATAATTACAATACAAAATTGTAGAGAAGAGGAAATGCAAGCTATAAGAAAGCCTACAGACTCATGTCAGGTCAAAACACAAAAAGTTGGAAGAATAACTCCACTGGACTCGAGATACATAAAATAACTTATAGAAGAAGTAACTAACCGATTGTCCAACCGGTTGTGCCACCATCATCAGTGGAAACAGATGTTGGGGAATTGTTCGTCAAGTATAAAGTCGCCTTATAGCAAGTCGCTCCAATTTAGTCAAGAAAATAGGTTCCGTGTTTCAATTGGCACCATCCAAGGAGGGATCAACCGCCTCTTAGCTATGAAAGAGATCATGCAAACCTTGGATAAACATTTCCTTATCATCGTCCGGTTTGGAAAAAATCGTGACATGAGCTTTCCTTGAATACTCAGTGAGACCATAACCGGTGTGATAGCCCTTCCAAAATATAACATAATCGCTGCGATTCCATATCAAGAAAAAAAGAGATCCAATCAAGAAGGAGGCGCCAACCCACAAAATCTCCATGGCTAAAACAAGTTCCAGTTCCATCGATAATAGCACCCCAAACCAAAGCAAAACCCTTCAACCCAAGACCAATAAGCATACATCCCGTAAAGAAAAGACCGACTTCAAGGAACAAATATCACAAACAGTTCACAAATGAATAGAGATAACAGCATAAAATGAAATACCAAAACCAAAGAAAATGATCAGAAACCATCAGAACAACAAAAATGGACGAAACAACCATAGCAAATAAAACAAGACTCCATTTTAAAACACAGGGCCACACAACACCGAGTTGCCCAAATCGCTAAAATTTCTCACATGTTTCCGTAATAGATAAAAAACCCGTTGAGGCCAAGATTCTTCAACTTCCAGATTGCAGCTTAAAAGATAAACGCCTTAATTTTAAAACACGACCTTCAAAGGAGGTCTCCTTAGCCAAAAGCCTGTAGAAGTTTCTCACACCACAAAGTGTATACAATGATAGCCACCATAAGTAAGTAAAGCCTAGATAAAGCATTATGAGAAAAGGAAGAAGCAAGGCAAGAACTTGTTGCAAGGTGGGTGAAGAAAAACTACCATTTGGTAGAATAGCTTGATGATTCTATGTGAAAAGTACAACCAAAAAAAAGTTTGAATGTGATTCCTTTTCACATTGAGTAACTTGCAATCAATAATCGAACCCAAGCCTCTTGTGGATAAGACATCGACATTTTAGAGCATTGTGGAATGCCAACCAACAAAAGTTAGCGTAATTTAATGAAAACCCTTGAACCAAATATCTTTAGACCACTCTACAACCGGTATTGATTATTAATAGCAAGAATAATATGTCTACTAGAGATATTTTTCCTTCCATCCAATAAATATCATCACAAATCATGGGCGGTGGTACATCACAAATAGAATGAGTATGATTCCATTAGGGTTGGGGGAACCACCCATCGCCATTATCAATGATAGAGCTTAGAGCCTCTCTAGGGAAGTTTAACCAAACAAAACAAGTTTATCCCTATCATATAATGATGCCATAACACCAAGGATCAAAAAAAAGAGAAAAGGTCGCCATTGCAAACCGAAAAGAAGATTTTTTCCACGAACCGAAGGGCAAGTAAATGGATTTCTCTCCAAAGTCTTGAAGCGAAAGTTTAACCCATACCGGTCCATATTTGAAGCGACCATTGGGCAAGTGGGTTTGAGAGATTAAGGACCTTCAAAGAACCTTAGTTTTGCATAAAACATTTAAGGCATTCACAGGTGTCGATGGTTCCACCCATGGTTCTTGGAAGAGTAGTTTTGAACCAAGATATAGTATGCAATTTCTTATCACTCCATGAAAGAAAAATTTAGAAGTAATAGAATAATTTCACAGTATAGTTTTAGGAATGGACACAGAATGCTAAGTAACCATTGATAGAAGACCAAATAAGCATGACCTCGTAGGATAGCCATTTGGACTTCCATCCCATCGACCATGAAGAGATTCGATCAAAAGAATGGAAAAATCTTTGGGTTTTGAGTGTACCGACCATTAGTGGCAAAATATCTCATAGGGAATTCCCCAACACTAATATTGACTTTTGACAAAATGATTCATTTGCAGAATACTTAGAAAAGCATAGTTTAGATTTGAGAAGATTTACCTCCAATCCAGGTAGAAATGAAAAGAGAGTTTAGGGCATCATTTAGAGCGGTACTAGCATGAGAATCAACTTCTCCAACAACTATAATATCATCGACAAACAACAAATGGGATACATGCAAATTACCAGATAAAATTGGTTTAAGGAGACCTTGTTCAACCTTTTATCCATTATACAAGAGAAAATATCTATAATTAGAGTGAATAGAAAGGGTGAAAGAGGGCATCCTTGGTAGAGACCATTCTTGAGTTGAAGTAGCCTTTGATATGTCCATTGAAAATAATAGAAAGGAATACTCATAATACACCCTTTAATCCACTTAATAAATATTTTGGAAGCCTTTATGCTTGAGTCTAAAGAGAGCTTCACGATTAACACTATCAAAAGCTTTTCAAGGTCAATCTTTGCACAAAATAAGCTTTTATTATCATAGCTTTTGAAGCTAGTACAAATTTCTTGAGCAAAATATTATCAAAAATTCCTATTTTAATGAAAGCGATTGGGCATTATGCACAATATGAGGAAGCACACCTTTAAGCCTATTTGCAAGGACTTTTGCTATGAATTTATAAATGGTGTTACAAAGGGTATGGGTCTAAAATCAGCCAAGGATAAAGCATGTTTGCTTTAGGAATGAGAGTAATCACACTATGTTTTATGCATGTCGAGATATTTTAAAAAAATGTGCGAGAATGAACTGTTTACCAATGATATCCCAAAACTAGTAAAAGGTGGATGTAAAATCGTCACGACCCATTCCCATTTATGCTATGTAGTGCGATAACAATTTTCGATCGAGAGGCCCCAAATCATCATATTGAGCTTGAGATACAACATTGCCGGTCGGGATGCTATGAAGATGTGAAAATTTTGATTTTTCTTTATTAAAAGGCCTTTTCTTTATTAAAAGGCCTTGATTGCAAATCTCCCCACAATCTCACCGGGATCAACAAGAGTGCCATTTTAGTCTCAATTTCTTTAATGAGATTCATGTTCCCTCTCTCTTTGATGGAGTGATATAAGAATTGAAGATCATCATCTACATTATTAAGATAATGATTTTTGTTCTTTGTTTAACCCATAAGCTCTCCTTCCTAGCAACCTCGAATATTGGGAGCATACATCTAAAGGTGGTGATGTAGAATGGCGTTTGAGGGGTCCAATTCAATAGCTTGCAAATATTTCCCCCTCAATTTTAAGTCGATTTGTTCTTTGCTTAGAGGGTGAATGTCCCAATGAAAACTTGAAGAGCTCTTTTACATTCTTAAGCTTCTTAAACAACACCATCATTGGGTCTCCTTCAATGTAAATAGCAAGCACCCCTCACAATATCCAAAAGCGTGGATATAGGACCCAATAGTTTACGAACATAAAGCGTGTGGTTTGTGATCAACCGGTTTAGAGCATAAAATCATAGGAGAGTGAGGATAAAGGAGGAGTGACTTTGTAGAATGAAAGAGGGAAGTTCTCCAACCACTTCTCGTTATAAAGCATTACATCCGGTTTAGATAGGATAAAGCGATCGATCCTTTTATTAGACCAAGAATATAAGACACGAACTAGAAAGCTCCAATAAACTAGCATCATTAATACAATTTGAAAAATCGATAAGCGATTGGGATGAGTAGGGGATACGGTTGAAATCTCCAATCGTGACCATGGATCACCCATAGAGCAGAGAGACTCGATGGAGTTCCATAAGTCCCTCCTATCGAAGCATCATTATGTGCATATATCCGGTGATATTGAAAGCATTCAAGCCGGGGATAAGAGACAAACCCGTGAATAAATTGTGATGATATCATAATAGGGCTAAAGGATATATTTTGAGTTCCATTTTAACCAAATTCGCCACCTACACTATGGTCAAAATTGTTACTTAGCTACAAGGAAAATATTTTAGTCTATTACCAACGAAGAGTCAAGAGAGTTATTTCTAGTGATCTTGGTTTCCGGAGATCATGTTCATGAAAATCCCTTATAATTTTTGCGATAATCTTGAGTCCTTCTAACACCCTCACATTCCAACAACCCGACTTTGGAGGGAGCATAGAAAAGTGAGAGATTAATTTTTTCCCCTTCTTCTTAGCCAGAAGAGGAGGAGATATTGGTCTTTGGCAATTTTTCCATGATTTTGTTTCCCGAGATTTAGATATGTCTATCACCTTCATAGGGGATGTCTTTGTGGCGAGTGGGTGGAAATACTATAAAGAACATTGGAAGTAAAAGTGTTCAAATCATCATTTCCATAGTCTTTTGCTAGCAAGGTATTGTCTTCATATTCACAGGATGAGTGTGAGTTGGGAGGATTCAGTCATTTAGCGGTGTGGGAATGTGAGGATTTTCAACAGACCACCTTTATGCACTCATTGGATATATCTAGCGGTTCTGGGATGATGGAGAATTTAATTTTCCGGCAAGTGCAGGTTCCCAGGGTGGAAGAGTGGGGTTACGCCTTGAGGCTTCCCCTTCTATATGTCCCCTATTCCCTCAGTAGATTTGTTTTGAGAGGGCACTAGGTCAAGAATGTGAGAAAGTGGAACACCTCCCACAGCTTGGGGCTTCCAGTCATCTTGAACTTCAGCTCAATCTGATCCCATTTAAATTCATAGAAACAATATAAGGTAAAAGCAATTGAGATTGATTTGAACAATTCTAGAAAATGTAAGCCTTATTCTAGCGGCCTTTAAATGATCGGCCAAAGGAATGCCTTACTTGCGACCTTAGAGAAGCGTCTTCATTCCAACGACATAAGGGAAAGTTGGGAAGTTTGATCCAAAGGGGTATATCGTAAATTTTTCCTTCACCGGTCTAAAGTCCAGGACCACTTCTTAAAGATAAATGGTCTACCGTTGAAAGCGGTCCATTGTCCCAAACCGCATCGAAATCTTCGACAATTGAACTTTAAGAGAAAAAATCTCCCTCGAGGGTTAATAGTTCAAAATGCCCATTGAACACCCATTTTCTTTTAATGACAAGAAAGATCCATAGGGCGTTTCCCAATGGCATGACCCAGGAGAGTTTCCACACATTTTGACTTCAAGTTTAGTCGTGAAAAACACACTTCTTCCATAGTAGGCGGAGTATAGGTTAAGTTTAGGGTTTTGTCCATAGAGTATGAACTGAAAAGCTCTTTCTAATTACAGTAGAAGGGGTCTGAGTGGGGGAGTGGGGTGAGAATGCATTTCGATCTCATGAGGATCAAGGATGCCATTGAAGGAAAGCGACGGGTTTACACCGGTGGTAAAATGCGAAATTAAAGCAGATAGGCACAAGAAGTAAAGCCAAGCCAACTCTCAATCAGAAAAAGCGGGTAAAGTACGACCACACTGACCTCCGGCGAGGCCAAGAGCCAGAAAAACCTCTTTGCAAAGAGCAGGCGTACCTTGAGAAATCACTTGGTAGAGTAGCCTATGGATTCCGTCGGAGAAAGAAGATATTGGTCTTTGGCAAATTTTTCCATGATTTTGTTTTCGAGGAGATTTAGATATGTCTATCACCTTCATAGGGATGTTGTGGCGGCGTGGAAATACTATAAAGAATATTGGAAGTAAAAGTGTTCAAATAATTATTTCCATAGTCTTTTGCTAGCTAGTATTGTCTTCATATTTTCTAGGATGAGTGTGGAGTTGGGAGGCTGATTCAGTCATTTAGCGGTGTGGGAATGTGAGGAGTGGGATTTTCAACCACCTTTATGCGGCTCATTGGATATATCTAGCGGTTACTGGGATGATGGAGAATTTAATTTTCCCGGGAGTCTAGGTTCCCCGTGGAAGAGTGGGGTTCTTGAGGCTTCCTGCCTACTATGTCCTCTATTCCCTAGATTTGTTTTCAGAGAGGGCACTAGAGGCTGAAGAATGTGAGAAAGTGGAACACCTCCCACAGCTTGGGGCTTCCATCTTGAACTTCACCGATCCCATCCCATTTAAATTCATAGAAACAATATCAAAAACATAATTTGATTTGAACACGATTCTAGCAAATGTAAGCCTTGCTCTAGTGGCCTTTAAATGATCGGCCAAAGGAATGCCTACCTTACTTGCGACCTTAGAAGTCATCTTCATTCCAACAAAGATAAGAGAAAGTTGGGAAGTTTTGTAAATTTTTCCTTCACCGGTCTAAAGTCCAGGACCACTTCTTAAAGATAAATGGTCTACCGTTGAAATAGGGTCTATTGTCCCAAACCGCCAATCTTCGACAATTGAACTTTAAGAGAAAAAATCTCCCTCGAGGGTTAATAGCTCAAAATGCCTATTGAACACCCATTTTCTTTTAATGACAAGCAAAGATCCATAGAAAGGGCGTTTCCCAATGGCATGACCACTAAGGAGAGTTTTCACACATTTTGACCGACTTCAAGTTTAGTCACGAAAAACACACTTCTTCCATAGTAGGCGGAGTATAGGTTAAGTTTAGGGTTTTGTCCATCAAGAGTATGAAAAGCTCTTTCTAATTCTGGTAGAAGGGGTCCAGTGGGAGGAGAGTGGGGTGAGAATGCATTTTGGATCTGTGAGGGATCGCCAAGGATCGAACCCGAGGCCATTGAAGGAAATGACGGGTTTACACCATGGCGTAAAATGCGTAAATTAAAAAACAGATAGGCACGAAGTAAAGCCAAACCAGAACTCTCAATCCAGGAAGAAAAAGCGGGTAAAGTGCGACCACACTGACCTCCTAGAGCGGAGAGCCGAAAAACCTCTTTGCAAAGAGGCTGGAGCATACCCCAAATCACCGGTAGAGTAGCTATGGATTAGTCGGAGAAAGGATCGGCGCCAGCATTCGTCGGAGTTTGATCGGATTGTAGCTCTACTCTTCCGTCATCCTTAATAGATGATAGATCCATCAAATGAATATGAATATCTCTTTCTCGAGTGTTTTGTAACAAGTTTACATTGAACTAGTTTTAGGTTACAAGTAAATAGGAAGAAGAGAGTCTTAAAATACCAAGAGCTTGGAATACACAAATTGACAAATAATTCCTAGAGATGATTTTCATTGAAGTCATAATTTATTAATATTTAGAAATCCAGCTCAACATTGAACAAAAAGAATGGGAGCTAGGTTCAAGGTTCAAATGTTTAATCTAGATTGAATCAGATAATATAATAGTTATTTAAACTATTTTAATTTAATTAAATGACACAATAAAAATATTCTTATCCAATCAATATATACTATTCTAAATTAAAATACTTCTCATATGAAACTAAAATAAATAGTAAGAGCTTGAAAAACCAAACTGACAAATAATTTTTTTGATTAGACTTTAACAAAGGGTCCATGTAATCATAATTTATCAATATTTTAAAATCAAGATTGACATTGAACCAAAAGAATGAGACTTAATGTTCAAATGTTCAACTAAAATTTAATTAGATAACATAATAATTATTTAAACTATTTTAATAAAATTTAAATGACATTATAAAAATATTTGTACCAATTCATTGTATAATATTCTAATTTAAAGCACTTTGCATATGAATATTTTGAATATGTTTTTAAATCAAAATTAGGGATATGATATTACGAATATTTTCTATTATTTTCTTCTAAATATTTCATTTTGAGTCATCTAATCAAATCGAAATAAGTAAAAAAAAACTGAACAATATTTGAATTGATTAGTTTATGTTGACCTCCATATGTGTGCCATAAGTCAAAATCAAGCTTACAAATCGAATTCGTGACTTGGAAGTGACACAAATTGGTGAAAATGCTGGGCGTCACGAAAATGGTGAAACTATCTCCGATCGATGAGCGGACTTCTCCGTCATGTTGAGCTCGAAATTGATCGAATATAAATATTGCAAAATCTAACAAGCAATCGATTAAGCGTTCAGCTATGTAATACGCATATTAGAGTCGAAAAATTTATGGCGATGACCAAAGCGTTCGGAAATTGATTACGCCGTTAGATTTGAAACATCAAAACTATCAAATGAGCGCACTCAATTGGATGAGTTTGTACAAATGTCGAATGATTTGAAGTGACAAGCGTCGTCGAGATTGAAATCATGAGCGTCACCAAAATCAACTCAAAATACGATTGATAAATGGACTATGCCATTGAGTTCAAAACATCAAAAGCGGTGAATATAAATATTGCGCGATGAGCAACCGTCTAGCGATCATGTCAGCCTCGCAGCAAGTCGAGGTCGAAAGTGTCGCAACCAAAGATTTATAAAATTGATTCGTTAGCTTCAAAATGTCGAAATATATCAAATAAGGCATTTATAATTGGATAAGCTGCAAAAATCAAGCGTCGAAAATGGCGATCGTATTTTGGAAATTTCAATTTGGCGTCGACTTGAAACGACTTAGTTGAAGCATGGCGGATGAGTTGAACGAATTACCTTAAATTGATATATATATTGACTATGTACATTTATCGATATAAAATATATATTAAAATTGCTTAATCAATTTAAAGTTTATTTAAAATTCATAAATTACTCTTTCTCATGCTGAACTGTTCTCCTAAACACAGGTAATTTTCCTTTTCCGATTTCCCTCTCCCTCTAATTTCCAAGCCTCCGCTCCACTGTTCGGCACATCGCGCGTCCCATCGGTGCAAAACTGCGCTACTCCGGCCCGTGTTCCGCTGCCAAAGCCCGCGTCCGCCGGCCCGCAGCCCGTTCCGCTGGATGCCGTTCCGCCGAATCGCATCCGCGGCCCAATCCCTCTGTTCCGTGCAGCCCGCGGTCCGCAAATCCTGCTCTCCCCAGCACGCTCCGGCCCAGCCCGCACGACCCACATTCTCGCGCCTCAAACCCGCCGCAGCAAATCCGCCGCGCGTCCCGCCGACCTGCTTCCTAAAGCCGCCAGCCGTCCCGCCGTCGCGTCTTCACAGCCGGCCGCGCCTGTCCGGCCCATCCTGCCAGCCCGCTCCGCAAGCGCTTGTCCGGCTCGTCCCCAAACCTTGCTGTCCGGCCCATCCTGCAAAGCCCGGGCTCTTTCCGCGGCGTGATCCATTTTTGCGGTAAGCAGAAGAACGTCAAGAGGGTGAATTTTTCGATTGTCGGCGTCGCATTCCTGCATAACCCGTCAATTTTGCGCATAAGCAGGAAGAGCATCGTCGAGGCAATTCTTTCGTTCAGGCGTCATTCCTTACATCACATTTTCAATCTTGCTTCACGCCGTCGAAGGGAAACGTCGAGGTGGGGTTCTTCTTTCGATTTCGTACTTCTTACATTACATTCCTAATTGCATACTTAACTTTGTTCCTCGAACATTCTGAGAAAAATGAGTTAACATATGGATATGTGAATGTGGATATATATATATATATATATATATATATATATATATATATATGATTATATTTCTTTCTTGGGTTTGAAGGACTCGTCGCTTAAGAGTGCGTTGAGATGAAAAATCGGTTGTATCGCAAAGACACTTCACTCTTTGAGAGAGTGTCGAGTAACCCAACATTTGTTAGATATTGCTCCCAAACAAAATCTTGCAGAAATTTTGTCTAATTTTTGGACTTAGGGAATGAATATATATTGCATTTATCTTCTTTCAAGTTTGAAGGCATAGTGGTGCTCGAGAGGCTGACGATGAAATATGGTGTAGCAAGACAAGCTCATTCCGTAAGAGTCAGTAAGTCAAAACACCTTGATCACATACATGAATGTAGGGAGGCGTCAAAATTTAGACTAAAATTCAAGACTTAAAAAATTCAAATGGGAATTACTAAACTTAAGTCAAACAAAAGAATATGTGATAAATATGAAGATAAATGTTAAATCAAGGAGAAACAAGGAGAGCCTTTAAAGAAAATTTTGAAAAAAATGAAACACTCATTTAAAATACAAGTAAAATTTGAGGGAGGGTAGTATTAAACTCACAAACTCTAATAGCGATTCTCTATGGCTTAAATTGAAATAATAAGTGGGTTATAATTTCTTGTAAATTCCTCAAAACTAAACAAGCTCTAATTGTAATTTGGGAGACTAATGCTAAACTCATAACAAACTGAAACTTAAATTCCAAAGATGAATCCAAATTAGGTTTAATAACTCTTATATGAATATGGAGATGATTCTTATCTTAGCTAATAAGCATAAGTAAAAGAAATAAACATTGAAATTGGCATAATTTGTCAAAAGTGATTTAAATTGAACATAATCAAGTTGAGAGAATTACAAAAATTTAACAAGTAAACTAAGTGCAAGTAATGTTTTAAACTACATTCTAAATCAAAATGCCTTCTTTGCCATGGATCATGCGTCTTTGTACAAACAAGCGAAGGTGATACTAAATCAATTATACAAAATTATAGGATATCCTTTAATCAAAATAGAGTGATTTCATTGTAATTATAATTTCCAAAATCAATGATTTTCTTAATTAGATGAAATTAGCTAAGTATAAACACCTACATGTACTTTGACATAGAGATTTCAAGTACAAATTTTAAATATCTAAAAAGGTTAGTAGCAAGATTGGAATAAAAAAATGAAACTATAGAATCAATCTCATAATTCTAACACAAAATTACCTAAAATTACTATACACACTGCATGAGCCCAACTATCTTTGAATGCTTAAATTCAAGTGTCTGAGGATCTTTGCATGGGTTCTTCCCTGTTTAGTCTTAGGGGGTTGGGGTTAACAAAACCTAAAACCTATAATAAGAGTTTCAAATGGTGAAATATCGAGAAACTAATTCTATCGGTGTGAGAATCTAATCCTCGTTAAACAAAGTTGATAGGATTTAAAGCTCTTAAACATATTCAAATTAATTAATTTTTCAAATCGAATTAAGTAGCAAACACTAAATAAAATTCTATCACTAAAAGCTTAAATCAAAACTTAATCTATCCACCTTCGCAACTATTTATCGGGGTGACAAATTAAGAAAACTCAGCTCAGAGTCAATGTCGAATTAAGTGTTACATTTATGTCTCATTCAATCTCATAGTAATGGCGTGGCGTGTCCTCGATTGCGTGGCTTGGCCGATATCCACAGATAAGCGATTCTGACCAGTCCTCGATATGGTGGTTTATCATACTCCATTATATTACGATCACGTGGCGTATGCTCCCCAATGGATCGCCCTTTGAGTTATGAATCATAGGGTATATTTGATAGGCAAACAACCTTCTATAAGGTAGACTTAAAATTATCTTCCAACAAACAAGGATTTCTTAGATGGCGTAACCCATGTATGTTCGATAAGGATCTTTGGATTAGGTTGACTACCTCCTTTGACTAAGTAGGAGGGACCATGCGGGATGACATAACCATGAGATCTAGATGGCACGTCATCATTCCTCCAACCATCGGTTTAAAATGAAATGATGAATGTCATAATCTAAATTCTAAAACTCTATATATCTTTACGCATATATCTACACATTTGATCTAAGTTCTCTCTCACTTATTGAGAGGGGTAATTAACTATAGGGGCTTGCCTATAGGAAACTTGGAACCAGATATAAAGTCCTCACCAAATGAAGACAAAATCTCGGGTAGTGTATTATCTCTACTTATGACTTACGAAAATTACTGGCGCGACAGCAATTATACTCCTTTGAATTCACTTAAATATTTGTCAGGAGATTGGGTGAAAATTTTGAACCCAATTTATCAAAAGTTGGTTGATTCATTGATTCAATAGTCGATTTTGGCCAATTCCATGGGCTTGAAACAAATAAGTAAGGATTAATTCATGGTTGAATTGATTAAATTGGCCAATCTAGTACAATCTTTAAAATCATGCGGTTTATATCAAAATTCAATGCTAGATATTATGACTTGATTTAATGTGTAAAAATCTAACCATATTTGAGGAGTTTAAGAAAACAAATATCAAAGAGTTTGAGATAATTGACATCAATATTTTTATCATATGAAAATATCTAAATGAATCAACAAGAAAAATGCATCATCATCATTTGAGATGACAATGCTAAAAATGCCCTTAAGAAATTTAAGATAGGTGACCCTAATGCTAGTAACACGTTGATGCATTGAATGTACAATCATGTTGTATAAGAATGATAAAAGATCCAACTCACTACAAAATTTATTTGAAATTTGTTCTACTTAAGTGTTGGGAGATAAATGGTAGAAATTGATTCGAGAGATTCAAAGTAAAACTTTAAGCGAACAAGTGCAGGTGACAGAAGGCTGATTTAATGTGGAAAATATGAGAATGTGGGTTTGTGGCGTTGTAGCTCCACTATCCTTTAGGATCAAATGCCTCAAGGCTACATCACTAAGGCCAATGTGGAACTAGGGGTGGCTGGGGAGGTAGTTGTCACCATATAGATTTTTTTAAACTCTTTAATATTATGTAATGCACTAAAGATTTCACCCCATGAACTTAAATTCTAAATAATAATTTAGTATTTATTATCTCTAAATCTAATTATCATGCATATAGTAGTTTCAACAATCTTCTTCAAAATTTGAAAATAAATAAGATTGTATTCTTTATTTCAAAGAGCAAAATTCTTTTATAAAAAATGAGCTATTGATATTTTAGATATAAGTGCTTCTTATTCTAGAGATCGAAGATATTTTTATCATAAAAGTGCTTCTATAATAATCCATTATTATAAAGTTGATATTTATATATACACTTTAAATAAGTACTACAAGAAATTAATAATAAATTTGGAGAATATAATAATGAATTATTGATTTTGAGTTTAGTATTAGATTCTTAGGATGGAAACATATCATTCAAAATTGATAATATTTGTTAATTTGTAACTAAATTTTATCCCCTAGACTTGAAATATATAAATACTACACTTAAACTTTTAATTAGAGCATTTTAAAATAGAAGTTTACTTAAAGCATTTTTTTAAAAACTCTTCACAATTTCTAGTTTAAGTCAAATATTAGTTAAAATAAAAAATCAATCATATATTATCATATTAATTAATTAATTAGATTAGTTATAACACTACTTATTTTGACTACAATAACAAAATGTGCATTTTAGTAATGAATATTATCATGATAATATTAATGTTACTTTCTTGTGAGCTCATTAATGATATATATTGATAAGAATATTATAGTGTGCTTTCATGTAAAATTAATAATTGATGCTTTTGATATAAAAAAGTATCAACACACACAATTTAAAATACTTAATCATAATGGATATATTAAAGATATTTTCTTAATTTATAACTTGTTCTTAGTTATTTATTACTTAATCTTTTTAAAATTTTTATTTACTTTGATTTAAAAATTTAAACTTAAAATTTTAATATATTTTAATTATTTTTATTTTATCACCCCTCTCTTTGAGTTCTGCCTCCGCTACTTATTGAGGCATTAACGTCTCTATCTTGTAGCTTTGCGGTACTGTCTAGTGCATCTTCTAGGCATCGGCTTCTTTATCTTTCTCGTGCAAATCCACAGATCTTTGCTTCGTGATGCTATTCTGAATATGAAGATACTGTCTTCTCTGTTTTTTAAAGTCAAGATCTTCATACTAAAGCATCAATGCACTATACACCAAAAAAATTTATCGTAATTTCATAAAAAAAGTTGTTTTATATATTTCCAAATATTTTTAAAATTTTAAAGAGTTTTTTTTTTAATTTATTTTTTTTTTAAAAAAGTGGCCATGCAATTTTGGTTTTAAACACACAACATTCCATCCTTTTCATCATTTCCTTCCTTCAACTACTCCCATCTACCCATCGAGCCCACACCATTGACCAATGTAATAAATTAACTCCACGTTTAACACGATATTTAAATTAAAGGCCAACCACGAATTCACAGCTAAGAGAGACCACTTTCTTTAATGCTGCCATCAGAAATAATCACATGTAGCTCTCCAAAATTAAATAAAATATTCATTAGGTGCATTTGCATTCATAACATAGTACTTTTATATATTAATATATTTACTATTTAAATTTTATTATATATATATATATATATATATATATATATATATATATATATATATATATATATATATATATATATATATATATATATATATATATAATACTCAAAATTTTAAGATGTGGCAAAAAATATTATTATTATATTTTAAAATTAAATATATTTTTATATATATAAATAAAAATTTTGAATTATAAATATTAGATATGTAAATGTTATGTGATATATACATAAATGTTTAGAGATAGACATCATTTAGTATAGACGGCTAAGTTTTGGACTTTATGATGAATCTGAACAAGTCGTAAGGATTTACCCAAAAAAAAAAAAAAAAAAAATGAAAGCACCCGAATTAATTATTTATGAGGAACACATAAAATTGCTCAATAATTCAGATCAGCGTCCAAAGAAGAAGTATATTTAATTAAAACAATTATTTGTTAAATTCTTCTTTAAAGTGTTAGAAATCTTTTTATTTTTTTTTTTTTAAACATTTAAGATTTTTTTTTTTTAGATTACGAATTATGTGGCGAATAGTATTTTTTCGGCGAAAGATAATTTTTTATTCATTGTTTTATAAACGTTGGTGAGTAAAATATTTCTGAAGAATTTTTATTTTATTTATTATTTTTATTTTTTATGAGGGCTTCATGTTGCTCATGAATCACGCTTTAGAGCATCTTTAAATATCTTTTTTGTTTATTGAAGCACTCATTAATATCATGATATTGGATTGCGAATCTAATTATTTTGAAATGCTTTGAGATTTGTGCAAAAGCTATATAGCATAACATGAGATGTTTTTGTGATATACAAATCCATTAACAAATCAAACATGATAATTAGAAATCAATGTATATGATGAAAGTCTATTATCTCTCTGAGCCAAGTGAAAAAAAAAAAAAAAATTGTGCTCTAAGCTTACAAAGTGAAGTTGAAAATGTACTAAGATTGAGTTGCACTGAGAAAAGTAAGAGAAAGAGTCCTATGGATCATAGATTTCAGAATTTTATAGAGATTTGTTCATTTGAGCAATATCCGCTATATTATAAGTTGAAATAAAATATCCATTGTAGAATATATAAATACATCTAATAACAAATATATACATATTACCCATGGGCTTAGCTTTCAGTTGGTGAGAAGTGAATCGGTTGGATACTCCCAATCCGTGTTGATTCTCTCCTTGAGCGACGCATAATACCTTCTGGGTGAAAAGAAAGGAGGGGTGGCTGTAGGCTGGGGTTCTTGCAAGCCGGTGGATTAGTCGTCAGAAGTGCGCATGAAGTGGGTGAGATCAGGGGTGTCATCAAAAAAAAAAAAAAAAAAAAAATATATATATATATATATATATATACATATTATAATAAATATAGACTCTTTGAAAAATTCAGACTAATTAATATAATAAAGGACATATTTAATTTAGACATATCCTATAATAATTCAAGGAAAATAGAGTACTATAGAGCCTTAATAAGTTTTGTTTTATCACTTCATGCAATAAAAGAGGAGCGCTACAATGATAGATATCAATAAATAAGCCTTATCACACTATGATATAAATTGCTAAAATATGATAATGCCTAAAATGAGTGGAAATGATACTAATAGCAAGACACTCATCCTTAAGTGTCCCTTTCATGTAGAGGTTTTGAGCCACTTAAAATAAGTAGATATTGTTGCACTATTTTGTGGAATCTATTTAAAAGATGATAAACTTTCTCATAATTATTTGAACCCTTTCATTTGTCAATACTTAAATTTGTCACCACTAAAATGCACTACAATTTAAGTAGGCATACTTAAGGTTTTATTTTATATTTTTATTTTTATATTATTTTTTTAAAACATGTTTGTATGATATATTTTTTTATTTTAAAAAATATTATTTTTAATGACACTCGAAACAATTTTAGATGATTTAAGTATTTTCTTAAAATAATAATAAATATCAAATATGTTTTACTTTAAAATAAAATATAATAAAATAAAAAATTAAATAAAAAAATAAAAATAAAAGTCATCCTAAACAACCCCTAAGATATCATTGCCATTTTTTAAGGGCTATTTGGGATCATTCTAATTTTAATTTTAAAGTAAATACATTTTATGATAATTATTATTTTTTAACAATGCCCAAAATATCTAAACATTATTTTGAGTATTTAAAAATAATAATAATATTATCTATTTTATAAACAAAAAATAAAAATACATAAAACCTTATCAAACAATCATATTTTAAAATATAACATAAAAATATAAAAATATAAAATGAAATCGATCCCAAACAGACTCTTAATAGGAGATTTTGATTTTCATTATCCATTATTGTTAAAATTTTTTTAATAATTTATAAATATGACATAAATTTAATTAACTTGCATAATTATTTTCTTTTAATTTTATAATTTAGAAAAATTTCTTGGCATCACGTTTAAAACGTTTACATCACTCGGTGTTGAAAGCACCAATAATTGCATATTTTTTTTTTTTTGGTGATGTAATTGCTGGGTTCTCGTACAGATCTGTTTTGATAATTTTATGACGAATTTAAATAAGGCACACGTACTTAATATAATAAAATAAACTGAAATCACACCAAATAATTATTAATAGGGGCCACTCCCTAATAATTCAGATCACTGTCCAGCTTCTGGCTTTAGCGTTATCGATATTTCAACTAATAAATATTAAATTTTATGAAAATGAAAACTTAATTAAAAATAATAATATTGGCAGAGAAATAAAATATTATACAGCCAACATCAAGCGTGCATGTCATTGAGCTGTTAATCCACATGCACATTATCACATTAATATTTTGTTAAGGAGCGATAATATTATTATTTTAGCACTTAAGATTGTCTTTTATTGAGTAAATAAATAAATAAATGAATTTCATAAAATTATGATTTGATCTGTAAATGTAAGATCAGTATGTTTAAGTAAAGTTTATAAGAGTTATTGTTGATTTAAAGTTATGTTAGCACAATGCAAGCTCAAATAAACTTTAATATTATATTAAAATATTATGATTAGTTATCATTTAAAAGTAAAAAAAATATTATTATATGCATAGAAAAATATTATATATAAAAATATAAAATTTTAGTTGATAAATATATAAATACATAGGAATTATGTGGTATGCATGTAAATCGTTCAAATTTTTTTTTTTTTAAAATTGATGATATAAATTTCATTTACAATGCGTGTGGAAAACGAAATCATTAATATAAATTTGAAAGGGTTTAAAATAGATTTTGATGTTTAAGAAATTGATTTTTTTTAGCTATGCTAAAACTAATAATTTATATTATTTTTAAATTATTATTATTTCTTAATCGTGCGAAATTTATCATGGATTGTTCAGACTGTAAAAGCTTTGGACTTTTCCAATGCCTCACCAACACATAAAACGAGTTAAACGTGTGGCGTTTTGTGCGGCCATTGCATCATTGCTGCTCGAATAAGTTAAAAATAATTATATATATATAAATTTAATGATAAATTCATGAATATTGTTGCGTCTAGAAAGTCGTTTCGATAGAGTAAAAGTTTTAGTTTAGTTGTGAAATTTAGCATCTGTACAGATATTTAAAGAGTGAAACAAAACTAAATTTTACGTGGAAAAGCGCCGAAAAAAGGGAAAAAATACGGAGGCAAAGAAAACTTCTTATGTATCATTTTAGTCTGAAGATGATCTTCCGTCTGGGATTATAAATGTATATGAGAAAGGGACAATGATGTAGATATGTTGGCGGCGATGTAATGACGCGATAATCGATAATGTTGGCGTGATGATATTGTGATGATGTGTAGTGGTCGGTGATGGCAGCGGTGGTCGAAGCGAGGAATGGGTGGCGGTGATGCGGCCGGCAGCGATGGTTGACAACCGTCAGTGGTGGCATTGCTTGGAGGATCTTTAGAGCTATCTCCTCTCTCTTGCTTGGCCTCCTTCCCCGCGCCTCCATATGAGGAATGAGCTATTTATAGGTGGAGGTGGTCTTTTAAATACATCAGCAAAACCCGTCACTCATTGGACGTCAAAATGATCCCTTGATCATATGATGTATTTTGTGCGTTTGAATGCTCAAATGAAGTGAATTGTAAGATCTTTTGGCTTGTTGGAACCAGTTAGACGCTCGATTTACTATAAACACTTCATATTTGAGAGCTATTTAGAGATTTAAGCGATATCCCAAAGTTTAAGGATATTTTAAGCTTGATCTCGACCGGTTTTAACGGATCGACTTGCTTTTAACATCAAGATTCTTGTAATAGTATTTTAAGTGTCATATCGGTTACTTTTTGGATGACATCTCTCATCAAAATATATATACTTGAAAATAATAAATTCTTGATGAAATTTGAGGAATTAACTACATATTTTGAAGAAACGGTCTTCACAGAACAGATTATGACTACGGAAGGCGTCAGCAAATGCGTGTAGGTATGTCGGTCGCGAGATTCGAGATTCTGGACCCATCCAGTGCAGGCAGGCTCAGTGCGCGATGCTCTGCACAGTATCGCGGCCATGGGTGCTTTCCTGTACGCGCAGCATGATTGCTGGCAGGTCCGGCGGCAAGCGGCACGTGCGACGGCAATTCGACAGTGGGCCTCAGAGGTCCGGGCAGGCCTGAGATATCAGGAAAGCAGGCGATGTCTCAGCTGATTCTCGATCAAGGCGGAAGATCAGTCCGTGAACGGGAGAGTCTGGTCAGGCCTGAGTCATTGAATTTGAATCGCGGCTGGCGAATTCATGGCGAGCCGGCCGGCGGTTGCGCCCATGAACCGCTCAGGCAGTTCTTGCCGTGGGCAGCGTCTGGCCGGAAGCGATCAACCATGGGACATAAGGCGGTTGGCGCCCGTGGTGGTGGTTGCATGCCCGCTGGCTGCCGTGCGGTTAGAGACCCTGAGCCGGGCGGTTTCTAGTGATTTTAGGCGGTTTTACCCTTTGCCCTAGAAGGGGTCTATAAAACCCAGGGCCAAGAGAAGGCACCTTCTCTTCTTCTTGAAGATGTTTGGGCGGTCAAGGCCAGGTACTACGTCGTTGTTAGTTTTCCTCGAAGAGGCATCACGGCCGTCGGACGCCGGTTTGATCAAGGCCGCGGTACCTCGTTGTTAGATTTTCCCTCGAAGAGGCATCAAACCTCGTCGGACCGTCCGGGTTTGGAGATCAAGGCGTGGTAGTTATCGTTGTTCGGTTTTCCCTCGAAAGAGGCATCAACCTCGTCCTGTCCGGGTTTGGAGCGATCAAGGCCCGTAGACGTCGTCATAGTTTTCCCTCGAAGAGGCGTTCGCTTACTCGTCGGACCGTGGCAGGCGATCAAGACCCGTAGTTCATCTGGCGAGCTCGATTTTCCCTCGAAGCGTTGATTGCCCCAGACCGGAGGTTCGGGCGATCCGAGCGAGGTTGGAAAATGCTCAACGATGGTGGCCGGCGACATTGGTCAGCGGCGATGACTACGATAAGTAGTGGCGGATAACCGCCAACGATAGTGGTGGCGGAGATGCCGGCGATAATTGATGGCGGATGAAATATAGTAGTTGGCGGCCGAAGCGGGTGGTGGCAGTAGCAATGATGGCAGTAGTCTGATGGCAGCTCGTAGTTCAGGATGACCAGAGATAGTGGTGACCGGCGATGATTCTTGCGATGGTGTAGTAGTGACCAGCAACGGTAAAGCGGCAGTGGCCATTCTGATGGTTAGCTGGCCGATAGTAACAGCGGCGAGCAGCAGTAGTCAGCTAGCGGTGGCAATCAGTATCAGCGAGATAGCCGGCGATAGTGGTGATAATGGAGATTACCGGCGATAGTGATGCGTGTCGGTGATAGTAGTGCAGCGGTAGCCATTCTGATGGTGAGTGGATGGGTATTCAGCGGCATAGCGGCAGTGATCAGCTGATAAGCGTCAGTAGTCAGCGAGATGACCAGCGATTGCTGATAGTGGTGGCGTGAAAGCAGCAGTAGTCAGCGGCGGTGACCGCCTGATGGTTCGGCCGGGGATCTTTTACCTATCCAGGTTGTTTGTCGAGTGTGACTTCGATAGTTAACTATGGAAGTGGGAATTGAATCCGGCGAGATTTTTACCTATCAGAGTTGTTTCGTGTTTGCTTTCGATGGCGTTAACTGTATGGAAGAGGTTGAATTAATCCGTTGAAGATCTTTGACATCCAGGTTGTTTGTCGAGTGTTGCGATGGCGTTAACGTAATGGAAGAGGGTGAAGTCCAAGGACCTTTTGACTATCTGTTGTTTGTCGAGTCTTTGCTTTCGATGGCGTTAACACTATGGAAGAGGTTGAATCGAGGATTTTGACTCATCCGAGGTTGTTTTGTCAAAGTGTGACTTCGATGGCGTTAACGTATGAAAGAGATTGAATTGAATCGGCGAGGATCTTTGACTATCAGGTTATTTGTTAGAGTGTTACATGATGTTAATCTGTGTGTGTGGAAGAGGTCGTGAGAAGTCCACCAAGGACCTTTTGATCTATCTAGGTTGTTTGTCGAGTCTTTGCCGATGAAGTTAACTTATATGGAAGAGGAAGTCCACCAAAACCTTTTGACCTATCTAGGTTGTTTGTAGTGTTTGCTTTGGCGTTAACTATATGGAAGAGGTTGAATTGAATCTCGAGGATCTTTGACTCATCCGAGGTTGTTTGTCGAGTGTTACAATATTAACCATGTGGAAGAGGTGAAGTCTATAAAGGATCTTTTGACCTATCTAGGTTGTTTGCTCAATGATGTTAACATGATGGCGTTAACACTATGGAAGGTAGGAAGTCCAAGGATTTTGACCTCTCGAGGTTGTTTATCAAGTGTTGCAGATGGCGTTAACTTATGGAAGAGGTCTGGGAAGTCCACCATGGACCTTTTGACCTATCTAGGTTGTTTGTCGAGTATTTGCTCGATGGCGTTAACGTATGGAAGAGGAATTAAAACATCCGTTTGTGATTGTAGCCAAAGTTGCTTTTTAACCGGTCTCATTTTTCCATGAGTATGAGTGGAAAAATATAATTTGCAAAGCTATATCTCTTCTCAATGTTGAAATATCCTCAACTTTGACTTGTTTCTTGGGATGGTAATCAATTAGATGCTTAACATGGGTGATCTTAGATTAAGAGTTGCCCCAGTTTATGAATCGAACTAAGTTTGATGAATCTTCATTCTTCACTTGCGCTCATTAAAAGCTTGAAATGCTCCACCTCGATGGTGGTTTTGATCTTGTTGGAAAACACTGCCATACAAGATGAAATAATGGGAATCAAGTTCCTGGTGGCCAAACTGCGTGCTAGAAAACCGTTCGCGGTAGAGTAAAAGTTTTGCGCAACGTTGTGAAATCCGGCACACACAAATATTTAAAGAGTGAACAATAAAACTTAATTTTACTTGAAAACCTCAAAAGGGAAAAATCACGGGGCTACTTGATAAATGCTTCCACTATGTATACATTTGAGTACAAGATCTTCCGTCTGGATTACAGTGTATATGAAAGGGACAACGATTCTTATGCGACAATGTTGGCGATGTTGGACGATATTGGCGATAATGTTGGCGATGATGTTGAGGATGATGTCCAACGATAGTGGTGGTGATGATGACGGCAACATGTGGTGTGAGCGAATCGTGGCGGTGATGGTGGCGGCGGCGGTGGTTGACAACCGTCAGTGGTGATAAGATTGTGCTTGAAAGATCTTTAGAGCTCTCTCCTCTCTCTTGCTTGGCCTCCTTCTCCTTGGCCTCCCTCATATGAGGAATGAGGGAATTTATAGGATTGGAGGGTGGCGTCTCTGTAAATGCAAAACCACTCCCATGGACGGATGATCCCCTTGATCATATGATGTATTTTGTGCATTTGAATGCTCAAATGAAGTCGGAATTAAGATCTTTAGCTTGTTGGGCTCGTCGAGACACTCGATTTGACTATAAACACTTCATATTTTAGAGCTATTTAGGGATTTTGATATCCCAAAGTTTCCAAGGATATTTTAAGAGCTTGATCTCGACCCGGTTTCAACTTGGTCACTTGCTTTTAACATCAAGATTCGTGCTCACTAATAGTATTTTAAGTGTCATATCAAGTATAATATATATAAAAACTTTAAATACAAGATCTTTTGATTGAAAATTTAAATTATTAATCATTAGACTAAAGTTAATTGTAACTAGTTATCGCATAAGAGCTTTGTATAAAATTTTCTTACTTAGAACTTTTTTTGGTTGAGGATATATATATATACACTAATATACATACATACAAATAAAGATAAATGTCTTTGGGAGAAAACAATAGTATTTTCAATCTATCTTCTGCATCAACTAAGTACACTTATATTTATTGGATTAGATTAATCATATTATCATAAGAATCTAAATTAGATTCAATAAGATAGTGATATTGAATCACATCAGTTCATATTTGACTTATACCCACTAAATCTTAAGTTGGTCAAAATCGTAATTCGTGGTGCCAAAACTTATGAAGTCACTTAAGAAATTATATCTCTTTATCATCCCACCCTTTCTATATAAGATATAGCTTGATCTAATGTGATATCTCTATTAATATACATTTACTTCCTAAATATGCTTGATCTACAATCATACACTAACTTGTGTTTTTCAATATAGAGTGAATATTTCTTACAAGAAAAAAATATTCTTATATTTACTTGTCTTCAAAGTTCAAATTGAAAATATAAAACTTACATAAGTGTCTCTACCTTCTTTATCAAGCAAACCATCATCATAATATAGAATGTAAAGCGTACATGAGGAAAATTATAATATTCTAGAGATGCTATATAACATAACTTTGTTAGATGAGTACAACAACACATGGGTGAAGGAATGAACTATTAGTGGACAATTGCTTAAGCTTTAGATTGGTCTCAAGCGAGGATTTCTAGTCAAATCATCACTTATCCAAAGCGGAAAATCAAAATGAGCCTTGGAGTGGTTTAGTTAAAATGTCACCGATTGTGTATTAGAATTATGTGGTGAATTTGCAAGTCTTTGAAAAGAATATGTTGACAAATAAAGTGATAATTGATCTTTATATGCTTTTTTTATGCGTGGAAGATGAGATTTATGAAAATGGATATAACAAAAATGTTATCACAGTAGATGGGTGTTGGTGAGAGATGTTGATCTAAAATCTTTAAGGAGGTGATGTAACCATATAAATTCTATGATGGTAGAGGCAAGAGACTTGCATTAAGCTTCAGTGGAAGACCTTGCTATTGTTGGTTGCTTTTTTTGCAATCCAAGAAATGAAAGTGTTGCTCGATAGGTATAAGAGTCAAATGGACTTCTTGTAAGAGGATTCCAGCCCAATTAGCATCAAAATAGTTATATAGGTGTAAGGGTCCTTTGTTGATTAGAAGACCATAGTAAATGGTAGCTTTTAAATATCCGAGAAGGTGTTGAAAGTGATGATAATGTAGGGATGAAGGTTGATACATATGTTGGTACAATGTATTAACCAAAGGTGATGTCGGAATGAGTGATGGTTAGATACTATAGAATTGACCAATTGTTTGTAGTGTTGAGGATTGGAGAATCATGAATGAGGTTAAGTAGAGGTAGAGTTATTCTGGGAAAGGGTCAAACTAGCTCGCAGGCTTGCATTCAAATTTGGTGAGAAGTCTATATGCATATTTTGATTGAGTGAGGAAGATGCCCTTATATTCATGAGTGACTTGAATGCCCAAAAAAGTAGATATTCGACCAAGATTTTGATATTGAATTTGGTTTGTAGTTTGTGGAGTAGAGTTTGGACTATGGTATGATTATTTTCGATTACCAAAATGTCATCCACATAGATAAACAAGTAAATAAGGACACCTTGATGATGGTAGAGAAGTAAAGAGAGATGGACTTGACTAAATATGAAGCTCAAGTGAACAAAGTAGGTGGTGAATGCGTGTACCATAATCTTGGGGATTGTTTTAGACCATATATAGCCTTTTCCAGCAAACATACATAGTTCGGTTGTTGTTTCTCTACTAACTCGAGGGGCTATTTCATGTAGGCAGTCATCAAGATTTCCATGAAAAAGGCATTAGACACATATAATTGAGGCATGTGCCAAGTAAAAAAATAAAGCAACAATGATGAAAATGCGAATGGTGTGCATCTTAGCAACAAGGTTGAAAGTTTATGTATATTCTATGTTGTATTCTTAAAGGGTACCCTTGAGCAAAAAATGCTTGGATAACTAAGACTCCATTTTTGACAATTCAATGGTGGAATCCCAATGGGAAGCTTTTGGAGATAATTTATGGGTTGTTTGTCAAAACGTAGGCGATGTGGTGAGTGGGAGAGGGGCATCTTGTTTATGAGGTAGACAACAGTGAAAGATATTTCAACTTAAAAGAATAGGGAAGATTAGCTTGATTAATAATGTTCTTGTAGTGTCTAGATATGCCGTGTTTGCATTCAACACCATTTTGTGTTTGAGTATAAGGACAAGTAATTTGATGTGTGATGCCAACAGGTTTTAGGAAATCCTATAGGATGATATTAAGGTATTCCTCTCATCTATTAGTTCTAAGAAATTTAATTTTAGTTTAGAAGTGTGTTTCAAGGTTTTGTTTAAGTTGTATGAAGACTTGTGTGACTTCATATTTGTGAAACATAGGAATAACTATGTAAACTAAGAGTCATTAATAAAGCTTACATAATATCTATATCCTTTAATAGAAGGGATAAGGGAAGGTCCCTATACATAAGAGTGAAGTAATTCTAATAATTTGTATTTATAGGTGGAAGATGGGAAATGGCAATTAATGAGCCTTAACCATAGTACATGATTAGCGAAGAAGAAGAAACATGAATACAAAGATGTTTATTTTATTTGGAGATAAAAACTATTGTTGAGATGTTGGTTCCCAAGCCAGTCAAGTGATGCAAGCTTAGACACGGGTAGTGACCAAGGCTAAGGAGGATGAAACCAAAGCTTCAAGAAGAGAATAAAATCCATTCACACATCCCTTGGAAAAGAGTTTTGTTTGTTGTTCAATCCTTAATTTGAAAACCACAAGAAAACAAGACAATTATTATTATTGTTAGTAGTAAGATTGTGGATTAAAAGTTAATTATGTAAAATATTAGGAACAAGAAGAAATTGAGAAAGATGATGCTTACTACGATTGGGAGTAGGCGAATGCTTTTGCTAGAGTGAGTTATTAGGAGAGTGGTTTTGCAACAAGTACACTATTAGAACATGTATATGTTATTGGTTGTTGAAGCTAGTCAATATATAATGTTAGATGAGTAGTGGTGCTAGAGTTTAGATACTAATTAGAATTACTCTGTTGGGAAGTTGTGAGTAGAGCTTTAGGAGAAGTCGGTGGAGTACTTGTCGTCCAATCTGTACAAGCAATATAATATTGTGTGACCCTAATTTCCTATAGAGTTGGCATAGAATAGTTATTGGGAGTAGTTTTCCATTCCTTTCTTAAATATTCTGGTTGAAATTCCTTTTCCTCAAGGAAGGTTTGAGCCTCTATATCAACCGCAAGAAGTTCGATGGTTCACTTATCCACCTAGTGAAGAGGGTTATGAAGGAATCACCAATTTCTTTGGAACATTTCACCAAATATATTCCTTCATTGCAGAGAGAAAAAATAACAATAATTCAAATTAATGGGTTTGAGAGTAGTTTGTATTGTAGTTTTGAACACTTTGTAGGCATTGGGTAGGTCATTTAGGATATGAAGTATCTGTCTTCATCAACAAGAGATGCTCCTGCAATAGTTATGTTGTCCATCAAAGTTTTTATTTCAACAAGTATTGTTGCACTATTTTGATTCCCATTATAATATGATGTAGCTCATTCTTCAATTATATTACCTGAGATTTGTTGAAAGGTTGTGATGTCTTCTAGATGGTGTGCCATACCTCTAAGCATGAGGTGAGATTCAAGACATAAGGTAGACTAGTAGTTTGAGTAGAATAAAGAGCTGTTGTGAGATTTTGATCAGTGAGCTTTTGGTGTTATATAAAAGATTGGGATTGATTTGTCCATATGTAGTAAGAAACTTATTTGGGCATTCTGGTTCCATCCAAAAGCCTTCGAGTTTATTGGCTCAGAATAGCTTGAGCATATGAGATTTTCATAGATGATAGTTATCATTTGAGAGAAAAGTGTCGACAATTGCTTTGATGTTGGCCATTAGAAATTTGAGTGGATGAGGAATGGGGCTACTGCCGATATTGAGAGCATCTAGGTTTTCTTGAATTGAAGATGTAGTTGAACTTTCTATGGATGCAATTGGAGGATGTTCTAATACCAAGAAAGGAAATAAAGAAATTAGAAATATAAAACTTATAGAAGTGTCTCTACCTTGTTTATCAATCCAACCATTATTACAATATAAAATGTAAGACTATATATAATGTAGATGAAGAGTATTCTAGAGATGCCATATAAGAGAATTTTGTTAGATGGGTACAACGACACATGGGTGGAGGAATGAATCATTAGTGGACAGTGGTTTAAGCTTAAGGTTGGTTTTATTAACAACTTGGTCTAATGCAATCTCACTGTCCACATACATTAAGTAAGATTGCAAATAAAAGTAAAAGATTGTAATATACTACAATAAATTTAAGAAATCTAGTGAAAGATCTGTAAATATATAAAAAACAATTATGACTATTTAGAATAATTTTAAATAAGATATATTGATCAATAATTATCTCTTGTATTATTATCTATCCCACTCTTGTTAAGGAAAAGTAAAGGCTGTGCTTTTTTTTTAATGAATGATCACTATCACTTTTTCAAATTAGTCTCTCTTTTATTTTGTTTTTACAAGTAATAATTTTTTGTGGCTGAAAGGATTCAGGGCTTAATAATTGAGGAGGCCTGTTTGGGATTAATTTTATTATTAGTTTTTTTTTATTTCTATATATATGTTATTTAAAAAAATATTTTTAAGTATATTTTGAAGTATTTGTATTTTTATTTTTGAAAATAAATCGTATTATTTTTTATAAATAATCAAAATAATTTTGTATATTTTGAATACTTTTAAACACAATCATCACTTTATATATTTTATTTCAAAATAAAATATAAATTAAATAACATTAAAATAAAAAATATTAAACGAAAGATAAAAGTGATCCTAAATGGCCTCTAAATAAACAAATAATTTTTTTAAAATATTAAAATATAAAATAAAATTGATCTCAGATAGATCTTTAATGCCTTAAGTCCTTATATTCTAATCACACACTTTGTAAAGTCGCTTACACAAAAAAAAAAAAAAAAAAAAAAAAAAAAGATCAACTCAGTTAATTTAATTCGTAAAATTTTAAATAGTATTATCAAAATCTTCAATTTTAATCTAGCCATTCTAAAAAAAGTAATATTAATAATAAAATTTTATCGTTTAGTTTAGTAATTCACAAATGAGTGTTATTTACATTCAACATTAAATTAAAGTATAAATAAAAAAATATATTCGTTAAAATATATGATTATATGTATATATAATTATTTTCATTAAATTTCATGTTTATGCACTCATCGTAAAGAAGAAAAAAAATCTCCATGGATCAACAGATGTAAAATCTACCGAAGTGTGGTTGATCGATCAATCTCAATCGAATAATAATCGCATATGCAAAAGGAAGCATGGCCCGTCAATTATAAATGAATATTATCTCCAAGATCACAAATTTGAGCCATATATATTTTATAGCTATTGCTAAATATTTAACAAAAAAAAGTAATGATAATGACCATAAGTGGATTTTTTAAAGGTATTAAAAGACTTAGGATGCATTTTGGCGTGGAAGTTGAGTGCGGTGCGGTGTTACACCTGTATTTTGCCTATATTTTAAAGAATTTGTGATGAGAAATCTGCATTTGTCAACCTTACTTGCATCGTAAAGAAAAAAATTGCAAACCGTAGTTTCTAAATAGCAGATTCTTCTGCAATACTTTCTTCACTATTTTGAAGACAGCGACAACTATTTCAAATAGTCCCTTAAATCAAATATATTTAAATGCAAAAAAAAAAGTCATAGAGGCACCTAGAAAAATTATAATTAAGTCACCTTACGCGAAAAAAAACTCCAAGAAAATAATATGTAAAGTCACACTGGTTTAAAGGACCTACAAAATAATTGACATTTTACTAAATTTTATCGCAAACACATACAGGAAACACTTATATAATGATTTAAATTCAAGACATCTTGATTGAAAGCTAATATATGCTAAACTTCCTCATGCTAACAAGATCTTAGCACCTCCTCTTGATATTAAGTTGGCCTTTATCACACATAATGTTAAGCTTGACACTTAAGCATGCAAAAGAGGACAAGAGAAAGACTTAAGAGTGAAGAAACTTTCACTAAATAAAGATAGATGTATAAGGCTTGGAGTAAATGAGTTTCCTAAGGACTCCCACAAGTTAGTTGATTAGAAATGAAAGGAAGGGCCTATTTATACACCTCCTCCCGTACCTTAAAATACATTATATTATATATATACGCAGTTCTCTAAAATACTCACACTATTCTCACACATCTACTATAATCTAAAAAATTCTAAAAAACTTGTAGGTCATTCCCAAACATCTATGTTATTGAAAATATTCCAAAATCTTCTTGATTATTCTTGAAGTATCTAGAAAGTTTTAGAGGACTTCTACAATATTCTTGAAACATCTAAAGTCTTTTAGTAGCTCTAAAATCTTTCTAATAAATCTAAACTTATGTAGAATCTTCTAGTTACTTTTATTGTTACATGACTCCACTTTGCCTTAATTATGGAGAACTCTTTCATCTGTGCATGTCATATCATGCCTAAGGAGTTTTGTTAAACTTCTGGCCAAACTTTGAGGTGTGACATCCTCCCCATATATCCTCGTGATGCTCTCATTGTGAGTCCTTTCAGTGCTCTGCTAAATGTCCTCCTTGGATTATCATATATCCTTTCTGGACTAACTCCCCTTATCCTCCAACATCCTCTCTAGACTAACTTTCTCATGATGTGGCTACTTGCCTTGGACTTCTATTGGTGAATTAAGGACATGGGGTTCCCCTGTTAACTTAGCATTTCTACTACTTTGCTTGATAGTGTTTCCTCAAGCCTCATTTCAAGACATCCTTCCTTGAGAACTGTTATCCCTCTTGGAAAATCCTCAACATGCCTCGACTCATCTCCATGAGTCACTTGACTATCCCTATCTTTTGGGATATATATATATATATATATATATTACAACTCTCTCTTGTAATTGCCTCCCTCTAGTTCTTGTCCCAACAACTTCTATGTAGACCAGTCGTTGCAACTTGATTGTCATGTCATCCTTGTCATTCCTTAGGATTTGCAAGGAATGTTATGACATGCTTTGAGGGCAATGCTTTTACTCAATGAGGACTTAAGGTAAGTAGATATTTTGAGGCTTATCCAAACCCTTGCCAACCCTAAGCATCGTTTGCTTCTCCACCTTTCAATGTCTTGACAAACCTCCTCCTTACTAACCCATCATGCATTTTGTTGCTTTAGCCTCCATAGAAATTTCTTGTCTTCCCAAGCATAATGTGCTTCCCCAAAGCTATTGTGGCTATTGGTGGATGCCTTCACGATGCATGCTTGCATAAGACCACATCCTTATGAAAGCCCCCAGCCCAGAGCCAATGACTATTGAACTCCCCATTGAGCTTTTCATGCATCTTCACCATTTTGTCCATTAAGGACTCCTCCAGTCTAGGCGTGCCTCTCATCACATATTGGTCCACTAGGCTACTCTCATATTCTCTTCTAACATCCATCTAAGTCATCTTGCCATTCATGACCTCCATCCTCCGAGGGTAGGCGTGAACTGAAATCAAAGATTCTATCTTTGAACTTCCCTTTGGTTTGGATGTTACAAGATAATGCTACTTTTCCCAACCTTAGCCTTCCCATGGTGACACCACACTTTCCATGACAACACCATCTTTGATACCTACTAGCCTTGATATCGCCTTTGCTTTGCCAGGATTGAACCTAGCTTTGATGCCACTTGTAGCAAGCTAAACTTCTTCAAGCTCTTGACTAGCGCTCTCTTTTATGCTAAGTCGCATTTCCCATACACAATGCCAAGCAATACACACACAAAGAGGATAAGAAAAGACTTAGAGGTAAAGAAACTTTAACTAAATAAAGAAAGATGTACATGGCTTGGATAGGTTTTATAAGGACTCTCATAAGTTGGTTGGTCACAAATGAGGGATAAGGTCTGTAGCCCTCCTCTCATGCTTAAGAATATATTAAAATTTATTATATTATACATGAGTGGAGTTCTCTAGAATACTCCACACTATTTTTACATATCTACTATAATCTATAGGGCTTTAAAACTTTCAAGTTATTCCCAAACATCTAAGTCTAAAATATTTCAAAATCTTTTTGATTATTCTTGAAGTATCTAGAAGGTCTAGAGAATTTCAAAGACTTCTAGAATATTCTCGAAATAACCAAAGTCTTTTAGAAGCATCTAGAATCTTTTAGATAAATCTAAACTTATATAGAATCTTCTTGAACCTTCCAATATTACATGACTCCCCTTTGACGTGATTCTAGAGAACTCCTTCACCTCAACTTGTCATGCCACGTCTAAAGTGTTTTGACAAATCTCAAGGCTCAACCTTGAGAGGCATGTTACTTAGCTCACCTATTAGAAGATGTCTTACAAAAAATAATTTTAAACAAAACCTATCTAAATAACATTAATAAAAGAGAGTAAAAAAAAGTATGGGCATTAAAGATCAAGATGTGCAACAAATAATTAATGCACCATTTAAGATAAGTAACTTCAATGAGTTCTCTCATCATCATCCCATTGGGACCAAGCATCCAAAAATTAGGCAAAAAAAATAAAACAATATATTCTCAAGTCTTAAAGTAAAACCATTCTCCCAAAGAAGTAATAAATATCATAGGAGCAATCAACAAAGAGAACCATAAGGAGCAACCACTATCAAGAAAGAAGATTCTCCAGAAAGCAAGATTTCAGTGCTGTTTGAGTTCAGTTTTATTTATTTTAAATATTTTATTTTGTTTTTGTATATTTTTAAAATAATTATGATTTCTTAAAAAAATAAAAATATTTAAAATCTACACCAAATAAACATTTTTTTAAAAAATAATGTAAAACTAAAATTAGAAATATATGAAACCCTTAGCATCTTGCTAGTTAAAATAAATATTCATCTTCTCATTCTAATATCTACTTTTTTACACATTATGTGAAGCATTCAAACTCAAAACATAAAACTTCATGATTTCCATTACTTTTTTGCCTCTCAACTATTGAACAATTAATAAATGTTAACTTGTTAATCATTTGATTTTGATGAGAACTTTTACCATAGTGGATGACTTGCATAAATGAGGCATCAAAAGTAAGAAAGTGCCAAAAGAGTAAAATTACATTATGAGACATTCAAAGAAAATGTTATTACATTGAACCTAAAGAGTACAGAGAAAGTAGAATAGAGAATAAATGCCAATCAAATGGTCACAATATAGTCAATTTTCTTATCATCAATCATAGAAAAGGCAATGTCATTTTTAATAAATCTTGCATAAGATATTAAATATTTCCAAACAAAGAAGAGTGCTAAGAGAAGGATCCCAAAAGAACCATAAGCTCATTTTATGTTTAGTGCTATTAAGCATTTTTTTTAATTGTTTAAAAATTAATGCATATTCTTTAAGAATTGAGAAAAATCATTAAAACTAGGTGCTTTATTATTACAAAGGGAAAAACTACCTTTTTTAATTTAGCATCATAAGCTGGAATAATAAGCATTACCTTATTAGCATCAAAGAATCTTTACTAAATATAAAATATAAAGAGTTTACTTTTTTTAATTAAATAATATACATAAGTAATTAATAACCTCTCTAAAATATTAATTTTGGAGGATATGATGCAACTGAGAGTAATCCATTCTTTGTTCAAATATTATTTATATTTTAACTTTATTTTTAATAAATAATATCAGGTTATCTTGATCTTTAGATAAACAACAAATTTTAGCATTTTTTGAGTGGTCTAGAAGAAATTAAGGGCATTCACACACACACACACACACACACACACACATATATATATATATATATATATATATATATATATATATATATATATATATATATATATAGCACACAATTCTTATATATTTATATATTTAACATCTAAAATTTTATATTTATATAAAGAGCACTCAATTTTTTATATTACATCGAAAATAGCATCATCATTAATTTTTTAAAATAAAATGCACTTTTTATGCATTAGAAAAATGTAATATTTATAAATATTGAATTGTAAGCATTTGATATATGTAAACTAAAATTTAGCCTCATCATTAACTTTTTTAAATTATATTTAAGCTTGCCATTTATTTATTTTTAAATATTCAAAACATTCAAAAATTATTTTGAATATTTTAAAAATAATGTGACTTATTTTAAAATTTAAAATTAAAAATACTTTAAAATACACAAATTAAAAATATTATAAAATAACATAAAAATGATCTCAAATAAGCTTTTTTGCAACCTCGATAGTTAGAACAAATATTCATCTCCTCATTTCAAGATCTAATATTTTTCTATCATTGTGTTTAAGCTTGAATTGTAGTTTTAGTTTTATCGTCATCATAGGTCCAAGAATCATCGAAAGGGTCAGAAAAATGTAAGTAAATTTGGAGGCTAAAGCCTTAAAGTGAAACTGACTTAAAGAAGGACAACGGCGTGACATTTGCACTCTCAGAGATCCACCACAAATGAAAATTGTTAAGAATGTACTAAGAAAAATATCTTATGTGATGAGATTTTTTGATAGTCGACACCTTGGAGAGCCAACCATCTCCATATCTTGAGAAGAGGTTGATCGTAGTCCTCAAGCTAGAAATTTATTGAAGGCATCGATCGAATTTCATGTCAAGAGGAAGAAGGCGATGTAAAGGATACTTTCAAATGGGACAAAAAAATATCGAGGCTTTTGATTATCGAAGTATCACATTAAATCGCCCATTCTTCTGACAATCTCGGAAAATCTCTCATCTTGTACACAATGATTGGAAGAATCTCTACGTGCTCTGTTGGCAAACAATGAAGAGGAAAGGATAGCTCTATATTACATCATGTCGAAGATTGATAGAGCGAAATACACTATTCTACAATTGAAGCATTGTTTGACATTAATTTTTTACTTTTCAAAAGCTATGTCATTATATGTTATCTCATAAAATTAATCATCTCAAGAATCGATCTGAAGTTCTTGATGATAAGACTAGCGTTGACTGACATGATGAACATTGTCTATAATTTGACATCACATATGTTCCCGGCGGTGAAGGGGTAAATTACATACCTCCTTTGCACACCTATCGGCGATTCATCATTTCAATGATGATCTTCACGATGAGGTCATGCATATATATATATATATATATATATATATATATATATATATATATATATATATATATATATATATATATATATATATATATATATATATATATATATATATATATATATATATATATATATAAGGTGGATTGTATTTTGATGGAGCTTCATCCATCAAATACATATCAAATCTCCCAAAAGCTCGGCGGCATTGTCTCATCTTGATCAGCTAGAAGATGGTATAATGAGGCATTCCCTAGGTTGATTGAGCCACGAAGCATAATAGTTGGTGGCAGTGGATGAAGCCATCTTCATGGGAGCTCAAAATCTACAAGTTTATGGTGATTCTCACTCATCATTAATCAAGTGTTGGGCCTTTACAAAATCAACAAGCTTAAATTGACCCACTATCATAAGCGAGTTCTCGGGCTCATAAAAGCAAATCCAAAATATCATTATGACTCAAGTTTCAGAGCAAAATAGACTATTTAGCTAAGTTAGCTAAAGAAATGATGACTATGTGCTAATTAGTGTTTGCACTCATTGGGTCCTAAAGCCAATAAATCAAAATCCTCTTTGGAAGAGGGGTCATCAAATGCAAGCCGGCAGGATGCAACTCATTGCTCCTTACACTCCCTTACAAATTGCTCATGAAATCAACAAGATGAGGCTCGGACTATTCAAGAGGCAAGACCTCAATCAAGAAACTCCAAGACCACAAAGTGAAATCCTTATAGTAGAAGAGAAGGAAGATTGGAGACAACACTTCATCGTACTTTAAGGAAAGAAATTCGAGCAATAAGCGATGGATGCACAACTTGAAAGGCTTTTGACTATATGCTTATATTAGCAATACCTTATATCATAGATCTTTTGAGCGGTGGTTACGGTGTTTGGGAATAGAAGCCAACAATATGTTAGACAATGAACCCGACCTTCAAAAGCACTAAAATTTGTAGATTTCTTTGATCAATATAAGATTGATTAGAGATACTTGTCGATTTATAATCATTGCCACTACTTTGAAGTGAACATAAGGCGTTAATTAAGACATTCTTAGATACACACGCATGCTCGGACATAAAGATTTAAAGACAAATTTTAATGTCAAAAGGCTGCATTTAACTAAATCGATTAAATATTAATCAAAAAAAAATCTAATAAGATATTAGATCAATCTATAACATCTTTTACGATTCACAACTTATCATACAAGCAACGAAGGCATTAATTAAATTCTTAGATACAAACATGTGCTGGGATAGAGATTTATAGTACAAATTTTAATGCGAAAACAAATAAATTAGAATTAGTTAAGTATTAATGAAAAATCTAATAAGATATTAAATCAATCTATAACATCTTTTACCATGGATTCAAAACATATCATACAAGAGAGCGAAGATGTTAAGCGTTAAGAATCTGAGCATGTTTCGATATAAAAATTTAAAGTACAAATTTTAATGTCGACTAAATTGGAATCAATTAAATTAAAAAATCTAATAAGATATTAGATCAATCTATAACATCTTCTATGATTCACACATTGTCTGCGAGCGAAGGCGTTAATTAAAGATTCAATTAAACTCTTGCACACATTATAAAGCATGATTAAAACTCAAATTTAATACCTCAAAAGTGTGTAAGCATTCTTAAATACACATGGGCAGACATTATGTTTAAATGCTTAAACTTAGTATTTGAGGGATCTTCTGGCGGGTTGATTCGGTTGGGTCTAGGTCGGGTTAACAAAACAATGATGTTGTTATAGCTTTCTCGAGAAAATCTCGAAGCTAATTCTTTCATTTGGCGGTATAACGTATCTCTAACTCCCCGATGATAATTTAGTTGATTGAAGATATCAAGCTGGAGTAATCATTATTATTAAAATATCTAAAATATTTATATCCAATATTCTCAAATTCAAAATCCTCAAATATAAATCTAAATCTATATTATTATTAAATTAATAGAGTCGCAATCTAAAACAATAAATTAAATGATTTAAACACGCATGGGCCCGACACTATCTTTGAATGCTTAAATTTAGTGCGAGGATCTTTGCGGGTTGATTCTCGGTTTAGTCTTGGGTGGTTAGGTAACAAAACTAAAAATCTATTATAAAATTTCAACTTAGTAAAATATAGAAGTTAATTTATCATGTGATAGATCGATCCTCATTAGGAGCTAAGCGAGTTGATAGGATTTAAAGTTCTCAAATATATTTGATTCAATCAATTAACCACCAGATGATGGCGTGTTAAATGAAAATTTTAGCAGGAGGGATACTTCAATCAAAATATGATTACAATCTCAAAACAAATTAACTTAGATTGAATCTCAATCTAAATGTAGAATTTAAATATCATTGAGCTATAAATGTCTAAATGAAATTCAATTTTTAAAAACTTAAAATTTAAAATCAATCCACCTTCATAGTTTGTTGAGATGACAAATTAAAACCACAGCTCACAAAGAGTCAAATCAAGTACACTATGTTTACTCTCAAACAATCTCATGCCGAGGGCGTGGTCGTGTCCTCGGCTTTGGCAGCGTGGGCTCCATGATCGATTCGAAGTCTTACGATCGGTGGTTCTTAAATGGAACCATTATTACGTCCATGAATGTGTATGCTCCCAATGGCTCGCCTTTTGAGTTGTGAACCATAGGGTATACTTGATTGGGTAAAAATGTTAGCTAATAACTTAAGCTTGTCTCCTTAGAACAACACCAGTCTATAAGGATTTCTTGGATGACCTAACCCGTGTATTCTTAGGATCCTTCGATCGGGTTGGGTCGACTACCCCTCGACTAAGTAGACTAGGGACCCTGACACGGGATGACGAACCATGGGATCTAGATCGGGTGAGTCATCGTTCCTCCAACCATCCGCTTTAAGTTAAACATAATAAAGTTCATAAATTCTAAATTTTAAAACTCCACATCGCTTCTTATATGCTACACTAAGTGATCTAACATTCTTGTCAGTTCTCTCTCTTGGGGGGGGTAATTAAGTATAGGTGCTTGTCATAGGAAACCTAGAACCAGATCTAAAGTCCTCACAAAATGGAAATCTGGGTAGTGTCTTATCTACTATTCTATCTGCACGAAAATTTTACCGGCATTTAAAATACTCTCTTTATCAAGAGGTTGGTGGAGAATTTTTGGAGCCACACTTCTAATGATTTACCATGAGACAATGCAAGTGTAATCATATAACCAAGGTAAAATGAAATCTATCTAATCTGATTGGTTTTGATAAGCCAAACCAATGTAATATTTTGGGCTAACACATTAAAACCAAAAGAAACATGTATACCGTTCATATGGACTCTACTTGACTCTAAATAAACTGATTGATGAGGAAGGTTATTGAGTGGGAAAGACCTAGGCTCTACAGTCATGTGCTGCATGACATAAGCTAATAAAATTTAGAGATTATTATTAATGAAACATAGCTTATATCCCCTTAAGATAGTTGCATTAAATGATATGATAATGTATGCCAAGAAAATGATTATACAATATATATGTATATATATAATACTTTTCTTATGTTTTTATATAAAACACTAAAGAAAGAAAGATGATGAAGTACTAATATAAAATGATACACAAGATATATAGCATACAAAATAATCTTGAATAATGAATGATGAACGAATATGTATGTGCATGATCATGTATATTCACCTATATGTATACATATATATATATATATATATATATATATATATATATATATATATATATATATATATATATATATATATATATATATATATATATATATATATATATATATATATATATATATATATATATATATATATATATATATATTGCAATAGTGACATCTACTATTTAAATTAGTATAATTTTTTTATAAAGATGAATATTCACTTTTGGAGATTGTTGTGATGAGAGTTCCGAATTATAACGATGGTTGATGGTTGATGATAATCGGCGGTGGTCGTTACTGCGATGAGAATTTCAAGATTCCAACTGTCTCCCAATTTTCATTCAAGTTCATTTCTCGATTCTTCCCCTAATGACGAGAATGTGATATTTTATAGGATTTTGAAAAAACTATTTTGTATTTGTAGCTAAAATCCAAAAACACTTCATCTAATGATTCATGTTGACTCCTTGATCACATATGATTTTTTTTATGATTTGACCATCTAAATGATCTCGATTTAATGATATTGGGCTCGTTGGATTAGTCATCAGTCGATTTATTATAAGTTAAAATTTGAAAGTCATTTGATCATTGAATCAATGTCTCAAAGTTTTTATGTATATCTTTTGGGCTGAATTCTGGTTCATTTGTGTTTGTCATAATAATATTTTAACATCAAAGCATATGAAGAAACCAAAATATAATCATTTAAAATTATTAAATGTTTGATTTACTTAGTTATTCTTATTATACATCATATATTTTTAAAATAAAATTCAATTATACATCAATTAATTTTATAAAATCATAAAGATCATCTATTTAAAATTTTATAAGTGTAGTTCATTTATTTAACTACTAAATCTTAACAAAACAAGAGAAGTGTATGAGCGATGACTTGGGTTGTGGGTGACAACATTAGCGTATTTCTACTGTGTAATTTCTACAACAAGTACATACAAGCATAACCTAGCATACACCACCTCTAAAGTAGCCTAAAGGCTCTAATTAAGAAGAACAAGCTAGAAAGAGGTGAAGTCTATACCTGAGCGATGATGTTGTAGCATCACGATTTGAGTTTTATGTGCTTTGCATACATAATTATAGTTGATGCAGAAGATGATGTAACTCACGAACTCAAATCGAGACCTCGAAATAACATAAAGTTATGGCTATTCATGCGATGATATGTATTACAAGCATGATATTACGACTAAATAATCACGATGACGATCAGCAATGTTCATATAAATATTGCATCAAAAATAATGCCAAAAAAAAAACAGAGTAAAATTTCTAATTATCACCTACAAAAAAAAGTCAAGATAATATGCTTTTAATATAGCTTGTATAAAATGATAAATCTTTCTAAAATATAAAAGCGTAAAGAGAAGGAGCCCAAAATGAGCCATAATTTTCTTTAATGATATCAAACAACCTATCCATGAATTAAAAAAAAAAGGATAATGAGAGGTTAGCCTTACAACAAGCCATTAGATGAAAGGAAGTAATCATTCAATTTATCATTGATAATTATTAAACAAAATATTACTAAAATATAGACAAAATCTATTTATAAATATAGGAGAAAAATCCAATGTTAGAGAGCTTTCAAATAAGTGGCATCATAGTTAATCTACTTAAAATTTTCATCTTTTCTTTGATGAAAATTTGATTATCTTGACTTAATTTTTTTAATAAATAAATTCAAATTATATTGATCTTTAGATAAATTAAATAAATTTAGCATTTTTGAGAGGCTAGAAGAATTTAGGCAAAATTTTAAAAATAGGAATATTTTTAATCGTAATTATGATTTAAACGTCAAAATTTTTTTTTTTTTTATGAAAATAGTCGTAAATCTGACGGACGACTTATACAACAGCAGTAGCGTCGTATGATCGTCCGTCAAACGGACGAGTGGGAATTTATTATTTCTGTGGTTTTAGGAAGCAGGGGAGAGAAAGAGAGAAAGAGAGGTTTTATTAATTTTTTAATTAATATAATTATTTAAAATATTTAAAATATATAATTTAAAATATTTTTATAAAATATTTAATAACTAAATATTTATATATTTAATTGTTAAATTATATATATTATATATATATATATATATATATATATATATATAATATATAATATATATATATATATATATATATATATATATATATATAATATATATATTTTCTTTATATATATATATATATATAATTAAATATATAATTTAAAAATATTTTTAATTATATATAATAAATTTATAATTTATTTAATAATTTTTTTATTAATTAATATAATTATTTTAAAATATATAATTTTTATTAATTTTGTTAATATATAATTTAAAATATTTAAAATATATAAATAAATAATTTTTAATAAATAAATAAAGAAAGAATAAATTATATAAAATGTTTTATATAATTATTTATTTATATATTTTTAAAATATTTTTAAATTATTTATATAACTTAAAAATATTTAAATAATTTTAAATATCTAAATACTAATAAATTTAAATAAATAAAATAAATAAAATAAAATATATATATATATATATATATATATATATAAATTTTTTATTTTATAATTTATAAAATTTATTTAATTTATTAATTTATTTTTTTATTAAAATTATTTTGTTTATATTTTTAAATATTTTTAAAATTATTTATATAACTTAAAAAAATTTTATATTTATATATAAATAATATATATATATTATATATATATATATATATAATATATATATATATATAAATGTAATAATATATATATATATATATATATATATATAATTTTTTATATATATATATTAATTCTTTTATTTATATAATTTATAAAATATTTATATAATTTGTTCCTTTCTTTATTTATTTTAAAAATTATTTATTTATTATTTTAAATATTTTTTAAATTATATTAACAAAATTAATAAAATTATATATTTTAAATAATTATATTAATTAATAAAATAATTATTAAATAAATTTATAATTTATATATATAATTAAAATATTTTTAAATTATATATTTTAAATATTTTAAATAATTATATTAAATAAAAAATTAATAAAACCTCTCTCTCTCTCTCTCTCTCTCTCTCTTCTTTTTTCAGTCTCATTTTTTTACGATTGGCGTCGATGTACTCCGCATTAGTCGTTATTATAAATGGTATCTTTATTTTCATAAAATTTTTTTTAATATCTAAATCCTAATTTTTTAAAAATATACTAATTTGAAAATAAGAAGAATTTACTATAAGTAGCTAGATTTGTTTGCGATCTTAAATCAAGGAGAGTTGGACCGGATTAAGCACGTGTCGTATGTCAGAATCCCTGTGGAAATCCACGTAAGTTTTTTTTTTTTTTTCAAAAGTAACCGTGGTACGCACGTGATGCTTATTTATTTATTTATTCTAGATATCAGTTTATGTATAAATAATTGGCAAATTTTATTATAAATAAATAATTAATTATGTAATTTGAAGAAGAAAAAAAAAATAAATTTGGGGTTATTTGGGATAGTATAAGTGAATCAAGTTGGCTTGAGCTCGGCTCAATATATGACTCGTGAGCCAAGCTTGACGAACTAATAATTCAAGCTCACGTGTCAGCTTCATCTTGACTCTTTAATTCGAGCATCGTCTCCTTTAATAAATATTAATATAAAAATATTTAAAATAAATTAAAATTTATAGTTTAAATATGTAATTATTAAAATATTTAAAATCTACAAGTGTGCACATCTCAACTTAAAAAATATTTAAAATCATTGATTCTTTTATATAAAGTAATTTATCATATTTCACTTTAAATTTTTTAAATTTTTTTGTCAATTTTATTATAATATTATTTCAATCATTATTAATTTATCTTTTATAAAAATGAGTTGGTTGAGATCCAGCTCTAATTCTTAAAATAAAGCTGGAGCTCATTTAAACTACTTTGGGATAATTTTATTTTGTTTTTATTATTTTTTATTTCTATGTTATTTAAAAATATATTTATTTTATTTTTACTTTTTTATTTTTATTTTTAAAAAAATAATTAATATTATTTTTTTAAATATTCATAACTTCGGTTTTGAAGGATTTTTAAAATCATCATTATAGCTGAATAAGTTTTAAATTTAATTAAAATAAAATATAAATAAATAAAATGATCTCAAATAGCTCTTTAATATTGGAACCTCACAAGATATAGCATGGTGTTTTATCAATAATAAATGATCATGTAATTTTATTTTACAACAAAAAAAAGTGTTTAAGGTCCATTTAGTTGCGACTATAATGATTTGTAAAATATATATAATACATGAAAATTAATTCTTAAAATATATTATAAATTTTAAACTTTTATGATTAAATTCATTATGTTTGTGATTAAATTGATTCAAATAATTTTTTTAAAAAAAAACTTATAACTGTTCATCTTATTATAAAAGTTATGATAAAATAAATTTTTTATGAGAATTATTAGAAAAATTAAAAGTTAAAATTTTTATGACTACACACTCTAATAAATTTAGTTATATAAATTTAATCTTCGTCAAAAAGAAAATCTAAAATAATAAAATATATTACCAAACATAATTATAGCAATAGCCTAAAATAAGAAAACCAAGAAAAAAAAACTTTCCGACCTAAACCCATGAGTACAATAACCTCAGTAATTTTCTGGCGCAATAAATTTGTGTTTCACAGCATTAATGGCGACCGACAGCAGATGTTACTCTCACTCATCTGAACTCTATCTATTTAAGGGACGGAAGCGTCGCCTATTCTTCATCAAACTTTCTCTCCTCTTACTATACCCTCTCCAATGGCTTGAGAAATGCGAGTAATAAGAGTGATATTAAGGCCCTGAGAAGATAGGATGGTTTCATTTGTTGAGCCTCTTGATTTTAGAAGAAACCACGAGCTATAAGTTTGTGGAGACAGACTCGGTGGAGGCATTCCTACTGATATCATCACTGTGCTGACTCTATTTATCCAAAAGTTGCTTGCAACCATTAGAATACCGTTGAAGTTGACAGGAGCTGCTGTTGAGTTCTTGTTGAACCTCATATCACTTAATGGTGGAATACTAGGACTGATCAAGAATATTATCACAGGTTAAATGAACTTTTCTAATCAATTTTTAACTTCTAATTAACTTGCCTAATTGCTCTTAATTTTAACGTCTAATTAACTTGCTTAATTATTCTTCCTTCTTGTTTTGCAATTTTTTTGGTTCCATATTCTTCTTTTCTTTCCTTTATTTTTTTTCGTTCTTTCTCCTTCTTCCTTTCTAATTTTGCTGCAAGCCTGCTACGTGATCATGTCTTGTCAAATATGATTATGCGACTGCTATGTAACTTGTCGTTTCTTCTTCTTCTTCTTCTTCTTCTCTCTCTCTCTGTCTCTCTCTCTCCTCTCTCGGTCTCTCTCTTCCAACAAACCTATCAGGCAATTCTTCTTCTTCTTCTTCTTCTCTCTCTCTCTCTCTCTGTCTCTCTCTCTTTCTCGGTCTCTCTCTCTCAACAAACCTATCAGGCAATATCCAACGTTGGATTTCATGTAAAGGAAACAAAAGACTTATCCAAAATTTAAAACAAAGTATTTCTATATATATATATATAGTTGTTTTACAAAACAAACTATAAAATTATTATAGAAAAAAATAACATTTAGAGGTGACTGTAAGTGTTCTGTTTTCAAAAATTTAAATGAGTGATTTCTTGTAAATTTCTTATATTATCTAATATTGCCATGAAGAGTAAAATGATTTTCACTGTCATGTGTCATAAATTTCTTTAATTTATTTATTTTCTCTTTAAAGACACTTTAATGCATTTTTTTTTCTGGTTTGCATTTAAATCAAAAAAACTTATGTTATGGGTTTAGTTTAATCTAAAGAACTTTAAATTATTTTCTTTTAAAATTATTTTAATAATTTTATTATCTAGATTAACTTTAACATTTATTTTTTAGAGCACTGTTCATCTTTTTGACCTTCAATTATGTTAATTAAATTCGTAATTTTCTTCAACTACTGAACAATTTGCGCATATATATAATGTAATCTTTGGCTGTTTAAACTATAAAATAGTTTTTTTCTCTAAGACAGATTTATAATCTTGAAAAAAAAACTATCCATTGCTCTATGTTAGGGTTGCAAATGAACCGAACATTCAAAAACTACTGATTGAAATTAATGCTCGTTCAGTTAGTTCATTTAATTAATCAGCGAAAGCACTAAATCTGATTTTTTAAATGAGCGAGCTTGAATAACTTATTGTTGATTAATTTAAGTTGAATAGTATTATTTAAAAGCTCAAATAAGTCATTAAGGAGCTGATTACAGCTCGATTAAAACTTGTTCATAAATATATCATTTATATTCTCAACATAGCCGTGAACAAGCTTGTTTTACGCTTGTTTATTTTATAAAACAAAATTTACTGGTTAATTTGTTTGATAAGCGTGAATTGAGCTGTGAACAAACTCGAACTGAGTTCAAACAAAATTTTTTTTTAAATGAGCTCAAGCTTGAAATTCATCCTAAAACTTGAATTGAACTCCAGCTAAATATTGATAAAGAGTTTGAACTCAAACATGTCTATACTCGCTTGGCTCGGCACGTTTAAAGCCTTACTTTATGTGCTTTTAAACTGTAAAACAAGAAGAATTGTCTTCTAGGTTGAAGAAAATATTGCTAAAAGTATGGTGCTCAGTGATCAGATAATATTTAACACGGCATCAATTGTATAGAATTAAATATCCATTTTTTAATGTTATCTTGCTATTTCATGAACCTCTTTTTTATAAAATTTATTTATAGAAAGAATATTCACATAATGTTTCGATCAATAATTTTATTAATATATTGATCAATTTATATATTTTGTTAAAACTAATTGCAAAATCCAAAAAAAAAAAATTTATAAATTCTTCTAAAGCCGGTAATAGATCTCATGGCTAACTCACAAAAAAAATTTGATCACAATTTTCCAAATATCAATCCACTATTTACAATAAATAAGAGAACAAAAGCAAGCCTTGTAGAGAATTGATGAATAAATAAATAAATTATCCCCATAACTTTAATATATAATGATAATTTTTCATGTGAAAAATAAGAGAAAAATTAGGTAAAAATACTTACGAAAAAAAAAAAGATTCATATAATATTTATCTTAAAATAAATTAAACAGCTTTAAAATTCATTCTAATAAGAAATTTGACCAAAATATTCTGATTTATTTATTTATTTTGATATTAGTGTCACTGGTGATCCCAAATTCTAAAGCTGCTAATTACCGGACTATACTCGGTCACATTGACGATCGGGTGAATCTTTACCAGAGCAATGCCTTGATTCAATTTTATCCTCTCATGGAAACCTTATCTGATCCAAGCAACGTAAATCTATTGGATCTCACCATGCTCTCAGCCAAGATAGCATACGAGAACGCTGCTTTCGTCCAGAATGTTGTCGAAAATGTTTGGAAGGTATAATATAACTGATCTCTCTCTCTCTCTCTCTCTCTCTCTCTCTCTCTCTCTCTCTCTCTCTATCTCTCTCTCTCTCTCTCTCTCTCTCTCTCTATCTCTCTCTCTCTCTCTATATGATTCAGTTTATTTGACTCATAATTTGCATGGTTTTATTTGTGATGCAGATGCACTTTGTCAAGTTCTACAGTTGCTGGAACAGTATGTATATCTGTTTCTTCATTTCTGAAAATTACTAATTAATTACGACATGTTTACCAAAATAATAATAATAATTATCAGTACAGATGAACTGAATGATGTTAGCTGATCATCCATCCTTGCAGAATTCTTGGATGACTACACGACACAAATTTCATATTCTGCAACAAACAAACTGATGCTGACTGGATTGTTCTTGCCTTCCGAGGGACCGAGCCCTTCGAAGCCAAAGACTGGTCTACCGACGTTGATCTATCTTGGCTCTTCGCCAACAAACTTGAAACATCCATTTAGGGTTTCTGAAAGCACTTGGCCTCCAGGATGAGAAAAGCTTTCTTCTAGGTTTTCCTACGAACTTCAATACAACAGAAGACAAACCAATCGCCTATTACGCCATTAGAGAGCTCAGACGCTTGGTAAACGAACACAAGAACGCTAAGATAGTTGTTACAGGACACAGCCTGGGCGGTGCGCTGGCTGCTATATTTCCTTTGTTGAGTTATCACAATCAAAGTGATATTTTGAGCTCGTACTATGGCACCTTCACTTATGGGCAGCCAAGAGTTGGGGACGCCATTTTTGTACTTACGTTAAAGCTATATTGAGGGCTAAATCATACAGGATGGTTTACAGGTATGATATAGTTCCTAGATTCCGTTCGACTCCCCGCCGGTGGCTTTGTTCAAGCATTTTGGTACTTGTGTCTACTACAAGAGTTGGTATAATGCAGAGGTATGTGTACGTGATTATACATACACGGCATGATTTTATATCAGAAACACTGAAAAATTGTTACTTTCGATTAAATACTAACATGATTGCATTTTATTCTGGCATGAAAATCAACAGATAATGGACGATGCTTAATCCAAACTACTTCGATCCACTGTTCATGGTGTCGATGTACCTAAATGCTTGGGTGACCTTCTTAAAGCTATATTTATGAGATGGACGCAAGGAAAGGAATACAAAGAAAGCACCATCTCAATACTTTACAGATGCGTAGGGCTAATATTACCAGGCATTGCCTCTCACAGAGAGACTACGTCAATGGAAGGCTAGCAAAGATAGCACAGAAATCTATGGTTTGATCTGAAGTTTTTCTATGAAAGTAGAAAATATTTGGATGTGTACGTGTTGGTGCTTGGTACAACGCTTAGGTGTTATCTTATAAGCTAAGCGCTAAGGCTTTAATTTGCCCTTCTTCCTACGTTAAGGCTTTAATTTGCCTTTCTTCCTATCTTCAAATGGTGCCTTGCGCTTGATGATGTTATAAATAACAAGAATAAAATGTTTTCTTGAGGCTTATTATTTATCGCTGATGCTGGTTTGCCCTTGAAATAGTCTTAATACGCTGCGCTAAAGATTTTGTTGCAGGTTTCAGATGATTTAGATACATACAACTTCATGAGTGTAGATTGACTTAAATTTTAACCTTTGAAACGTAATTCTGCTAGTTTTAATTGCAAAAACATTCACAACAGTCCTTGAAGAAAAAGATTTTATTTTCACATTTAAAATAAATGAAAATAAAATTATTATTTTCTAAGATATATGTATATATTTTATTTGCAAATACCTAAACGAGACCTAATAGCGTATCATTTATGATCCTGCACAAACTATACCTGCGAAGAAACTTCAATTGTGTATCATTGAACTCAACCGATGATTACATCTTTATTTATTTCACTAGTAAATGAATTTATATGTTACCCTTAAATTACAGAGCAGCTAATTATATATATATATATATATATATATATATAATGTGATAATTTAATTTCATATAAATATATTAAATGATGCCATCAAGACAGGCAGGACAAATTATCTAATCCAATCAGCCAACAGCTGTAATTTATGAGAGACATTGAATGTATAGCATTAAATTGATAGTGGCAAATGCAATTATGCAATTATTCAGTTTGATTGATAGCTATTATTCATTTCACAGACAGAAACAGCTGGAGATCTGCCATTTTTAAGCATTTTCCTATCATGAGATTCAATTCCTTCACTTCTAAGTGATAATTTAGCGGAATTATTTTTTAAAATAGAACTAGTCTTAATGATAATTAGTTATTTAGGCACGAAATTTTTTTTTTAGTAAAATAGGCCTAGTCGTCCGTTTGACGGACGACTGGCATAATATTTTTTATTTTTTTTGGTGGTTTTACAAACCACGGCGAGAGAGAGAGAGACAGAGAGAGAGGAGGTTTTATTTTAATTAATTTTTTTAATTAATATAATTATTTAAAATATATAATTTAAAATATTTTTTTATAAAATATTTAATAACTAAATATTTATATATTTAGTTATTAATTAATTTATTATATATAATTAAATATATAATTTAAAAATATTTTTTAATTATATATATAAATTTATAAATTTATTTAATATTTTTTATTAATTAATATAATTATTTAAAATATTTAATTTTATTAATTTTGTTCATATATAATATAAAATATTTAAAATATATAAATAAATAAATTTTAATAAATAAATAAAAAAGGAATAAATTATATAAATATTTTATAAATTATATAAATAAAATATTATATATATATATATATATATATATATAATATATATATATATATATTTATTTAGTTATTTATATATTTAAATTATAAAAAATTTTAAGTTATATAATAATTTAAAAATATTTAAATATATAAATAAATAATTGGTTTTATATATATATATATATATATATATATATATATATATATATTTAATTGTTATTTATTTATTTAAAAATATTTATTTCTTTAAAATATATAATTAGTTAAATAAATAAATAAATAATTGTAAAATTATATAAATATTTAGTTATTTATATGTTTATAAAATATTTTTATATATATATATATATATATATATATATATATATTATATTTATTCCTTTCTTTGTTTATTTATTAAAAATTATTTATTTATTTATATTTTTTATATTTTTTTGTTATTATTATTATTTAGACTTATATTATTATATATATATAATATATAAATATATATATATATATATATATATATATTATATATATATAAAATTAAAAATTTTTTTTAAATTATTTATATAACTTAAAAATATTTATATAATTTAAAATATAAATAACTAAATAAATTTATATATATATATATAAAATTACTTTATTTATATAATTTATAAAATATTTATATAATTTATTCTTTTTCTTTATTTATTTATTAAAAATTTATTTATTTATATATTTTAAATATTTTAATATTATATATTAACAAAAATTAATAAAATTATATATTTTAAATAATTATATTAATTAATAAAAAATATTAAATAAATTTATAAATTTATATATATAATTAAAATATTTTAAATTATATATTTATTATATATATATATAAATAAATTAATAACTAAATATATAAATATTTAGTTATTAAATATTTTATAAAAATATTTTAAATTATATATTTTAAATTATATATTTTAAATTATATATATTTTATGGATATCGTAAATTCGTCTTAAACGGACTGATTTTCTAAAAAAAAAAAACTTTAGTTCTAACTATTATCTCATTAGCATTTTAAAAATAATCCCTAATTTAGCTCTCTTGTTTCCTCTCTCTTTATAGAACATCCTTGAGGATAATGATGGTGCAACTTGACACTTCTCATCTTGGCTCAGTGCTTGAAATTTTAAACTTGATTTGATGCTTTTCATTCGATTCATTATAACTCATTCTATAAGGTTTGGATGTACAGAGGAGCGATGTGTCGATGAATGCAAGTGTCTCTTAATTGGATCACATTGCAGGAGCTATCATTATAAAAGTATGGCATTTGCAGTCTTTCTGAACTCTTATATTCGTAGTTCTAAATGATAAGTCCTTCAGTAACTGAAGAGATCATTGTCATCCTATATAACATAATAAGATAAATAAATGGTCAGTATTTTTGAGATAATAATTGTTAAATTAATTATAACTATAAAAAAATAATAAAAAATAAAAATCAAATTTTGCATACAATTTATGAGCTTCCTGTTGATCTGATTTATACATAAGAACATAGCTTTGATCATCTCCTCCAAATATTTTACCATCTTGAGGTTAATTTACTGATTCAGGGAAAAAAAAAAATTAAAGTTTCAATGAATGAAAATTATCATTTTAAATGATTTCAAGAAGATAAAGCTGACAAGGTAGATTGTCTAGTGATCATAGAGCTTACCACATTATTCTCATCCACAGATATGTCCCTCTGCAGAGTTATCGATACAAAAAGAGGAGAAGAAACAAAGGAATAGAAAATCTGATATCATCTTGATTCGGTATTTCTTCGATCCGTTTCTGTAGCACTTGAAATGTATTGCGAAATGTATGGAAAGAAGTTATCAATGCCAATTCAGTGATTCTCTTTGGTTCAATTTACTATGAAAGAATGTTCAGGATTGATGCAAGAGAGTTGATGGCTACCGTTGGCAAGAGTGGGAATAGTAATCATTTGAGAGGTGTTAGTTAAGTAGCGTTATATGTCAATCCCCTGCAATGTGATTTTTCCAATATTAGAGCATCAATTTATCCCTAAGGTTCAGATATATATAAATAGGAAAAGTATTGGTGAGTATGTCAGTGAGCTGATCTTGAGTTAATATGTGGTGTAATAGGATGGCTTTGCACTTGATGCCTTCCCAAATGAGATGGTTATCGGTTTTATGTATTTTATGTGGGTTTGAAAATTGGTGTTGTTGGCCAGTGTGAGGTCGAATATGTTATCACAATAAAGGGATTGGAGAGCTAGCTAGTACTTGTAGATGCTCTATATTCCACCTTAGTAGATGCTCTAGCCACTGTGGATCTATTTTTTACACTAATATATAAGAATGGAACCAAGAGTTCATATATAGTTTAGTGGTTGATTTAAGATTAGTTGTGTCATCAACTCAATTGGAGTCAAAAAATTAATGACACATGTTGCAGATTATTCGATTCAATAAGAATGATTAGGCGAATTGTCCCTTTATATATAAAAGGATTATTTTAAGATTGTGATATTGTTGATTAAATAGATGAAGCATATGTTGATAGACCATGTTCAAAAAATAGATGAGATTTGGTCTGGTGACAAGGTATTATGACAATTAAACAAAATGTTGATAGAGTTTGGGATTAGAGAATTCAATGGAGGAAGCCTTAGTGAGAAATTTTTTGACAAATATGTGGTGTTTTACTAGTTTACAATTGAGGATTAGGATCGGATATAATGCCTCAAGTTTAAGTAGTTTAAGTGATGTGATTATTATTTAGATAAAAGAAACAATGATATTGAGCTATGAATTATAATTTAAAATCTATTAATGAGATCTTGAAGAATTGTCTATTTAGTTCGATGTTAATACTAGTGAGGAGAATATCAACATGGGTAAGGACCTAAATGGTTATTGTCTTATGACAATGGTATTGGAGATAGATTAGATGGATAAACCAAAAGCCTCACTATTGAAGATGATCAAAGTATGTGCATATGATTGACTTAGTGCTTGTTTCAAGCTATAAATAGCTTTGTTTGGTCATACATGGTGAGGGTTGTTAGGATTTACAAAGTCTTATGATCAAAACATGTGGATAATTTTTATAAGTGTGTCATGGAGGAATGCATTAGAGATAATAATTGTGTGATCTTCGGTTGTGCTATAGAGAAATCAAGTGTAAAATGCATTATGGGTAATTTAGATATTGGATTGAATGTTTCATTAAAGCATATTACAAATCCTTTCTTTTGGTCTTATGTGAAAGATGAGACTTGTTTTCAAATTATTTACTATAATTTATTTGAAATATACACATGATTTCAAAACCATTTGGATGAGAATGCAGTATGAGGGCCCATTTTATTGAATTTGTAAGGCATGGAATTTTTATACATTTTCTTGATAATAATGGACTTCTTTAAAATGTTCAAGTAGCCAATTGGATTAATGGCTAAAGTTTGGCAATAATGTAAATTGAGAATATTGTGTAACTAATTTAAATGCCTAATTTTAGATCTTGTGAGAATAAAATGGTTGTTGGTCGTAAGTTTGTTGGTAGTGAGATGAATGGATAGACACATAAGAAGACAATGATGGGTAGGAGAGCATGAGATACATTGTTAGTTTGGGTGTTGGTGAAAGAAAAGAGTAAATAGAGGCAAATAAAAGTGTTAATAATTGAAGTGGGGTGTTATTAGTTTGTACAATGGAGCTATATAATGAAGGTGGGATTGGAGAGCAATATAATGTTTGTCATACATGTGAGGAAAGAAGAGTGTTGTGCCTCTAACCAAGAATGCTAAAATGGCCATATATATGTGAGTAGGTAAAAGTAATTAATATAATGAAATATGTTTATTATATAGAATAAAGTATATACCAAAAATAATAAGGTACATTGTTATATATCAATAAAGTCATTGAGATTTCAAAAATATGATGGTGCATATGCTCCTCATCTACGCTCCAAGGGTAATAAGTTATACACACATATTGGTGACTTACACCATATTTGATTACAATTTTTTCAAAAGCTTTGGATGGATGAAATGAGTGATTTGCACAAATCTTGCCAACATCACCATCAAATCTCTATGTCCATCTTGTGAATCCATTCATAATAAACTAAGCTAAGGAGAATCACTAGATTATCTTTTAATTCTTGTAATTTTCTTGTAGACATTTGAATAAATATGACATGTTATTGTCAAATGTGCTATTTCAACTCTTCATTCCACTCCTTTTCCTTCTTTAACTCATTGATTCATTTGTACTCATTTGATGTTGCCTTGTGGTATCAAATCTTTGGCATTTCTACATGTTGTGATAATGTGTTCCTCTTAAGTAAGAAATTGAATTAAAAAATCTATTATTTACTATTTAAATGATAATATATAGACTACTACATGATAGAAGGATAATCGTAGGAAGTCTCAACAATCAAAAATATATGAACTCCTTAAATGGCTTATTAAATAATAAATCTAATGTCCTCATAATTAAAGTGCGATTCCAGAACCAAATTTTCATATTCAAAATATTTCTTTGAGAAAATATCACCCTTCCTCTAGCTATACTATCATCATCCCACATATTTCTTTGGATAAATCAAATAATGAATGTGTGAATGATTACAACCTAAATTATAACATCATAGTTTATTAAGCACCTTTCTAATTGGGGTTCATTAGTCTTAGAAAGACTTGGAATTAAAGAAGTTTCCTAATGATACTCCTCTAGTTATTCTAATGTTCTTGTAGACCAACTTGATGATTGTTCATTTGCAACTAAAAAAAGAAAAAAATCATTAAAATTGATATACTTTTATGCTCCACTAGCATCTAATATTAAAATCAATCATATAGAATATTATGGAATTAAAGAGGACCCCTTAAAAAATGCTTAAAATTTTTTAAAGAATTCATGATATTAAGATTGTTGTGATCCTCGAACCTATGAACCACCCCAACAAAATTTTTTTTTCTTGTCAAGCCCAAACTTTTTTTTTCCTTTAAAAAAAATATTTAAGCTTTAATGGTGCTCTTGTAAATTGTTCAAATTAGATTTGAATCTTTAGAAAGATCTTTTACCAGTTCAATTATATATGATCACCCTCAAAATATGCATAATAAATTGTCTTTTGGTAATGTTGATTTTATGCATCTTCTTATGAATATTAATAATCTCTATAAACATAGGATTCATTAATGTACCCTTTATTTTTTTGTTGGCTCATCTCCCATAGAATGTTGGAATTTCAATTTTTTTATTTTTACCAATTGCAAAGAAGAGACTACATGTCATTATAGTGGTGTTATGGATGATCATATAGATATAATTAGATAATACAAGATTGCATTATGCTCATATCCCATCAATGACTTCTTATTTGCCATATATGGGGTATTAGACATTGGCATGTGATGCTCAACTTGAGAAAATAATAATAAAGTGCATTAGTAAAATCGTATAGTGATTCTTGTAGCAAGGAAGTTTGAGTACTAGTTGTCCAAGTAAAACTTCAAATGAATTTCAGCTTGAGGGAGAGCACACTTGACAAACTTTATTGGCAATAAACCCTAACTACTAGGTTAATACTATAGAATAATAACTAAATTCTATAAGCAGATAGACTTGCTAAAAATTTTTTTGATAGTCCTCCAAAATCATATAAAGTCGAATGAATATTCTCATCCAATTTTTTGGACTTAGCCAAATTCTATCCAAATCAAGTCAAAACTAATGGATTTTTCTTGAATAAATCATCCATTCAATCATTTATCCAAACAAAAGTAAAATCTACAATCATCAAATGAAATTCAAGTCAACCCAAGTCAAGCTAACTTAGCTCTTTTGACTTAAAACTTTCAATTGAGCCAAAACTTATTGGACTTCAAATTGATTGTTGTTGAATTTATATTTCAATCCATGGCTCATATATATGTTCAACTAAACTCAAATCAAACCAAAACCAAACCAATTGGCCCACTTAGGTCCACTTGACCCAAAGTGACCTAAAGGACCCATTTGAGCTAACTTCCAATCCAACCCAAATTGGGAAACCAAGCTCACCAAAATCTTCCATCATGATTATTGATCACCCTAGGATGATCAATTATAATCAATTGGGTCAAAGTCAACTTTGTAATTTGACCAAGTCAACCCTTAGCCCAAATTAACCAAAACTAGCTAAAACTTATCTACACTAAAGTGATTGAAACCAATGATTTGAATCAACCCAAAGTTAATATTTAAATATGACTTGACCACCTTGAGCCAAATCATACCTTGGCCATTCGATCCAAGTTGACCAATTGGCTTAAAGGACTAAATTGGGTCAAATCATGATCAAATTTGATTGAGATGGCTCAAGTTCATTCCAATTTGATTATTGAAATTAACCAAAGCCATAATTGAGTATAATTGGACCAATTGGTCAACTTGACCCAACCTAATTTGATTTAAATGGTCAAATTAGCCAAAATTTAAATTAAATCCAAATCGATTCAAGCCAAAGACCACATTTATCTTCAATTAGCCAAATCGATTCAACCCATAACAAGCCAATTTGGTTAACTTTACCCATTTGACCCATTTGATTTCAAATGAGCCAAAATAAATTTTAAGCCAAATTAAATCAAATTAATCACACCAAAACTCTTCAAATTATCATTTGAACCTAACTTTGGTTTGACCCAATTTGACTAATTGGTCAACTAACCCATATGACCCAAATTGAGCCAAATCCTTGAAACCAAGCCATGACCCATTGGGGTTGATCAAACCCATTTAGCATCAGTCCAAATCAACCCAATAATTAAATCTCTCAATGGATATAGAGAGGACTTTGGAGTAAAATACAAAGTCTTTAATCAATCCATCATCCATCCCAACCACCCCAAGAAAGATGACAACGCTTTGGAGCTAAAAATTCAAAAAGTGTAGATTTTTTGCCTATTAAAGGAGAGAGAAATGAGGCTTCATTCTTCATCATCCTACCACTATTCAGAAGAGCTCCCTAAACAGCAGTCACCACTTCCCCACCTCTCTTGAGCAAAACATCAAAAGCTGGGTGGATTCCGTGAGGAAACAGCGAAAAATACATCATTCAAGTGAAGGCAAAGGCTACACCCATTCCAAAGCTTTCTCTTCACCTAAATTTCGCTTGGATCTTCACCACCCCATCCCTGAGATAAATTTTGCTAAACTTTAGCCCTTAGGATTTCTCTTTTGTGATGATTTTTTACAATTTTAAAACTTTCCTTAGATAAACTCCACATATTTTATTTTATTTGATCCCACTATAAAGTAGAATTTTTTTTGGAAAATAAATCATTGACAATGAGCTCAATCGTTTAACATTTTTTTGCATTTTTCATCGATTTTTCACGTGAGTGAGCTATTGTCCGATCCGTTGGTGGATCCATCGTGTCGGTTACGCATCTTTGGACACCCATAACACACGATCGCTCTTTGATCCACGGATCGATCTAGACCTTCTAATTCACGCGATGGGGGATTGTGGATTAGCGGCTGCTTGCACTTTAATCAAATGATAATATGATAACCCTTTAATCAATAAAATTTAGGTAAATTCTTAATTAAAACTATCAAATTAAATAAGTTATATATGGGTAATTAAGTCATTAAACTCTAATTAAACAAACCTTTAATTAATATAATGATTTAAAAATTTAATTACCCTTAATAAAACTTAATTAATCAAACATCTAATTAATGCAAACTTAATGAGTTAATCCATCATCTTAATGATTTAAATTAATTTAAATAAATTACATTAAAGCTAACTCTTAAATTAAGCTTAAATCAAACCCATAATTAAATTTAATAATTAATCACATCCCTCAAGTAAACTAATTAAGTTAATCAAATTAATCATATCAAACCTAAGCTTAATCAAACATAAAATGCAATTAAATACTAATCAAATCCTAAATTAAACATAAATCATTAAGTTATTAATTACATCATTAATCTAATTAATAAAACCAAAGTAAAAATTAAATAAATCTTTATTTAATTTAATAATTAACTTAAACACACTTAATTAAACTAATTACCCTTAAGCTAATCCAATTGAATAAACGCTAATTAATGCAAACTTAATGAATTAATCCATCATCTTAATGAACTAAATTAACTTTTTTAAATCAAATTCAAATCAAACTTGATTAATCTACTAATTTGATCACATCTTAAATAAGCAAATTAAGTCAATCAAATTCATATTAAAATTAAACTTAATCAAACATAATGAAATTAAATACTAATCAAAACCTAAATTAAACCTAAATTATTAAGTCATTAATTACATCATCAATCTAAAAATATGAAATCAAATTGAAAATTAAACAAATCTTTATAATTAACATAAATACACTTCTTAATAAACTAATTACATCACATTGAACTTAAGCAAACCCATAGATCAATAAAGCTAATCAAATCAAATTAAATTAAGAAAGACTCTCATCAATTTAATATGTAATCAACTCAAATCTCATTCAACCTACTTAAATAAGATAAACTAATTAAATCCAATGTATGAATCAAAATTCAAACCAAACTTTGATAAACATGACAAGTGGATGAGATTAAAAATAAAATAAAATCCTAATTATAAAGAATCAAACTCAATTAAAATCAAAATAAAATCTTAATTAATCTAATCTCCTACAATAAATGAACCAGATAAACATAAAATTAAATCACATAACTATAATCAAAGAAAATAATTAGATATTAATTTAAAAGGATATTGAATTATCAAGATTTAATTAAACCAAACATCTAATCTAAAATTAATCAATTAAAAAACACATGAATTAAAAAACTTAAACTTCATTAGAGATTAAGGATATTGAATTATCAATATTTAATTAAAAAAATATCTAAAATTAATCATTCAATAACACATGAATTTAAACAAACTTAAACTTCATTAGATATTAAGGATATTGAATTGCCAATATTTAATTAAACCAAAACATCTAATCTAAAATTAATCAATCAAATGCTTGAAGATTAAACAAACTCAAATTCTAAAATCTAAATTAAATCAAATAAATTATACAAACTCAAATTGGCTAATTAAGATACTTAAGAATCTTAGTTAGACTCTTTAGGGTTAGAATATGAAACAGGTGAGTTCCATCTATAAATAAAATTCATTCTACTCTTCATTCTTGAAAATATAAACATCACTTTAACCAAATAAAAGTGAAATTTTAAAAAATAGATCATTAAATTATTTAAATTGAAATCACCCAAAGGTAAAATTTAAACAAATTCAAACTCAAATTGAAACTTAAACTAAATAAGCCTAGTAAAGTCTTGTCATACAAGCATTCTTTTCACACACTAGAATACTAAGTCATCGACCCAAGTAAAGGTTGATGTATTGATTGTATGTATATAATGTTGTGTTCTATTTTGTGATGTAATGTTTTAGGTTGGATGTTAGGGTGTATGTTTAAGAATATTAAGTCGATATTAGCCAATCATGTTTTCTGTAGGGGTTGTGCTTAAGGGCTAATAAAAAATATAAATGCATTTCTTTGTGAAGGTTGCTTAGGCCTAAGCATAACTCACGTTAGGACATTTGGGCTTGGTTGCCCATGTATGGGGTCTAAATTCAATTATTCATATTATTTGGGTTTTTATGTTGTGTTTAGCTAAATTTATTTTGGTGTAACTAGATTTATTTTTTTCTATTTTAATGTAATTTCACTTTAGGTATTATGATTAGTGTTATGGGAGATTAGGATGAGCGGTGACTTAGTCCCAGGGTGCCTATGATGACTTTGGAGCAAATCAAATCAAAAGAAAGAGAAGGAAGAAATGAAAAGAAGACCACCATAGCATGTGTTATTTTTTTTTTTGTAATCTGGTTGCATAAGGATAGAGCTCTGCTACCCATCTTTTTTTCTCTTTTAGGGTGTATGAACTCGACCACGACTTTTTTTATTTTTATAATCTATAAGTTGTTTGATATTGTGTTTAAATTACGCTAGAATTGCATATTTTCCTAGTTTCTTCATGTTTGATGTTTGAATGTATGGCCTGATCGTAGGCTCTTAGGATGAAATTATTTTTTGACCCCAACAACAACTCTAAAATTTTAAAATAACTCATAACCTCACATAAAAGCCTTGGAATTAAATCAAGATAATTAAACTTTTAGCAACCACTTATGGATGAATGAATGTATAATATCATGCATGCCATATTCTTCCACTCTTGTTAAGAGGGAGCTTCCATCTGTGAGAATAAAGGCTTAACATGTGAGAGCCTTTAATGAAAGTACCCCTTTTCTCTTGATTTGGCCCATAATCAAGTTCTCATACATTTAGACATACAAAATCCATGGCACGTGTCAAAATAAAGAGTCCAAAAAAAATCAAATAAATTTAATAAAATTTGTATTAGATTAAGTCATGAATTAATATCACTCATGCTCTAGTCTCTTAGGGAGTGAGTTAAGACTTAGTCTCTTTTCTAAGTAAACAACTAGCCATCTTGCAAAGCCTAAGACTTGACCACATGGATTTAAATAGGAGGTGTTAGTTGGCGATCACTGTGCTATTGTAAGTCCAGGTTGCGTTTATTCTCTCTTGTGAAGGTAAACCATATGTCCACCTTTCACTTAGATACATGGCGTGCTTGTGGTTTTTGCCAAAGCTCCCTAGCTTACGATCCAATGTAGTTGTTTCCTTGTTACAAACATAAATCTTCACCTCTTACATTTCACAATCTTATGTTGGATTATAAGTCTAGTATTCTAATAAAATGACAACTCAAACAATTAACTCTCTTCAATTTCAAAATATAAAAAATCATAGGATTAGAATGCTCACTAAGCTTCCTAGTATCATGAGCATTCCCTACCCATCTCCCTTTGACTTCCAATAATAAGTCTTCTTTTTTAATCTATCTATTTGATTTTCTAAAATAGTCAAACCTTTGATAGTCTTAATATTAAAATTTTTGGAGACCCTAATTGTCTACTTTAGTCAAGAGTATTCTTAAGGAATTCCCATTCCTTAGATGTAATTAACATAGAGACTTGCTTCCATAGGAAACTTAATGAACCTGCTTAAAAAGAAACCTACTTTACTTTTCCATGTAAAGTAGGGAAAAATCTCTATATTTGAAGACCCATCATGCCTTAGGAGTCCTTATTAGGTGATTAGGTCCATTATAGGGTGGTGATTTCTATCTTTTAAGATAGTAAATCATTCCTTAATGTTGTACCGATCACTTCAATAAGTACCCCTAAGATCATGGTGTCACACATTTTCAAAAATAAATACCACAAATTTTTTGGCTCCACTGGATGGTTCCTCTCTCCATCTTTAGTAGACAATTATTATCTCCAAGCATCAATAGTGGACTTATATTTTATATAGGCTTGAGACTATCATTCTTTCTATTGGCACTTAACTTATTTCATTCATAAGCAAAGCTCACCAACATCCTTTAGGTTTTAGGACCTCACTTTGTGTAGGTCTTAAAATCCCTATTAGCTCCCCAATAGGTGAAAATTAAAATTAATCAAACAAAGAGATGGTAGAATTAAGAACCTCTTCACCATCCTAATGGTGAGGCAAGGTTCATCCATGAATAATGAGAAAATAAAACCCTTCTACAAAATAACATATCTTTCAAAAGCACTTTTTCAAAATCATATAATAAGATATCTTTGCACAAAAATTTGTAAGAAATTTTCAAAAGGCACAAAATACATATAACCAAACCTTGTTTAATAAATCTTATGATTGTTACATGGTGGTTCTTTTCAAATCAAAATCAACCATTTTTAATATCTTTTAATCAACCATTTTCTTTGGAAATAACTATCCCCATCCCACACACTCAAATTTGTTGGATGGAGATTCTATTTTCAAATAAAATCATGATATAAAATTGAAACTCCACTTAACATACTTCACATGTAGAGTTGAAGTTTTCCTCCTTTTGAAAAATAATAAATCATACACACAAAAGAGAAGTCAAGACATACTTGAAGCCCCACTTGACATACCCAAATTTGTTAAATGGGAGTTCCCCTTCTCTTGAAGATGGTAAAGCAAATTGAATTCTATTTGGCACCATTTGCATTTGTGATAGAACTCCTTCTTACTAAAGTCTTGGACTTCAAGACACATTTGGAGCTCATTTGACATGTCCAAGTACATCAAATGAGAACCACCCTCTTGAAAATCACAAGAACAAATTGAACTCCATTTAACATACTTAAGTTTGTTAAATAAGTTCTTTTCTTTCAAAATCATAAACACATTTGACTTTTTTACTTAACATACCAAATTTGTTAAGTGAGAGTTTCATTTTAAAATCATAAAAACATTTGACTTTCATACCAAATTTGTTAAGTGAGATTCTCACTTTCAAAATCATAAACACATTTGACTTTCACTTAACATACCAAATTTGTTAAGTGAGAGTTTCATTTTCAAAATCATAAACACATTTGACTTTCACTTAACATATAAAATTGTTAAGTGAGAGTTTCATCATAAACACATTTGACTTTCACTTAACAACATACCAAATTTGTTGAGTGAGAGTTCCATTTCAAAATCATAAACATATTTTACTTTCACTTAACATACCAAATTTGTTAAGTGAGAGTTTCATATTCAATTCATAAACACATTTGACTTTACTTAACACGCTAAATTTATTAAGTGTCTGGTTTTAACACACATTTGATCCATATTTTAACATATCAAATTTGTTAAATAAGAATCTAATTTTCATGTCAAACCACTTGAGCATTCACTTAACATACCAAATTTGTTAAGTGAGAGTCTCATTCTCATGAAAATAACAAATATATCTCAAACACATTTGGGGCTTTCACTTAACATACCAAATTTATTAAGTGGGAATCCATCTTCAAAGAAAAGCAAATCTATCTCACAATCACATTTGACTTTCACTTAAAATGCAAAATTTGTTAAGTGAAAGTCTTATCATCAAGCACAAATCAAACACATGTGTCCTCTACTTAACATACAAAATTTGTTAAGTAAGAAGCCCATTTTCAAATTAAAATATCACATAATCAAATTTTCACAAGCCAAAATATTTCAAATACACAATCACAACCTCTTCTTAGCATACCCAAATTTGCTAAGTAGAGGTCTTTCAAACTATCAATATTTTCAAATAAGATGCACAAAATACAAATATCTTCAAGAAAATCTCTCCTCAAATTTTAGAACCCAACTAACCTACCTAAATTGGTTGAGTATGGGTTCTAAATAAAATCAAATGGCAAAGACTCTCCTCAATATCCAAATCTCTTCAATGAACCCTTCTTAACATATTTGAATTGTTGAGTGTGGATTCAAAACTCCAAACTTCTATTACTTGCGTGGAACAAATATCAAGGAAGAAATCTAACACAAGTTATATTTCAATAAATGCAAGCATATAACTCGATTACCCAAGGCGCCTTTACACCGACATGGCCTCGTAAGTTTGTTTTCACCTCCATTTGGGATGGATTTGGCCTAGATCGTGCCGCCTCCCTCAAATTGACTCCACCCATCTAGTGTACTTTGGCGAGGATTTGAGGGAGCGCATCACCGGTGGGGCAACCTCACTACTCATGAGGTCGTGGCTCCATCCATCGACTACCTTCTCGACACGAGTATCCTTCCCTCAAGAAGAAGGCGCTTGAGGTTTCTCCACCAATCTAGTTCCTACCCATCTTATTCCCATGTGCTCGCATGCAAGCACATCCTCAATGGTCCACTCTAAGGGGAATGCTATCCCCGGCAACAAAGATAGCCTCCCTACCTTCGAGGTAGGATCTAGCTCACACCACCTTACTCAACCGCTACAACATCATACACGGACGCAAAGAGTCGCAAGATCAAAGCACCACGATTGTTGCCCGAGAGATGAATGGCATCCCACGGTGCAGCAAGGTTCCCCTCATGAGATTTCCCCATTGTTGACTAGCAACCGCCACTCTGATCGATGAAGGAGAGGACTATCGAGGATACCGATTGCCTCCACCGCCTACATACCATGAGGCTTCAACTAGGGACAAGAGAAAGTCATATGTTAGTCTCCGTACAATATTACAGGGTGCAAAGTACATATGTTCGAGTTTGCACGTTATTCGACTTGAGGTATGTCATCCTCGTGAGTGTTACCACATTTGTAGTGATAAAGCATCGAGGCTGCAGTAGTTCGGCCAGAGTAGGAGCAGAGGTTTGTAAATCACCCCGCTATAGTCAATTTTTTGGCCACCGTGGCAAACAGATAGATATAGTGTCAAGTGTGTACTACCATAGGTAAAAGCCTCAACAAGGGTATAGCCGTGTTTTCTCCACCACACCGATCCACTCCTTGCCCACACCATCACCCATTCAGTCCCACCATCCACCTTGCCTACAAAGGCACGTAAGATAACATCTGAGGAGAAGAAAGCCTCATTGGTGATCCCACAAATGCCCAAAGGATCCCAATTCATCTACTCCACCGACGAGGTGAGGTCGAAGTTACCCTACCGACCTCCTACTTTAGTCTTGGTGAAGAAGAAGTGGCAACGCCACAAAGATCGTAGTCACACCACCACAACCACCACCATTAGAGTAAATGCCAGAGCTTGTAGAAGGGGAAGAGGGATAGTTCCATGGTCCCCATGGCGGTGGATCTCCCAGGGACACTAGTCCACATGAGTAGCCACGAGCATGTCTCTTCCAGCGGTCTCCCAGGAGCACTCTAGTGATAGGCGTGTTAGGTGCATCTCAGTCGGTAAGCATAACCTCCTTTGGTGAATAGCGTGTATTTGTACCCGGTGGTGTTTTTAGAATGAGTTCTCAACCCTCCATCTTAGACATAGGACTTCTCTTAGACTTTAAGAGTTCCTTGGTCTTAAGACACATCTAGTGATTAGGTGGACACTCAACTAGCCAAGACTTAGAAGAGTTAGCCATAGGAATAGGTCATGCCTTGGGGTGTTAGGAAAATTTGCCTACCCTTAGCTTGAACCATTCTCACTTCCTTCCTTCAAGTCAAACTCCAAATCAATCTTGTTTTATTTTCTCCAAACTCAAATCAACTCACATGATTGAAATCCATGATTGAAATCTATGATTGAAACCCATGAATGAAATTAAGTGAAATTCAATCTTTCTAAGTCCTTAATCTCTTAAGGACTTAGCCAAAATCATGATCAAAACCAAATCAAATTCTTGAGATTTTCTCATGATTCATTTATATTCTCATTTATATTCACATATATAAATGAAATATAAATTCAAACCAATCAAACTAAACTCAAAATTCAAAATTCATGAAATTTTTTAAGTCCTTAATTTCCTCTTAAGGACTTAGCCTAAATCATGATCAAATCAATTCAAATTCATGGGATTTTCTCATAACTCATTTATATTCTCATTTATATTCACATATATAAATGAAATATAAATATAAATCAATCAAATCTAAATCAAAATTCAAATCATACTCCAAAATTTCTAAGTCCTTTAAATTCCTTTTAATGACTTAGCCTAAATCATGATCAAATCACTTCAAATCTTGAAATTTTCTCATGATCATTTATATTCTCATTTATATTCACATATATAAATGAAATATAAATTCAAACAATCAAAACCAATTCCAAAAATCAAACTCAAATCCATTCAAAATCCAACTAAGCCCCAAGTCAAAATTTGAACTTAGCCAAATCAACTTCAAATCAAGCCAAACTCTTGATTTTCTTCATGATTCAATCAACCTACAATCATGAATCAAATATAAATACAAACTTCAATCACTTAACAAAATCCAATTCAAAATCAAACCCCATTCATATTCTTCCTTTGAATATGAAATTGTCAAATGAATCAAAACCATTTGACTTCAAACCACTTATAAATGGATTTATATTTCAATCATAAGTCCATATACAAGTTCAATCAAACTCAAATCAAGCTTTGACCATTTGACCCACTTAGGCTCACTTGACCCAAAGTGACCTAAAGTACCCTTATGAGCCAAATTCTAATCCAACCAAATTGGATTGAATCAAACTCACCTATGCCTCTCATCATGATCAACAATCATCATGGGATGATCAATCAATCAAATTGGGTCAAACCAAGTCAAACTTAAGGGTTGACCAAGTCAACACTTAGCCAAAATGAAACCTAACATAGCCAAAATCTACCATAGGCCAAATTGATTGAAACCATTGATCTAAGTTCATTCATGACTATGTTTGAACTTGACCAAGTCAACATTTGAGCTAACCTAGCCCAATTGGCCACTTGACCCAAGTTGACCCAACTTGACCTAAAAGTCAAAATGTGTCAAAACTTGATCTAAGCCAAATTGATTGAAACCAATGGGTCAAGTTCATTCCAAATCACTTGTTGAACTTGACCAAAGCCTCAATTGGCCAACTAGACCTAACCTAGCCCAATTGACCTTGAACCCAACTTGACCTAAAGGGGTCATGTTGAGCCAAATTCAAACTTAACCAAAATTGATTGGAAACAAAGATACCAATCCACTTCATATGACTAACCAAACCTAAACCTACCTATGACCTAGCTCAAATAGGTCAAATGGGTCAAATTGGTCAACTTGACCCATTTGACCTAAATGAAGTCATATGAGCCAAATTCAAAACTAAACCAAATTGAATCAAACCAAAGCCACCAAAACATTTCAAATGGTCATATGAACTTGACCCAACCTTGGTTTGACCCAATTTGACCAATTGGTCAACTTGTTGACCCATTTTGACCTAAATGGGTCAACATGAGCCAAACCATATCAAATGAACTCCAAATCAATGAAACTTGGCCAAACCTATTTTCTCCACATACCCAACATATCCAAATTCAAAATTGGCCAAATGACCATTTTACCCCAGGCCATAGAACAAATTTTGTCAAATCCATGGGGAATTTGGTCAAGCCCTCTTCATATCTACTTGATACCTTCCTAATAGGTCAAGTGGACCCTATGGAGGGTGGTGCACCCAACCCAATTAATTTGGGTCAGCCAAATGGACCCAAAAGCGACATGGCTCAAATTGGCTAATTTCCTCCACTCTTGATTTGAAGCACATGGGAGGTTCAATCCACTCCTAGCTCAAACCAACCATGTGCCAACTCCAACATCAAACAACCTTTTCATATGGTCAATTGGATCAAAATGATAGAGCTTCGACCATCCGATTGCCTAGGGGAGATATACTCCCCTAATTCATTCAATTTTAATATCCTCATTATCGATTGAGATATAGAGTGTTAGGAGTCATCGAGAGAGCATCCTAAGCTTCTAGAGGGATTTGAAATCAAGCATTCTCGATTTTCTTCCTTTGAAAATAGGGGAGCTCTCATTTCAAAACTTCTTCCACACAATCCACTTCAATTCTCTTTGCACACTCCCTCGAGGGATCAAGTCGAGTGCACCCAAGCTCTCATTCAAGTTCCCAAAGCAAGGAGGAGTTCAATTTGATCAAAGCCATAAGGAGTGGAGGAGGTGTTGGTCCATAGAGCCATCCACTCAACCTCAATAACTACACTTTGTCAACAAAAGCTCCTCCAGAATCGAGCATCGATGATCACCTCCGAGGTATGCCATTTTTTCACCATGAAGCTTAGGAAGTGTTGGTCCTTTGTGAAAGAAATTTCATGGCATGAGAATTACCATTGATGTGATCTTATGCTTTAGATGGTGTGTGCAAAGTTTTATTCATCGAGCTCAATCAGCTTCGGATCTTCCCTAGATCATGGATAGTTTCCATTGATCTTCAAAAGCTGGGTAATCTGGCCGTCCATCCATGCATTTTGGATGGACGGCCAGATTACATTTATAAATCAATTTATCCTTTTAAAATCACGGGGTGATCCACGTTCGATCCTTGATCGAATGGCGGGATCAAAGCATCCACCATCACGCCGCTTGGCAGGATGATTAAGTAACCCATTTGATGCATGTGCGTACCGCCACCATCAATGTTGGATGGGCTAAGGGATTAATTAAGGTTTTAATTAATTTAATTAACCCTAACTTTAAAATTTATTTCTCCCTAAATAAAAAAAAAAACATGAGGTAAATTTCTATTGAAAGATAATTCAATCTAAAATATTTTAAAATAATTTTAATAGATTTTTTATACTTTTCTCTAATTTTGGGTTTTAATAGAAATCTTAATTTTTCTAATTACTTAATTAATCCTTTGATTAATCTCAAATTTCTTGGGTATATTTTGGGGATGACTTACTCCCTAATTTTCTTGATTTATTGAAGGCTTAATTGGGGAATTACAAATATTTTCTAATTACTCTCTTAATGTAATTAAGATAATTAAGGGTTTGATTAGTGTTTTAATCCTTTAGAGTTGATTAAGGTTAGATCAATGAATAGGAGGTTTAGGAATAATTTTTTGGGGTATTTCTATTCCTAAACCCCTTTTCTTTCCTTAATCCTCTCTTAATTAAGGGTTAATTCATTAATTACCCTCTTAATTAATTTCTAAAATTATAAAACTGAACTTAATTAATCTACTTTGGGTAGATGCTTGGGTGTTCAAGAGCCTAAGTTCAATTAAGAAAATCAAAACCCAACTCAAATGTGTGAGGGGTGTTTTGAAATTACTTAAGTTAAACCCCTTAGCTTAATTAACCATTAATCATGAGCCAAATTGCATTAGGCCCTTTTCTTCCTAGGTGCATTGCAAATTTAAATTCCTTGTGAGATTTTATGTCATCTCATTGGCTCATAATTATTTGGTTAACTATGCTAAGTAGTGTAGGTAAGGGTTAATTAACATGTTTAATTCATACCTTAACCTAATCAAAATATAAAATGAATCTAATCATCTAAAAATTAAACAAAAATTTCAAACACATGTGGGAATGGGTTAGGAATAGCAAACTCAACTCACATTTTCAAAATTAAATCAAATTCTAAATCAAACAAAATCACATATAAAAACTTTGATTTACTTTAAGCTTTCTTATTTCATAAGAAGTCTGTGATTTAAGTGGTGTAATTTTATTTGTTCTTTTCCCCTCATTTTAAATATTGTCATGTTGGTTTCATGCATCCATATTAATTATTTAAAATAAAAATGTTTCTTTATGTCAACATTAGGCTAAATAATAGAATTATCTATTATTTTAGAATTTAAATATGAAATTCATCATTTCAAAATATGATCTTATAATTTATATCTTATATTATAGTATTTAGTGAGGTAGTGAAAATTGAAAGAATATTCATCATTTCTCATCCTCCTTTACTTTTCTTTATTAATACTTAAGTTTCATAAATTGTTTATTTTATCAAGTATACATGATTCACACTATCCATTCATATCTATTCATTCTTGTAATATAATAATTTAACAATGTATCACATTAAATTTGCATTCATTGTACATATTGTATAAATAATTTTGTAATTTTATGTTTGAATTATGAGCTTTGATTTAATTTGTTATTTAATTACTTTAGTCATATTAAATTTGCACTTGAAATCTCTATGTCCGAAAGTACATACAGTATATTTATACCTTAGCTAATTTTATCTAATTAATGAAATTATTTATTTTGAAAATCATAATTAGAATAAAATTCTTTAATTGTTTGATCAAATGAAGTCCTATGATTTATATAGATTTTGATTTAATATTGCCTTCGTACAAGGGTTGTAGATCCTGGTGAAGAAATCATTTTGATTTAGATTATAATTTAACAAACTACCGGCACTTAGTTTACTTGTTGAGTTTTTTATAATTTTCCACTTGATTATTATGCTTAATTTACATCAATTTTGATAAGTTATGCGATTTCGGTGTTTGTTGCTTTAACCCTATTTATGCTATTAGCTAAAGATATAATCACTCCACATTCATATAAGAATTATTAAATCCACTTTGGATTCATCCTTAGATTTTGAGTTTATTGCAAGTTTGTAATGAGTTTAGCATTAGTCCCCTTAATTCTAATTAAAGCTTGCTTAATTTTGAGGAATTTACTAGTAAAAGGGAACTCACTTTACCGCTTCAATTTAAGCCATGAGTTGCAATTAGAGTTTGTGAGTTTTTTGTTAGCCTCCCCAAAGTTTGTGAGTTTAATATTAGCTTCCCCAAATTTTACATGCATTTTAAATGAATGTTCTATTCTTTTCAAAATTTACTTTAAAGGCTCCCCTTTGTTTAATGCTTTTAATTTAAAAATGGCTTCCCTACTTAGCATTCTTAAATAAGCTCATTTCACTCTCCCCTTTTTTTTCTAAGTCAAAAGATTTGACGCAATTCTGCCCTCCGTCCATCCCCGATAAGACCAGATCGAGTGTATTTTGGCTTACTCCAGACGCCCTCTTGAGCATAGTGAGTGGTGCCTTGTGAACATGCCTAGTTTTTCATCTCGTGATCCTCTTGAGCACAACCCAGGCCTTTAAACTGAAAAGAAGACAAATACAATATATATTCATTCCCCTTTTTCTAAGTCTAGAATTTATACAAATTTTGCCTCTAGCGTCATCCCCATGTATGAGGCTACATCCCGGTATTTTAGCTTACTCAGAGGCCCTCTTGAGTGTAACGAGTGGTATTACGACATCAGAATTTTTCATCTCCTCAGCCTCTTGAGCAAAGGTCTTCGGGACCGAAAGACATACAATGCAATATAAATTCATCCCCTTTTTTTTCTAAGTCTAGAAATTAGACAAAATTTTGATAGTGTTTCATCTAGGGGAGTGACATATAACAAGTGTTACTTACCTGGACACCCTCATGAGCATAAGCGGTGTCTTACACCGCCTTATTTTTATCTCGTTATGCCCTCTTGAGCAATGAGGTCTTCAAACTTGCAAATAAACACAAGCATGTATATATTCATATTCACAGATCACACATGTTCTAATGCATTTTGGCAGCACGAATGCAAGGCAGGGAATGGTTGTATGCAATATGGGATGAGACGCACTGATGGATGGGCACCTGGATCAAGAGCCGATGGAGATCGAGGGCTGACATGGAGGTTGGCATCGCCGAGGTGATGCAGTGTTTTCCTGATTGTGAATGACCGCAAAAATAGTGGAACAAGGCAGACGGAAGAAATTTTGAGAAGGGGTGAATTCTTTTTACGTGTAGATTCCAATGAGAGAGAGGAATGCAAGAGATAGAAACATGGGAGAGAATCGAGGAATGGGCTCGTGGGAGGAATTGAGGAGAGAAAGTGGGGGGTAATTTAGGCATTTTTTAAAAAAATTAATTTAAGCAGTTTTAATTAATTTTGCGTGTAAATACACATAGTTAATATATATCAATTTAGGATAATTCCATTATTACAACATAATGGAACGATCTGTTTCACGATCGGGCCGTTTGGTTCCGGCACCAAATTGAGTCCATTTTAGCTCAAAATACGCCGCCACTTTTGACGCTCAATTTTTTGCGCAAACTCGTGAATTGAGTCGAATAGTCTTACTTGATTTATTTTGGCATTTGAAGCCAATGGAGTGATCAATTTTATGAGCGAGATCATTTGATCCTCGGTGCCTCTTGACCTCGATATATGTGCAATCACGTTGATGACTCGAGTGCTTGATCAATTGATCATCAAGTCATACAATATTTTTATCCTAACCAATTTTGATATTCGAATGTAATGGAGAAGTTCATTCATCGATCGGAGGTCATTTTGTGTCAATTTTGGTGACATCTAGTGCATTTATTTATGCGTTGTCACTTCAAATCACTCGATAATTGCATAGACTCATCCGAATTGAGTATGGGCGGTCTCATTTGATAGATTTTGATGTTTTGAAGCTAATTATATGATCAATTTTATAAAGCGAGATCATTCGGACATCCGTAACTTCGACTCGATATGCACGTCGACTATTGATAGCTCGAGCTTAAACAATTACGTTAGATTTTGCAATATCTATATTCGATCAATTTTGACATTTTGAACATGATGGCAAAGTCTTTCTATTGATTGGAGGTCGTTTCAACCATTTTCAAGGGCGTCAGGTGCATTTTGAGCCTCAATTTATGCACTATCACCTCCAAGTCCGTCAAATTTGATTCGTAAGCTTGTCTTAGTTTATGACACATATGTGGTAAGCTTTCTTATTCCATAAGATTGTCTTTAGGGTTTAATTAAAGTGAATGTGTTTATATGCTTTCATTATTTTTATTCTTTCTTAACATGTTAAATATGTATGTCATGTGATTTCATGTATTCATACTTTTAATATTCAAATTTAAAATGAAAATATTTACTTTATGTCAAATTTGCATGTGATAGCTAAAGTAGAAATATGAGTGGCTATTATCACAATTAAATTCAAATTATTTTTAAAATATATGAATCAATTATCAAAAATGAAAGTGTGTTACTTATATTCTAATTATAAGCTTGCATGTGAGTAAGATATAAAGATGTGCTTAGTGTAAGTTTCCTTTGTCTTTTAGTGTAGTTAATAGGATTTTGGTAAGGTGTGTAGTTGAACTAAAACTTGCCTAATTTCATATCATATTCAGTCTATACTATTACCTAAGGATACTTATGCTTGCACATATAAATTACATAAACAAAATGAATCAATTAATCAATTTTTGTATTCTTTCTTTTCCATTCATTTCTTTTATATACATGTTTGTATTTAAGAAAAGTATATTAGTATGGGCAATCCACGAGGTTAGAGGCTTTTAGTAGCCTAAGTAGAGTGATCTTGGTTAACAATGACCTTTGTACTCACTTATGTCTTTCTTACTTTCATTTGTGCATGTGAAAATTGGATAAGAAGTCCCTTTTCTACTAAATGAAAATCATGCATCATAAACTTTCAAATTTCCTTAAATGAATTACTTAGCATGCATCATAAAGTGTGTTAAACATTCTCATTTGTGTGTATAGATATGCTTATGACTCATTCATATGCATGTTATACATGTTGGGAAAGAAATGAAGTGATGTATGTTTTGTGAATTTGGTTCATTTTATTTAATCTTAAAATGCCTTTCTTTTGAATGGGTTTGTTTAGAGTTCATCTAAACTTAGGATTAATTAAAACACTTAATCAAAACATTCACTAAATAGAACTAAAACATGAATCTACTTTAGAAATTATTTAAGTTAGGGAAGGAAAGAGAAGTTCTCTTCTCTTTCTCTCTCTTTATAACTTAGTAATTAATTATAGGATTCATTTGAACCTAATCAAAACATGAAATAAAATCAATCAAAAATAAGTAAATCACTTAAATGAAACTATCCTCTAAGTTGAACATGCTTCACACTTAAAAATTTTTTAACTTAAAGCCATAGTTAAGCATACCACACAAACCTTTAAAGCACACACATTAGCCTAAGTCACTACTTCTAGCTTTAGGTTAGGGAGTGCATGGTTTGATGCTTATTTTGTTTTGTGATATATGTTTTAGGCGGATGTTAGGATGTATGCTCAGAGAGTGAATGGTAGTGATATTAGTCTAACCATTATTATTTTCTGGGGATTGTGCTTAAGGGCACTATAATAAATAAAAATATAAATGCTTTTGTTATGTAGGTGCTTATACCCTTAAGCATAATCCAATAGGCTAGGTGGACTTAGTCACCCATGTGTGGGTGATAAGTCCAAAATACATGCTTGAGAATTACTTGGTTTGTTTAGTTAATCTCTATTTTGTAGGTGTTAGCTAAATTTCCTTTTCCTTTTCATGTAAATTTTGTAATTAAGATTTTGGAATGATTATTATGGAGATTAGGATGAGCATTGATCATAAGATCTTATCTTATATACCATGTGAAGCCTTTGAAGCATCCACCTTCCAACCATCCAAAAGAAGGAACCAAAGAAGAAAGAAGAAAAGAAGAAGAAAGAAGAAAAGAAGAATGAAGAAATGAAGCTTGAAGACCCCATAACAATGAGTTCCTTACTTAATTGTATTTTATTCATTTGTAATTCGGGTTGTATAAGGGTATAGCTGCTACCCAATTTATTTTTTTTGAGTTTGTGCGGTGGTACTCACCACAATGGCCTTTTATTATTTTACGATTAGCTTTATAAATTGATTAATGATTTGTTTAGCTTGTGCATTAAGTGACATCTTTTTCCTAGTTTCTTCTTTGCTTTATGTATGGCCTAGATGTGGATTAGGCTCTTAGGAAAAATTAAATCTTTTGCCAAACTTAACAATTCAAAATTAAAATTAAAGAATTCATAACATCACTAAAGCTTAGGTTTAAAATCAAGATAAAGAATTAGCAACCCCTTAGTTGGATGAGTATTTCTTTTATAACATCATGCACAAATGTAACTTGCTTCAATTAGAGGGCTTCCACCTTTGCCTGAAACTTGGCTTGACTTTTGAGAGCAATGGTGGAAAGCATTCCTCCCTTCTCGATTTTGGCCAATAACTTTATTTCTCATGCATTAAACTTATGAATCCTATTAGTCTATGTCAAAATAATTGTCTTAAAATGAAAATAAAATGAAATGAATTGCATTAGATTTAGGTCATTTGAAGCATGTTACATGATCTAGTCTCTTTAGAGTGAGTTTAAGGACTTAATATCTTTCTAAATAAGTAACATCTTAGCTATCTTGCATAAAGCATATGACATGTATTTAAAATCATAGGAGGAGTTAGTTGGCGGCCACCCCGGTGATTGTAAGTCTAAATAGTCGGTGGTTTTCCTCTCTTGTGGAGGTAAACCAAATACCCATTTTCACCTTAGGTTATGCTTTCTCGCCAAAGCTCCCTAAATTTAAGTTAGAGGTTGCTTCTCTCTTTGTGGGTCATAAGCATAAATCCTCACCTCTTAAGCATTTCCTTAATCTTATGTTATGGAATCATAAGTCTTAAATTTCTAATGAAAAATACAACTTAAATAGATTAAATCAATTTCAAAAAATGTAAAGCAACTATATGATAGTTTGAGATGCTCGTAGGTTTCTTAGCATCGTGGGCATCTCCTACTTATCTTTCTTATGGCTTCATAATAACTCCATCTCTTTAATCAATCTATTTTGATCTCCAAAATGAACTAATCGATTAATTGTCCTTTTTCTGAAATCTTTGAAGACAATAATCATTTATCTTAATCGAGTATTCTAACGGATCTCATCCCTTAGGATGTAATTAATGATAGGGGCTTGCCCCAGGAACAATGAACCTAGTTTAAAATAAATCGCTTTACTTTTCCATGTAAAGTAAAGGAAGAATCTCTACATATCGGACCCATCATCCTTAGGAGTCCTTATTAAGGTGATTAGGTCCATTAAAGTAGTGACTTCTATCTCCCAAGATAGTTCACTATTCCTTGATGACGTACAATCACACGAATAAGTACATCTGTAAATCTTCGTGGCATCCCAAAAGATGAATTTCTATATTCTTGCCTCTTTTCCCAGATTTGAAGCGACTATATAGAAATTTTTTACCACATATTTTCTAGTGACTCCACGAGGATGGTTCCTCTCTCCATCTTTGGTAAATGATCATTGTCTTCAAGTATCGATAATAGGTTTGTACTTTGGTTTGAATAGACTATCTTTCTTTCGGCACTTAGCTTATTTCATTCTTAAGTTAAGTTAGCCAACATCTTTTGTTTTAGGACCTCACTCCATGTTGGTCTTAAAACCCTCGTTGATTCTCCAATGGGTAAAAATAAAAGAAAATATTTAAAGAGTTCCTTCTTATCATTTTAAGATAAGGAAAGGCTCATTCTAAAATAACAAAGACAAAATAAAATTTTCTTAAAAATCTTGCTTTTGAAAGCACTCTTTCAAAATGCTCATAATAAAATATTTTCCACAAAATTTTCTTAAATCACTCTCATTTAATAATTCTCATAATTTTTACATGTCGAATTTTCAAAAGTAAAATTAATAATCTTTTCCAAAAGAATAAATGAACATCTTCCTTCAATTCATTTTGATGAAGATTTTTTTCAAAATAAAATGAACAATCATCTTTCCAAAATCAAAATCAAAATCAAAATCAAAATTAAATTTTCAAAAGCACAAATGAATATCTTCTTTCAATTCACTTTGATGTAGATTTCATTTTCAAAATAAAATGAACAATCATCTTTCCAAAAGTCAAAATCAAAATCCAAAATAAAATTTTCAAAAGCACACATGAACCCTTCCATTCAATACACTCACACCTATTGAATGAAAGTTTTATTTTCAAACCAAAATCAAAAATAAATTTTTCAAAAGCATGAACAATTTCATTTAACATACTTAAATTTATTGAATGAAGATTTCATTCCCAACTAAAATGACATCATTTGGAAATCTCACTTGAACATATCCTACATATGATTGAGTTAGAATTCCATTTTTTTAAAAGCAATAATCACACACAAAATAAAATGTTCACATTTACAAAATAAGATTTCATTCCCAAACAATTGAATTTTCAAGATCAATAGCCTAAAGCAAATCCAAAAGGTCTATGAGAAGAAACCAGATCAGTGGTAGATAGGGAAGCATCCAACTAGAGATCAATTCGAGACCACGACCTCGGCCTCCACCTCCTTTGCCACCACGAGGGAGCCCTAGGCCTCCACAGCACCACCACCGCCTCAGCCATACCACCACCACCAGTGGCATGCATACCCACCGCCAGTAGCTATGGTCCACCTACTCTTTTAGATAAGCTTAACAAACCTTATTCTTTTAAGAGGGATAATCGAAGATCTTTAAGAATCTCTTAAAGAAGCTTTACTCGAGCCTGGGACGGAGGAAGTAGGCGAATGTCATGATCCAAACTTTTGCCTCTACCACAGATACTAGGCAACATTATGGAGGATTGCTTCACATTCAAAGGCGGCTTGAACACAGCTTCAATATTGGTGTTGTTGTTACCTTAAAGGAATACTTTGTCGAACAACCATCCGGTTCATCGGGTAATCCTTAGAATACATGTGATCCTACCAAAACTAAAGAAGGTTAGGATATTTCTTTATCCAAAATCTCTAAGAAGATCATTCAAGATCAAAAGATTTCCTTGCGGTGCACGAGTTAGCTCAAACCTCCAACATCAAAGAAGGTTTGCAAGTTGTGCTAACTCAATGAAAGGGGAGCTTAGTAGTAGCAACAACAACATGTGTCGGAGAATAGCCCATTAGCGCACCATCGAGTCCAGCCTTCTGATTCGCTTCCACATGGTCACTTCTTCAACTTTAGCTATCTCTACTTCTTCTACTAGTAGAACTCTTGTATTGTGATAAGGGCATCAAATCCCTTACCCCACTCACTTTAATTGATTTCTACTTTTACCTCAAAAAATTTCAATAAATTGAAGAATAAAACTAGTTTGAGTTACATCTGTCACTTTTGATGGGTTATCTTCTATTCCTAATGATAACTCTTCAAGTCAAAATAACTATAACAATTGATCTTCCTCTTTTCATTGAGTTGGACTTTCCAACTCACGAATATAGGTTCACCTATTGAGATAGACTTGGAATCATTTTCGAGGGTCCCATAGGAGAAGGCAAGGTGAGCGATGTGCGGGTAGAACCTTCCATTACCTTGTCATAAGAGATCACCAAAGTTAACCTCTGTAGTGGCAAGGTTATACCTCCTAGGCGCACCTCAAGATAAAGGGAAATAAGTCATTAGTATAGAAGATCAAGAAGCTCTCCACATGATGCTCCACCCTTGGATATGCTTGTGAGGACCAAAAATACTACAATGTCTTTTCTCATCTAAGAAAGTTGCCATCTATGCTAAGCATATACGATGCCCTTGTCTTATCCAAAGAGATGAGGGAATCACTAATAAAGGCTCTCCTTGATCCTAAAATATGCTTAGGTCTATAAGTGAGGAGGCACATTATACAAAAGAAGCTCGGGGAATCACCTTCACGATGAAGACCTTCTTGGGGACTTGGAGCACAACCCTCACATCACAATTGACATGGACAAGTTCGGACTTGCGAGTTCTCATGGATTCAAGTGCATCAATGAACATTATAAGTCTAAAGACCCTTGCCTATTTGAGGATCGACATCTCCACACTCGAGGAGATCGATGATGTTGAGAGGATTCAATGAACAAGGTGAGCGGGCTTTAGGTTCTATAGTGTTACCTTTGGAGATATGTGGAAGACTAAAAGTTTTACATTTGATTTGAATACTTCATTCCTTTGCTGCTCGAGGCCTTGCATACATCGACAAGATCATTCCATCCTCCCTCCATCGCATCAAGTTCGAAAAGATGGAATTGAAGTCGTGTCAAAGATGAAAAACTATTTTTAGTTAGAGCGTTAAGATTTATGAGGATGCGACCTACTATCTTCCTCAAAACACCCCTCGTGAACTTGGACAAAATTAAAATGAAAAATAAAAGAAAAGAAAAGATAAAAGAAAATAAAAGAAAAATAAAAGTCCAAGTGAACAAAATAAGGAAATGAGAAAGAAATAGATTCACATATCACATTCCATCCATAGTTTATTCCATCATATGAACATGTGGGTAGGATGGCTCAACCTCCACCAAGTAGAAAGCAGAGGTAGTTCGAGGTGGAGACCCCGTTGGCCATCAACCAACATAGGATGTGTTCCAGTTCATGGACCTTACTATTCACAAGACTTGGAATCCAACTTAGGATAAGTCTAATGTGATTAGTATACCAAAACCCTCTCGTGGGTTCCATTGGATTACTTTGATCAAACATAGGCGAAGACCAGCCTCCAAACAAAGTAAAGTATTGAATCTAGTTTATGTGAAACTATTAGGCAGTTAGGAATCTTATCTCTAACCTCACTTACATCACAAAAGTTGAAGTTTAATAGTTAAGGAAGTCCCTAAGTCTTCCGGTGAAATGAAGTAGAAGAGATTCTTTTGGGATCATCATTCTCAAGTCCTTAAGTTGATGTAGAACTTGAGAAGGATTCATTTAAAAATTAATGGAATTACCATTTGACTTTTACTCACCTTGTGTTCATAATCTTATATAGAAAGGTTTAGTTCCTCATACATGGTCCATAGTCGAGTATTTGAAAAGCCATGGAATAATATAAGTAGGGAAGCACAATCAAAGTGGACTAGGATTGATGTGGGTCCGGTCGATGATGAGACTACTTAGTTGTTACCAATCATTTGGAGTATGATGGGTTCTTCTCACACAATCCCAACTCTTATGAGAATGTGTGTTTAGAAATATTAGATGATCCAGATGATCTCCAAGTCAAAGAGGCACCTAGAATTTGAAGAGGAGATTCATTCAACAATAGACAAGCTTAAAGAAATCAACCTCATGATAAGAAAATCCATGCGACATACATTAGTTCATTGATGAATGAAGAAGAAACCAATAACTTAGTTAGGCTATTAATAAAGTTTAGAGATTGCTTCACATGGAGTTATAAAAAATGCCCAAATTATCTCGACATAGCAGTCCACAAGCTAGCAATAGATCCTAACGCCCCATTAAGCAAGCTCCTAGATGCATGTGATTAGAAATTGAACAATAGGTTATTTCTAAAATTAAGAAACTAATCAAAGCTAGTTTTATCGGGAAGAAAATTATCCTACGTTAGCTAGTGTCATCTTAGTTAAGAAGAAGAATGACCAAATTTGAATATGCATCAATTTTAGGGACTTAAATAAGGCATGTCCTAAGGATGAGTTTCCTCTTCCTATACCGAGAATTAATGGTGGACATCACCTCATCTCATGTAGTTTTCTCTTTCATGGATGGGTCATCGGCTATAACCAAATCAAGATGTCTCTTATAGATGAAAGAAATCGCTTTTCAAACCCGTCAGAATCTTCTATTATAAGGTCATGCCTTTCGCCTTAAAAATTGCTATATACCAGCCATGACTCAAATCTTCAACAAACTCATCCATCATTAGGTTGAGTGCTATGTTGATGATCAAGTAGTCAGAGTGGAGAAAAGGAAGACCATCTCTTTGACTTGAGAGTAATTTTGAACGATTATGATAACATAACCTCAAAATGAATCCCACGAAGTGTGCATTGAGTAGCTTCATGGAAATTCCTTGGGTTTGATGTTTGACATTGGGAATAGAAATAGATCAAAAAAAGATCAAAATTATCTTAGAAATGCCATCTCCTAAGAGTTTAACTCAATCCGGATCCTTTCAAGGATGGCTAATATCTAAGATGCTTTATCTCTAACCTATCGGGAGGTGCAAGCCATTTTCAGCATTTGTCAAAAGGATGCCAAGTTCAAGTGGGATGATAAGTGTCAACATGCCTTCGAAGACATCAAGCGGTATTTGGTGAAGCCAGTTCTAGAAACTCTATCCCGGGCCACTCATCCTCTACACTGCATTGGATGACTCTCCGATGCTCTATTGTCAAGGAAGGGAAGGAGAACACTCTCTACTACCTCGGCCATCATCGATTCTGAAAACTATCCACCTAAGAAACATTGCCTAGCTTTAATCTTTGCTTCCCAAAAGCTATGACACTATATGCTTTCCCATAAGGTGAACTTGATCTCGAACAAATCCACTGCGTCTCATGACGGCCTGCTATCCGGATGGTAGAATGGTCCATGATTCTCTCAATTTGATTTCTTAGCAACACACTCACTTCTGTGATTCTCGCTTAGAGATGATCTCCCGATGAACAAAACATGAACTTAGGGAGGCGCACCAATGGGTGATATATTTTGATGGTGTAGCTTCTTTTCACAAATGGAAAGCACTATGATTTACTCTTTCAGAAAGGAAAAGGTAAGAATAGTTCTTCTAACTCAGCGATGTGATGAGATTCTTATACTATCTTTCCAACCCCTACACCAAGTGAGTATGAGGCTTTGATTGCCGATCTAGAGTTAGCCATCACTTGTCGGTGTCAAGAGCATCAATAGCATTCTCGTTGGTCATCCGATTAGTCCTACCGTCCTCAAATCTATGCTTGTCATTACTATGAGTATACCATGAAGTTGTTGGCCCCATTCAGTCACCATCTACAAGGTTCCCGAGAGAATATAGTAGTAGATGCTTTGGCCAAACTTGCCAAAGAATTTGCATGTGGAAGATGAGTCCATTTCAATAAGGGTCCAAAATAGACAAGTCATATCCCTTATTGATGTTGAACTCATCGAGACTTCTCTTGAAGGGGAGGTTTTCATTGCCAAAATGGACAAGGTGCTAGATTGGAGGCAACCATTCATAGATTGCTTGAGCACCCTACAAGAAAAGTCACAAGCCCATCAAGTCAAATAGAGCTATCTCTACGCTTTGTTGATGGCACCATGCGAGGGTCCTTTGACCAAATGTGGTTTTTATTATTTGGACAAACATGAAGCATGTAAACAAGGTACATTCAAGTCTATCGAGTACATCAATTGTCTGAAGATGAAGGTGAAGATCAAGAATTTATCTCGATGATGATTGCATGGATGTAGCTAGGAGATGCCATCGGTTTGGTGCATGGTGTGGTCCACCACCACAACATTCTACACCCTACATTGGCCTCATGACCATTTGAATATTGGGGTACCAACATTGTAGGTCTTATCAATCCTTCTTCTTCCAAGGGGCATCTTCATCTTATGCCAACTACTTTTCCAAGTGGGAAAGCCATCCCACTCGAGGTCACAAATCGCATGTGCTTGATTTTTAGAACCATATCGTATATAGGTTGAGGTGTCTCGATGAATTATATCCGATAATGGTACGCATTCAAAAGCATGAAGATCAACGCTTGAAGACCGTATAGATTAGATACTCCCATCTACTATCCCGAGCAAATGGCTTAGCGAAGAATTCAATAAAACTCTCATCAAGATATTGAAGAAGACTCTTGATGACAATGATGGAATGAGGTTGGTTGAAGCATTGTGGTCCTACTATACCACATACAACTCAAACTCGCCATCCCATTTTCCTTAGTGTGGAGTGCAGGCATTCTACAGATGTTTAAATCCCATCAAGGATAGCATTGGGTAACAAAATCACTACATAGAGCAAAGTTGCGATTAGAAGAGCTTGAAGGTTTGGAGGAGAGTCGCTACGGGTGCAAGAACCTCGAGTTGTACAAGCCAAAATGATTCAAGCTCACAACAAGTCTAGGTCTTTCAGTGGGAGAACTTGTGTTAGTCTAAGGAGACCAATTGTTGCCCATCAAATATGGGAGGCAAGTTTAAACCCACTTGGGAAGGCCCTATGTCATAGAAGTCCTACCAAGAGAATCTTATCCTTATTGATTGTAAAGGGGAACACCATGCTTCCAATTAATGGGCTCTATCTAATGAAATATTACCCATGAAATAAATCATGTTTGAAAATAATTATTAATAAAAGAATAAAAATTTGATTCCATTCATCAAATCTTCTCTTGTTTTGAAGCATTATTTACTTGTCTTACAAATCTTCCATGGCATTATTTAAGGAAGGTGTAAGAGTCCCCAAGTATCTTATCCCTCTTTCACAACACAAACACAATCTCCGATGCTATTAGAATAGGTGTAAGAGAAGCCGAGACATCATATTTGATTAGCACAACTAAGTTAGGTGTGAGAGAACCCAAGCGACATCCTTTCTTGGTGGGAATCCTTGCCATCTGGCACCATTTCATCAAAACCCTTAGTGTGTTTAAGGTAGGTGTAAGAGTCCCCGGAGGTGTCCTATTCCTTTTAACACATGCAACAAATACAAATCTTTTGTCTCAAGCTATTTGATATGGAAGCAAGCCCCTTGTGGCACTCACTCATTAGCTACTCTAGGGTCTACACACACTACCTTACTAGTATGTCATCCAGTCACTTGTTGGAGGATGTGAGTCACTTTCTTCCTAACTTGATCATTGCAAACCAATGAGCACCTTATTGATATGATAGGCTTCACGCACCGTAAGCTACCTCATGTTGACTTTGTTTAAAAGATGTGAGTCCCCATGCTTTCTTCTTGAAATAGCCATCATGCACTTCTAGAGTATATTTGAGGTTTAGGATAAGTCCCCAGGCTCCTTTCTCTTGACTACGAGTCAATATAAGTCCCCAAGTGACATTCCACAGTAGTCATCCTAGTCGATGACACTTATTGAGCCAAATACGACTATCCCAATTAGTTTCCTATAGGAGGATGTGAATCCAGAGCTTTCTTCTTAGGTGATTGTTGTAGTGACACACCTTAGGTTGATTGATATTCACTATCGTGAGGACTCACCCGGTGGATACACCACTCTTGGGAATATGAGTCCCAAGATTTCTCCTTGAGTTGGACATACTATTGGATATATGACTAGCCATGTCATCTTCTCTGGGTTTGGATTAAGCCCTTACCCCATCCCCTATGGGCACTCTATTTAGATCACGTCATTTGTGACCCTATTTAGACACTATCCGTTACTTTTGGATTGACGGTCCCCTTTCCTAGTAGTACCCAGTGGTTAGAGAATTTGTTAGGATGCTTAGATTCTCCTTTGGTTGATAAATTTGAGATAGGTCTAGGTGATATAAGCTCCAGTTTGATCCCTCGCAAACTAATAGGATCCACAATAAACAAACAAACAAACTAAAACAAAACAAAAAATATAAATTTCCTTGTGGATTAGAATTCAAGCCCCAAAGGGCCCCTTTTCCCGTGAAGGTGTCCTATCTTTAGGCAATGTTAGAACTCTTTATAGGAATTGCTTATCTACGAGTTGAGATAAGTTCACGGGTCAACACTCTCCATAGTCACCCTTATGGTTCAATCTATTTTTCCATAAGCAAGTTACCCGACAATCATTCTTCTTTAGAAGATATAAGACTATGATTCTTTCTAGTATGATTTTCACAAACGGCGACCTAGGTCGTTGATTTGTTGCCCAAAGAAACCGATCAACCCAATGGTCTTTTCTAGTGGAAGATGTGAGTCCCGAGCTTTCTTCCCTCAATTGATCATTGCAAACCGAAAGGCACTCCTTTGGTGGATAGTTCTCCCATCGGTTGGCTACTCCCTTTGGTTGATGAGATAGGTCTAGCTAATGAGCTCCTTCTCGGTGTGATCCATCAAAATAGGAATTCATCAAAATAAACAAATCAAAAAAAAAAATAAACTAATCTTGACTATCTTTGAGTGATCTAAGTCCCCCATTCACAATAGTCGGTCTTAGGTTGGGTTTCAATAAGTTGTCTTGCCAATAAATTACCCAACAACGGTCTATAATTTGGAGGATATAAATCTACTATGCTTTCTTCCTAGTACTCATTGCATACCGAAAGGCATCCCTTTGGTTGGCTAGTCCTACTATATGTTTAGACTACCCTTTTAGATTAGTAAATCTGAGTTAGGTCTTGGCGTGGCTCTACTCGGCAGTCCATCAAAAACAAGGTTCATCTCAAACCAAAATTGAAACAAATTCAACCCCTTTTCCCGTGGAAATTTTCTCCTCGGGTGAGAAATCAAATCAAACCACTCATCCTCTTTGTGGATGACTTGATCTGCTTCCCTAGTGGAAGGTTCACACTCTATACCTTAATGGATTCTTCCCTCTCTCTTAAGTCCTTGACATAAGTAAAGCCACATTGCACTAAGCTCGATTCTTTCTACACCTTGGGTTAGGGATGGATTGTTTATTAGTGCTTGTGATCTTTCTGTTGTTGATCATTTTTCAACACCATATGTGTGTTCCTAGCCGGTCACACCACCTATTGGGCACCTTTGTTGACCTCATTTTTAGAATGAGTTCTCAACCCTCCATCTTAGACATAAGACTTCTCTTAGACTTTAAGAGCTCCTTAGTCTTAAGACACATCTAGTGATTAGGTGGACACTCAACTAGCCTAGATACTTAGAAGAGAGTTAGCCATAGGGTGGTCATGCCTTGAGTGTTAGAAAAATTTTACCCTTAGCTTGAACCATTCCTCACTTTACTTCCTTCAAGTCAAACTCTAAATCAATCCTTTGATTTTCTCCAAACTCAAATCAACTCCACATGATTGAAATCCAAGATCAAAATCTATGATTGAAACCCATGAATGATTCTTAAGTCAAATCTTTCCTAAGTCCTTAATCTTCTCTTAAGGACTTAGCCAAAATCATCATCAAACCAAATCAAATTCTTAAGATTTTCTCATGATTCATTTATATTCTCACTTATATTCACATATATAAATGAAATATAAATTCAAACCAATCAAACTAAACTCAAAATTCAAAATCAATTCATGAAATTTCTTAAGTCCTTAATTTCCTCTTAAGGACTTAGCTAAATCATGTTCAAATCAATTCAAATTCATGGGATTTTCTCATAACTCATTTATATTCTCATTTATATTCACATATATAAATAAAATATAAATAAAATCTTAATAAAAATTCAAATCATACTCCAAAATTTTCTAAGTCCTTTAAATTTCCTTTCAATAGACTTAGCCTAAATCATGATCAAATCAATTCAAATACTTAAAATTTTCTCATAATCATTTATATTCTCATTTATATTCACATATATAAATGAAATATAAATTCAAATAATCAAAACCAACTCCAAAAATCAAACTCAAATCCATTCAAAATCCAAAGCCCTTCAAGTCAAAATCTTGAACTTATCAAGCCAAACTCTTGATTTTCTTCATGATTCAATCAACCCTACAATCATGAATCCATATATAAATACAAACTTCAATCACTTTAAATCCAATTCAAAAATCAAACAAACCTATTCATATTCTTCCTTTGAATATGAAATTGTCAAATGAATCAAAACCCATTTGACTTTAAACCACTTGCAAATAGATTTATATTTCAATCATAAGTCCATATACAAGTTCAATAAACTCAAATCAAGCTTTGACCAAGCCATTTGACCCACTTAGGCTCACTTGACCAAAAGTAACCTAAACTACTCTTATGAGCCAAATTTTAATCCTAACCAAATTGGATTGAATCAAACTCACTTATGCCTCTCATCATGATCAACAATCATCATGGGATGATCAATCAATCAAATTAGGTCAAACCAAGTCAAACCTAAGAGTTGACCAAGTCATCACTTAGCCAAAATGAAACCTAACATAGCCAAAATCCACCATAGGCCAAATTGATTGAAACCATTGATCTAAGTTCATTCATGAACTATGTTTGAACTTGACCAAGTCAACATTTGAGCCAACCTAGAATTGGTCACTTGACCCAAGTTGACCCAACTTGACCTAAAAGTCAAAATATGTCAAAACTTGATCTAAGCCATTGATTAAAACCAATGGGTCAAGTTTAATCCAAATCACTTGTTGAACTTGACCAAAGCCTCAATTGGCCAAGTAGACCTAAGCCCAATTGACCTTGAACAACTTGACTAAAGGGGTCATGTTGAGCCAAATTCAAACTTATCCAAAATTGATTGAAAAAAGATTCCAAATTCTAACCAAACCTAAACCTACCTGACCTAGCTTAAATAGGTCAAATAGGTCAAATTAGTTAACTTGACCCATTTGACCTAAATGAAGTCATATGAGCCAAATTCAAAACTAAACCAAATTGAATCAAACCAAAACTACCAAAACATCTCAAATGGTCATATGAACTTGACCTAACCCATGGTTTGACCCAATTTGACCAATTGGTCAACTTGACAAACTTGACCCATTTGACCTAAATGGGTCAACATGAGCCAAACCATAAAATGAACTCCAAATCAATGAAACTTGGCCAAATCTATTTTCTCCACATACCCAACACAAAATTCAAAATTGGCCAAATGACCATTCTACCCCTAGGCCATAGAACAAATTTTGTCAAATCCATTGGGAATTTGGTCAGCCCCTTCTATCACTACTTCATACCTTCCTATAGTTCAATTGGACCCTATGGAGTGGTGCACCCAACCCAATGGGTTTGGGTTAGCAAATAGACCCAATGACCCAGCTCAAATTTGAAAACCTCCCTCCACTTGATTTGAAGCACATGAGGTTACTAATCCACTCTAGCTCAAATCGACCAGTTCCAACTCCCATCAAAAAATCCTTTCCATATGGATTGGATCAAAATGGAACCCATAGCTAGATCGTCCGATTTCCATGGGGGAGATATACCACCCTAATTCAATTCAATTTTAACATCCGCATTGTCGATTGAGTGCTAGATGGGGTTAGGAGTTCTGAGAGAGCATTCCTAAGCTTCCTAGGAGGGAAATCAAGCATTCTCAATTTTCTTCCTTTGAAAATAGGGAGCTCTCATTTAACTTCTTCACACTATCCACTTCAATTCTCTTACTCCCTCGGGATTAAATTAGCACCCAAGCTCTCATTCAAATTCCCAAAGTAAGGAGGTGTTCAATTTGATCAAAGCCACAAAGGAGAGGAGGAGGTGTTGGTCCATAGAGCCATACACTCAACCTCAAGAGCTCAAACTTTCAACATAGCATCGTCCCAACAAAGCTCCTCCAAGGGAATCGAGAGCCATGATCACCTTTTGAGGTGCCTTTTTTCATAGAATTGGTTTGTGATCTTATTCTTTTTTATGGTGTGCAAAGTTTTATTCTAATCCCAGCTCAATCGAGCTTGAATCTTCCCAGATCATGGTGATCCTCGGGAAACGGGTAATCCCGTCATCCATTCATGCATTTTGGATACCAAGATTAGCACATTTATAAATCGATTTATCCTTTAGAAACCACATGATCCCGTGATCCTTGATCGGTAGATCAAACCATCCATGCCGTGTGACGGGCGTTTATGTAACCTCGGTAAATGCGTGTAAAGCGCCCACCACCACGTGTGTCTGAGCTAAGAGGATTTAATTAAGATTTTTTTAATGTTAATTAACTCTTTAAGCTTTAAAATTCATATCTCCTAAATAAAATTAGAAAAATATTAGGTAAATTTCTATTGAAAGATAATTCAATCCAAAATATTCTAAAATTGATTTTAATGGATTTTGAATTATACCTTTCTCGATTTTGGGTTTTAAGAAATCTTATTTTTAATTACTCCTTATTTAATTCTGATTAATCCCAAATTTTTAAGTATATTTTGGGGATGACTTACCACCCTAATTTTCTTGGGATTTATTGAAGGCTTAATTGTGGGAATTGCAAATATATTTTCTAATTACTCCCTTAATATAATAAGAGTAATTGGGGTGGATTAGTGTTTTAATTCCTCATTAGAGTTTATTAAGGTTAGATCCAATGAATAGGAGGCTTAGGAAATAATTTTGGGGTATTTATCCAGCATTCCTAAACCCCTTTTATTTCCTTAATCCTCTTAATTAAGGGTTAATTCATTAATTCCTCTTAATTAATTTCTAAAATTATAAAACCTTTAAAACTTAATTAATCTACTTTGGGTAGATTCTTAAGTGTTCAAGCACCTAAGTTCAATTAAGGAAATGAAAACCCACCACATATGTGTGAAGGGTGTTTTGAAATTACTTAAGTTAAACCCCTTAGTTTAATTAACCATTAACCATGAGCCAAATTGTATAGCCATTTTCATCCTAGGTACATTACAAATTTAAATTCTTGTGAGATTTTATATCATCTCAGCTCATAATTACTTGGTTAACTATGCTAAGGTGGTGTATATAGGGTTAATTAACTTTTTAATTCATACCTTAATCTAATCAAAATCTAAAATTGAATTTAATCATCTAAAATTAAACAAAAATATTAAACACATGTGGGAAAGGGTTAAAAAATAAACTCAGCTCACATTTTAAAATTATATCAAATTCTAAATCAAAAAAAAATCACATTGAATAAACTTTGATTTATTTTAAGCTTTCTTATTTCATAAGATTGTCTTTAGGATTTAATTAAAGTGAATGTGTTTACATGATTTCATTGCTTTAATTCTTTCTCAATATGTTAAATATGTATGTTATATGGTTTTATGCATTCATACTTTTCAAAATTCAAATTTAAAATGAAAATGTTTACTTTATGACAAATTTGCATGTGTTGGCTAAAAAGAAATATGAGTGGTTATTATCACTATTGAATTCAAATTATTTACAAAATATATGAATCAATTATCAAAACCGAAAGTGAGTTACTTATATTCTAACTATAAGCTTGCATGTGAGTGAGATATAAAGATGTACTTAGTGTAAGTTTTCCTTCCTTTCTCTCTTTAGTGTAGTTTTGAATAGGATTTTGATAAGGTGTGTGATTCATTTGAAAAGGACCTAACACTTGCCTAATTGCATATCCTATTCATTCCTATACTATTACCTAAGAAGGATCTTATGCTTGCACATATAAATTGCACAAACAAAATGAATCAATTAATACAAATTTTTGCATTCTTTCTTTTCCATTTATTTCTTTTATAGATGTTTGTATTTAAGGAAAGTGGTATATTAGTCCGCAACCTCGAGGTTGCAAGGATTTGAGTAGCCCTAAGTAGGACTTGTACCTTATACCTCTGGTTAACAATAGCATTGTACTCACTTATGTCTTTCTTACTTTCATGTGTGTATGTAAGAATTGGATAAGAAGTCCCTTTTCTACTAAATGAAAATCATGCATCATAAACTTCCAAATTTTCTTAAATGAATTACTTAGCATACATCATAAAGTGTGTTAAATATTCTCATTTGTGTGTATAGATATTCTTAGGACTCATCCATATGCATGTTATATATGTTGGGAAAGAAATGAAATGACGATGTTTTTTTGTGAATTTGGTTCATTTTATTTAATCTTAAAATGTCTTTCTTTTGAATGGGTTTATTTAGAGTTCATCTAAACTTAGGATTAATTAATACACTTAATCAAAACATTCAAAAACTAAAACATGAATCTACTTTATAAATTACTTAGGTTAGGGAAGGAAAGGGAAGTTCTCTCTATCTCTCTCTTTATAACTTAGTAATTAATTGTATGATTCATTTGAACATAATCAAAACATGAAATAAAATCAATCCAAAATAATTAAACCACTTAAATGAAACCCTCCTCTAAGTTGAACATGATTCAAACTTAGAAAATTCTAACTTAAAGCCATATCTAAGCATACTACAACCTTTAAAGCACACATTACTAAGTCACCACTTCTAGCTTTAGGTTGGGCGTGCTTGCTTAATGCTTGCTTTTGTTTTGTGATATATATTTTATTTGGATGTTTTGATGTATGCTCATAAAATGAATGGTAAGGCCATCTTAGTCTAACCATTATTTTTTCTGGGATTGTGCTTGGGTTCTATAATAAATAAAAATATAAATACTTTTGCTATGTGTGCTTATACCCCTAAGCATAATCCAATAGGTCGTGGACTTAGTCACCCATGTGTAGTGTGATAAGTCCAATATACATGAGATTTGGTGGATTGTTTAGCTAATCTTTATTTTGTGTTAGTAGATTTCCTTTTTCTTTTTCATGTAAATTTTATAATTAGGATTTTAGAATGATTATGTGGATTAGATGAGATTGGGTCATAAGATCTTATCTTATGTACCATGTGAAGCATTTAGAGCATCCACCTTCCAACCATCCAAAAAAAGAAACCAAAGAAGAAAGAAGAAAAGATGAAGAATGAAGAAATGAAGCTTGAAGACCCCATAACAATGAGTTCTTTAATTGTATTTTATTCATTTATAATCCGGTTGTATAAGGATAGAGCTCGACTACCCAATTTATTCTTTTCGGTTTATGCAAGGTTAACCACAATGGCCTCTTATTATTTTATGATTAGTTTTATAAATTGATTGATAATAATTTATTTAGCTTCGCATTAAGTGGCATCTTTTCCTAATTTCTTTCTTGCTTTGTGTATGGCCCGATATAGACTTAGAAAAAAAATAAATCTTTTACCAAACTTAATAATTCAAAACTAAAAATAAAGAATTTATAACCTCCTAAAGCTTAGTTTAAAATCAAGAAAAGAATTAGCAACCCTTAGTTGGATGAGTATTTCTTTTATAACATCATCCACAAATACATCTTGCTTCACTCTTCATTGGAGGGCTTTCACCTTGCTGAGAAACTTGGCTTGACCTTTGAGAGCCATGGTGGAAACAAACTCCTCCCTTCTCGCTGATTTTATCAATAACTTTATTTCTCATGCATTAGGCATATGAATCTTATTATTGAGTCAAAATAATTATCCAAAAATAAAAATAAAATGAAATCAATGAAGTTTAGGTCATTTGAATCATGTCCTTCTATGATCTAGTCTATTTAAGGAGTGAGTTTAAGGACTTAGTCTCTTTCTAAATAAGTAACACCTTAGCTATCTTGCATAAAGCATATGACTTGCCTACATGCATTTAAAATCAGGAGGAGTTGTACCACACCTGTAAGACCAATGGGTGATTTATTCTCTCTCTTGTGGAGGCAAACCAAATACCCATTTTTCCTTAGATTTAGGTTATGCTTTTGGCCTCACCAAAGCTCCCTAGATTTAAGTTTTGAGGTTGCTTCCCTTTCATGGGTCATAAGCATAAATCCTCACCCCCAAATTCCTTAATGTTGTGTTATGAAATCATAAGTCTAAATTTCTAATGAAAATGCAACTTAAATAAATTAAATTAATTTCAAAAATGTAAAACCCAATCATAAGATAGTTTGAGAAGCTCACCATATTTCCTAATATCATGGGCATCTCCTAATTATCTTTCTTTTGGCTGATAATAACTCCCTCTTTGATGAATCTCATTTTGATCTCCAAAATGAACCAATCGATTGATAGTCTTTTCTTATTGAAATATTTGAAGACAACAATCATTTACCTTAATCGAAGTATTCCTAAGGGATCCCGCCCCTTTAATTAAGTATGGGGCTTGCCCCGTAGGGAAGTTAATGAACTCGATTTAAAATAAACTCTACTTTACTTTTCCATGTAAAGTAGAGGAAGAATCTCAATACATATGCGCCCATCATACATAGGAGTTCCTATTGAGGTGATTAGGTCTTAAAGGGAAGTGACTTCTATCTCCTAAATAATATATTTTTCTTGATGACGTGCGATCTGAATAAGTACATCTGGATCTGTGGCGTCCCAAAAGACAAAATTTTATATTCTTGCCTCTTTTCCCCACGATTTGAAGGCGGCTATATAAAATTTTTCACCATAGAAACAAAGATGTCAATCTACTTCATATGACCAACCAAAACGAACCTACCCATGACCTAGCTCAAATAGGTCAAATGGGTCAAATTGTTAACTTGACCCATATGACCTAAATGAAGTCATATGAACCAAATTCCAACTTAAACTAAATTAAATAAAACCAAAGCCACCAAAATATTTCAAATGGTCATATGAACTTAACCCATCCCTTGGTTTGACCCAATTTTACCACTTGGTCAACTTGACCCAAGTTGACCCATTTTGACCTAAATGGGTCAACATGAGCCAAATCACATCAAACCAATTCCAAATTCAATAAAATTGGCCAAACCTATTTTCTCATCATACCAAACATACCCGAACTGAAATTAAGGTCAAATGACCTCTTTACCCCTAGGCCATAGGATAAATCTTGGCCAATTCCATAGAATTTGAACAAGTCCTCTTCATACCCACTTGGCACTCTCCTAATGGATCAAGTGAACACTTGGGAGGGTGGTGCACCCAACCCAATGGGTTTTGGGTCAATAACCCAAAATGGCCTTGTGCATTGAAATGGCCACATGGGAATCCTCCTTACACTCAATTTGAGCACCGGCCACTACACCATTCCACTCCCCAGCCAAAATCAAACTCAAGGGCACTAATAGCCTAACAAACCCACTCCTTGTGGGCAATTGGATCAAAATGGCAAGGGAAGCTAGGCCATTCGATTGCCAAAGGAGGAAATATACTCCCCTAATTCATTTGAATTTTGACCCTCTCATTGAAGCATAGGAACTTAGAGCAAGCTTTAGAGAGTCTTTCCAAGCTTCCTAGAGAATTTGAAATCTCCATTCTCGATTTTCATCACTTAAAAATAGGGAGCTTGACTGAAATTCCAACTTGCTCTACACTTGAACCAACTCAATTCCTTCTTCAAGCATCGAGGACCAAGTCGAGCTCATCTAAGTTCTTTCCCAACCTCCAAAGGCAAAGGAAGGGTGCCCTAGACAAAATTCGAGCTCAAGGAAAAGGGGTTAGTCCATAGAAGCCTCCACCCAATTTCTGATTTCAGCAAAGCTTGTCCAGATGAAGCTTCTCCAAGAATCGAGCATGGGTGATCATCTCCAATGAGGTTAGCCATTTTCTGAGCTTTGTGAAAGAAATTTTATGACATTTGGCCATTAGATGTGATCTAGGATGCATGATAAAGGTGGCCAAATTCTAGCCCAATCAGCTCAATCAAGCTCGAATCATGGCTAGAAGATGGACGATCCCCTTTTCGATAGAAAATTACAGGATGAATCTCGGCCATCCATCCACACATTTTGGATGGACGGTAGATCGAACACATAGCCTCCCACGTTTGTCCCCTCGATATGTGGCTTTAATCTTAGCCATCGATCCTTGATCGGACGAGGAGAAAGCGCATAGCATACCACGCCATGATGCTATGATGTGATGGGTTAAATACCCAATAAAGACATGTAAAGCACATGCCGCATCGGTGGCATGTGTGGCATCAATGGGATTAATGATATAATTAAGGATTTAAATAATTCAAATTAATCACCTAAACTTCAAAATTCATATCTCAACATAGAAAAATTAGAAAAATAGGAAATAAATTGCATTAAAAGATAATTGAACAAAAAATATTCTAAAATTTATTTTGATTGATTTTGAATAGTTCTTTTTCTGAATTTGAGTTTTACTAAGAATGTTAATTTTCTAATTACTCTCTAATTAATTCACGATTAATCCCAAATTTTTTGGGTGTAATTAAAGGGGCGACTTCTACCACCCCTAATTTTCATGGGATTTATTGATGGCTTAATTAGGGAAATTGCTATTTTATTCCTTAATCACTCCCTTAACATAATTAGACTTAATTAAGAGTATAATTAGTGATTTAACCCCGATTGAGCCAATTATATTTTGATTAAGTGAATATGAGGTTTAGAGAATAATTTTGGGATACCCTCCTTAAGATATTCTTTAAACCCCTTTATTCTTTAATCTTACCTTAAAGGTTAATTCACTAATTATCCCCTTAATTAATTTCATAAAATTTTAAAACTTTCCAACTCAATTTGTTCATCTTGGTTAGATGCTTAGGTGTTCAAGAGCATAAGTACCATTAAGGAAATCAAAATTCACCTCATATGTGTGAGGGGTGTTTTGAAATTAAGTTAAACTCCTTAGGTTAATTAATCATTAATCATGAGCAAAATTGCATTAGGCCCTTTTCCTCCTAGGTGCATTGCCTATTTAAATTCTTTATGTGATTTTATGTCATCTCATTGGCTCATAATAATTTGATTAACTATGCTAAGGTGGTGTAGGTAATTAACATGCTTAATTTATACCTTAACCTAATCAAAATATAAAATGAATCTAATCACCTAAAAATTGAACAAAAATATCAAATACATGTGGGAATGGGTTAGGAACAGAAAATTCACTTTATATTTTCTAAATTAAATCAAACTCAAAATCAAACAAAAATCACATTAAACAAACTTTGATTTGCTTTAAGCTTTCATATTTCATAAGATTGTTGTAGGAATTAATTAAGGTGAATATGTTAACATGTTTTCATTACTTTAGTTCTTTCCTAACATGCTAAATGTTTGTGTCATATGATTTCATACATTCATGCTTTTCAAAATAAAAATATCAAATTTAAAATGAAAATATTTTCTTTATGTCAAATTGCATGTTTTGGCTAAAAAATAATATGAGTGGCTATTATCACTATTAAATCCAAATTATTTTAAAATATATGAATCAATTATCAAAATTGAAAGTTTGTTGCTTATATCTTATTTATAAGCATGCATGTGAGTAAAATATAAGGATGTGCTTAGTGTAGTTTTCCTTCTCCTCTCTTTTGGTATAGTTTTAAATAAGATTTGGCAAACTATGGTTCATTTGAAAAGAACATAATACTTGCCTAATTCTATTTCATATTCATTCCAATGCTTTGATTTAAGAAAGATACCTACACTTACATATATAAATTACATAAACAACCAAAATAAAATAAATACAAACGTTGCATCTTTCTTTTCCATTAATTTCTTTTGTACACATGCTTGTATTTACGGAAAGTGGTATATTAGTCTAGACAACCCGGATTGCAAGACTTCAAGTAGCACCAAGTAGATCTTGTACCTTGTACTGATGCTACAAATGGCGTTGTACTCACTTATTCCTTTCATACATTCATATGTGCATATGAAAATTTGGATAAGAAACCCCTTTGCTACTTAATGAAATTCATACATCATAAACATTCAAATTTTCTTAAGTAACTTATTTAGCATGCATCATAAAGTGTGCAAAACATTTCCATTTGGTATGTATAGATATGCTTAGGATTCATTCATATGCATGTTATACATGTTGTGAAAGAAATGAAGTGATGTGTGTTTTGTGATCTTAACTCACTTTATTTAATCTTAAAATGATTTTCTTTTTTGAATAGGTTTGTTTAGAGTTCATCTAAACTTAGGATAAATTAAAACACAAAATAAAACATTCACTAAATATAATTAAAATATGAATCCACTTTAGAAATTACTTAGGTTAGGGATGAAAAGAGAAGTTCTCTTATTTCCTCTATTTACAATTTAGTAATTAATTATAAGATTCACTTGAACCCAATCAAAATATAAAATAAAATCAACCAAAACAACTAAACCACTTAAATGAAACCTCCACTAAGTTGAACATTCTTCACAATTAAAAAATTATAACTTAAAGCCAAAGTTAATCATACCACACAAACTTTAAAACCATGCACTTTAGACTAAGTTATCACTTCTAGCTTTAGGTTAGGCATGGTTTGATGTTTGCTTTATTTTATGATATATATTTTAGTTATATATCATATATAAGGGCAGAATAAATTACTAAGATTCACTTGAACCCAATCAAAATATAAAATAAAATCAACCAAAACAACTAAACCACTTAAATGAAACCTCCACTAAGTTGAACATTCTTCACAATTAAAAAATTATAACTTAAATCCATAGTTAAGCATACCACACAAACTTTAAAACCACACTTTAGACTAAGTTACCACTTCTAGCTTTAGGTTAGCGGTGCATGGTTTCATGTTTGCTTTTATTTTATGATATATATTTTAGTCGGTGTTAGGGTGAATGTGCATAGAATGAATGATATGATGATTTAGTCTAATCATTATTTTTTATAGAGAATTGTGCTTGAGGGCAGTAATAAATAAAAATATAAATACTTTTGCTATGCGTGCTTATACCCTATGCATAATCCAACGGTGGGCTTAGTCACCCATGTGTGGGGTGATAAGTCCAATATACATGCTTGAGATTTGTGTGGTTTGTTTAGCTAATTTCCATTTTGCATGTGTTAGCTAGATTTACTTTTCCTTTTCATGTAATTTTTATAATTATGGTTTTGGAATGATTATTATGGGGATTAGGATGAGCATTGGTCATAAGATCTCATCTTATGTACCATGTGAAGCCTTTGGAGCAACCACCTTCCAACCATCCAAAATAAGGAACCAAAGAAGAAAGAAGAAAAGAAGAATGAAGAAATGAATCTTGAAGACCCCATAACAATAAGTTCCTAGCTTAATTGTACTTAATTCATTTATAATCTGGGTTGTATAATGGTAGAACTCTACCCAATTTATTTTCGGTTTGTGCGGTGGTGCCCACAAATGGCCTCTTATTCTTTTGCATTAGCTCTAATTTGATTGATGATTTGTTTAGCTTGTGCATTAAGATGCATCTTTTCCTAGTTTCTTCCTTGCTTGATGTATGGCGGATGTAGATTAGACTCTTAGGAAAAATAAATCCTCTACAAAATTTAATAATTTAAAATTAAGAATAAAGAACTCATAATCTCACATAAAGCTTAGGCTAAAATCAAGATAAAAGAATTAGCAACCCCTTATGGATGAGTATTTCTTTAATAACATCATGCACAAATGCATATTATTTTCACTCTTGATTGAAGGGCTTCCACCTTTATCGAGAAACTTGGCTTGACCTTTGAGAGCCATGGTGGAAATACACCTCTTCCCTTCTCACGATTTTAGCCAATAATCGACTTCTCATTCATTAGGCATATGAATCCCATAAGCTTGAGTCAAATGATTATCCAAAATGAAAATAAAATGTAATATAATTTGTATTAGATTTAGGTCATTTGAAGCATACCTTACATGATCTAGTCTCTTTAGGGAGTGAGATTAAGGACTTAGTCTCTTTCTGAATAAATAAACTAGCTATCTTGTATAAAAACATATGAGTTACCTACATGAATTTAAAACCATGAGGAGTTAGTTGGCCGCAGTTGTAAGTCCAAGCGGTCAGTAGTTTGTCCTCTCTTGTGGAGGCAAACCAAATACTCATTATCGCCTTAGATTTAGGTGGGCTTTAGGCCCGCCAAAGCTCCCTAGATTTAGGTTCTAAGGTTGCTTCTCCCTTTCATGGGTTATAAGCATAAATCCTCACCGCAGGCATTTCCATAATTTTGTGTTATGTAATCATGAGTCATAAACTTCTAATAAAAAGTCAACTCAAATGAATAATTCAATTTTAAAACATAAAGCCCAACCATAAGATAGTTTGAGATTCTCGTTAGGTTTCCTAGCATCGTGAACATCTCCCACTTATCTTTCTTTGCATTGGAAAATAACTCCAACTTTCTTTGATCAATCTCATCGATCTTCAAACAAACTATTCTTGATAGTCCTACCTATTGAAATCTTTGGAGACAATGATCATTTACCCTAATCGAGTATTCAAGAGATCTCATTCTTTAGGGATTATGGGGCTTGTAGGGAACTTAATGAACCCAATTTAAAATAAACCTTATTTTATTTTTCCATGTAAAGTAGGAGAAGAATCTTTGGTACACATGCACCCATTATCCTTAAGAGTCCTTATTGAGGTGATTAGGTCCATTGTAGAATGGTGACTTCTATCTTTTGAGATAGTACACCTCTCCTCAATGTCGCATCACCCTCAATAAGAACATCTACGGATCTATGTGGTGTTAAAATTGCATTAAAAGTAGATGTATATTTCTATCTTCATTTTATTCGCATGAGTGAAGATGGAAGTATATTTATTCTTTAGAAATATAAAATTTCACCACAGACATTGAGGAATAGAAATCGATCGAGAAGATCAAGGCTATCTTAGAAATTCTACCCTTTAAAAGTCTAACTCAACTCGATCATTCCAAGGGATGTTGGCATATCTAAGATGCTTCATATTCAATCTATCGAAGATGCCGATTATTCTCGGATTTGTCAAAAGGATGCCAAGTTCAAGTGGGATGATAAATATCGATGCTTTTGAAAATATCAACGCGATGACACCGCTAGTTCTAGCAACCCCTATCCCGAGCAAGCCATTAATCCTCTACAGCATTAGATGACTCCCTTGGTGATTTTTTGGCCCAAAAATGACAAAGGAAAAGAAAATGCTCTCTAACCTCGTCATCATCTAATCCTGGAGGCAAACTATTCACCTATTAAAAGCACCGTCTAGCTTTAATCTTTGCATCCCAAAAGCTACATTACATGCTTTCTTATAAGGTAAATCTAATCTTCAAAATCATTCCAATTTTGTATCTCATGATGGTCATTGCTCATTTTAGAATGAGTTCTCAACCCCTCCATCTTAGACATAGGATTCCTCTTAAACTTTAAGAGATCCTTAATCTTAAGACACATCTAGTGATTAGGTGGACACTCAACCTAGCCCTAGAGACTTAGAAGAGTTAGCCAGAATAAGTCATGCCTTGGGGTGTTAGAAAAATTTGTCTACCCTATAGCTTGAACCACTTTCCTTACTTCCTTCAAGTCAAACTCCAAATCAAATCAACATCAAACCTAAATCAATTCTAGCCTAATTGATTTTCTCCTAACTCAAATCAATGCCATATGATTGAAATCCATGATTAAAATCCATGATTTAAACACATGATTGAAATCCATTGAATTCAAGCTGATTTCTTAATGGACAATCATCAATTCAAATTCATAAAATTTTCTCATATATTTTATATATTCTTTATATTCTAAATGAAATTTATATTTACATATATAAATAAAATATAAAATTAAATTCAAATCAAATCCAAATTAAAATTCATAATTCAAAATCCTTCTTAAGTCTTTAATCCTCTCTTAAGGACTTAGCCTAAAATTATCTTCAAATCAATTCAAACTCATGAAATGTTCTCATGACCCATTTATATTCTCATTTATATTCACATATATAAATTAAATATAAATTCAAATCAATCAAATCAAATCCAAAATTCAAATTCCTAATTCAAAATTCTTCTTAAGTCCTTAATCCTCTCTTGGGACTTAGCCTAAAATCATCTTCAATCGATTCAAACTCATGAAATTTTCTCATGACCCATTTATATTATCATTTATATTCACATATATAAATGAAATATAATTTTAAATTAATCAAATCAAATCCAAAATTCAAATTCCCAATTCAAAATCCTTCTTAACTCCTTAATCCTCTTATAAAGACTTAGCTAAAATCATCTTAAAATCACTTCAAATTCATAAATTTTCTCACAACCCATTTATATTCTCATTTATATTCACATATATAAATCAAATATGAATTCAAATCAATCAAATCAAATCCAAAATTCAAATTCCAATTCAAAATCTTTCCTAAGTCTTTAATTTCTCTCTTAAGGACTTAGCCTAAATCATCTACAAATCACTTCAAACTGAAATTTTCATAATCATTTATATTCTCATTTATATTCACACATATATAAATGAAATATAAATTCAAATCAATCAAACTCAAACTCATTCAAAATCTAACTTAAGCCTTTCAATTCAAAATCTTGAACTTAGCCAAATCAATTTCAAATCAAGCCCAACTCTTGATTTTTTTCTTGATTCAATCAATCCTTCAATCATGAATCCAAATATAAATACAAACTTTAATCACTTAACCAAAACTCAATTCAAAAATCAAGCCAAAATTCATTTCATGTTCACCCTTTGAACTTGAAATTGTCAAATGAATCAAAACCCACTTGATTTCAAACCACTTGCAAATGGATTTATGTTTCAATCATAAGTCCATATGTAAGTTAAATCAAACTCAAATCAAGCTTTAACCAGGCCATTTGACCTACTTAGGCTCACTTGACTCAAAGTGACCTAAAGTACCCTTATGAGCTAAATTCTAATCCTAACAAAATTGGATTGAACTATGCCCATCTATGCCTATCATGATGATCAACAATCATCATGGGATGTTCAATCAATTAAATTGGGTCAAACCAAGTCAAACCTAAGGGTTGACCAAGTCAACACTAAGCCAAAATGAAACCCAATATAGCCAAAATCCATCATAGGCCAAATTGACAAATGATCAAGTTCATTCATGATCAATGTTTGAACTTGACCATATCAACATTTGAGCTAACCTAGCCCAATTGGCCACTTGACTCAACTTGACTTGACCTAAAAGTCAAAATGTGTCAAAACTTGATCTAAGATAAATTAATTGAAACTAATGGGTCAAGTTCATTCTAAATCGCTTGTTGAACTTGACCAAAGTCTCAATTGGCCAACTAGACTCAACCTAGCCCAATTGATCTTAAACACAACTTGACCTAAAAGGGTCATATTGAGCCAAATTCAAACTTAACAAAATTGATTAGAAACAAAGATACCAATCCACTTCATATGACCAACCAAACCTAAACCTACCCATGACCTAGCTCAAATAGGTCAAATGGGTCAAATTAGTCAACTTGACCCATTTGACTTAAATGAAATCATATGAACCAAATTCAAACCTAAACCAAATTAAATCAAACCAAAGCCACCAAAACATTTCAAATGATCATATGAACGTGACCCAATGCTTAGTTTGACCAAATTTGACTAATTGGTCAACTTGGCCAAGTTGACTCATTTTGACCTAAATGGGTCAACATGAGAAAAATCATATCAAATCAACTCCAAATCCATTGAGACTTGGCCAAACTTATTTTTCTCAATATACCATACCCAAATTCAAAAATCGCCAAATGATTATTTTAGCCTAGGCCATAGAGTAAATTTTGGCCATTTCTACTTGGAATTTTATCAAATCCTCTTCATACTCACTTGGCACTCTCCAGTGGATCAAGTGAACACTAGGGGTGGTACCCAATGGGTTTAGGTAAGTCAAACCCAACCCAATGGCTAAACTAACCATGTGCATGGAAATGGCCACATGGTGAACCTCTTCCTACTCAATTTAAGCACATGGCCACTTCACCATTCCACTCCTTGGCCAAAACTAAATTCAAGGACATCTTAAACGCCTAACAAACCATTTGAATCGGGACAATTTATCAAAATGGCTTCTCCTTGCTCGGCCATTCGATTGCCAAAGGGGAGATAACTCCCCTAATTCACTCTCATTCAAGAGAGCCATTGTTGATTGAGTGTTAGGAAGCTAGAGGAGCAATTTGCAAGTGATCCTAAGCTTCTTAGAGGGAGATTGAAAGTTCATCTTCTTAATTTTCATGCAAAATAAGGGGCTCAACTTGATTGCCAACTTGCACTACACTTAACCTCTAATTCCTTTTGCAAGCACTCTTAGAGGACCAAGTCAAGCTCACCTAAGTTCTTTCCCAAGCTACAAAGGCAAAGGAAGGGTGCTCTAGACCAAAGGCAGCTCAAGAACAAGGGGAGGGGTGGTGTTGGTCCATAGAGCCATCCGCAACCTCAAGAGCTCAAACTTTCAACAAAACTTTGTCTCAACCAAACGAAGCTTCTCCAAGGGAATCGATCATCGGTGATCACCACCGGCGAGGTTGGCCATTTTTTGACCTTAAATTCAATGTGGTTTGGAGCTTTTGAAAGAAATTTTCATGGCATAGAATTTTGGCCATTAGATGTGATCTAGGATGCATGATGAAGGTGTGGGTCAAATTCTAGCCCAATCGAGCTCAATTGATCTTGGATCATGGCCTAGAAAACGGAAGGATCCTCTTTCATGTAGAATTATAGGGATGGATCTCGGCCGTCCATCCATGTATTTTGGATGGATGATCGAGATTAAAATGTGTAATATATTTATTTTCTCTCGAGATCCGCGGCTTTAATCTTAGCCATCCGATCCTTGATTGGGAGGAGAAAGCGGCTAGCCCACCATATGATGTGATGGGTTAAGTGTCCAATCCTATGGCGTCGTGTAAAGCACATGCATCGGCGACATGCATGGCAAGATTAATAATATGATTAGAAATTATTTAATTCTAATTAATCACCTAAAATTCTAAAATTCATATTTCAACATAGAAAAATAAAAATATAAGAAATAAATTGCATTAAAAAGATAATTGAACATAGAATATTCTAAAATTGATTTTGATTGATTTTAAGTATTTCTTTTTTTTTTGAATTTAGGTTTTATTAGGAATATTAATTTACTAATTACTCTAATTAATCCGATTAATCTCAAATTTCTTGGGTATAATTAGAGATGACTTACCCTCCTAATTTTGTTGGGATTTATTGGTGGCTAAATTAGAGGAATTGCTAGATCATTCCTTAATCACTCCTTTAATGTAATTAGACTTAATTAAGGGTATAATTAGTAATTTAACCCTCTAATTGAGCTAATTAAGTTTTGATTAAGTGAATGTGAGGTTTAGGAAATAATTTTGGGATACTCTCCTTAAGATATTTCTTAAACCCCTTTATTCCTTAATCTTATCTCAATTAAAGGTTAATTCACTAATTATCCTTACTTAATTTCATAAAATTTTAAAACTTTCCAAAACTCAATTAATTCTTCTTGGCGTGCTTAGTGTTCAAGAGCTTAAGTATAATTAAAGAAATTAAAATTTAACACATATGTGTGAAGGGTGTTTTGAAATTACTTAAGTTAAAGCCCTTAGCTTAATTAATCATTAATCATGAGCCAAATTGCATTAGGCCATTTTCCTCAGGTCCATTGCTGATTTAAATTCCTTGTGTGGTTTTATGTCATCTCATTGGCTCATAATTATTTGATTAACTATGCTAAGGTGGTGTGAATAGGGAATAATTAACATGCTTAATTCCTTAACCTAATCAAAATATAAAATGAATCTAATCACCTAAAATTGAACAAAATATCAAACACATGTGGGAATGGGTTAGAAATAGCAAACTCACCTCACATTTTTCAAATTAAATCAAACTCAAAATCAAACGAAAATCACATTAAACAAACTTTGATTTGCTTTAAGCTTTCTTATTTCATAAGATTATCTTTAGGAATTAACTAAAGTGAATGTGTTTACATGATTTCATTACTTTAGTTCTTTTAACATGCTAAATGTGTGTCATATGATTTCATACATTCATGCTTTTCAAAAAATCAAATTTAAAATGAAAATGTTTCCTTTATGTCAAATTGCATGTTTTGGCTAAAGTAAGAATATGAATGGCTATTATCACTATTAAATCTAAATAATTTTCAAAAAAATATGAATCAATTATCAAAATTGAAAGTGTGTTGCTTATATCTTACTTATAAGATTGCATGTGAGTAAAATATAAGGATGTTGCTTAGTGTAGTTTTCCTTCTCCTCTCTTTTGGTATAGTTTTAATAGGATTTGGAAAAGTGTATAGTTCATTTGAAAATAACACAATGCCTAATTATATTTCATATTCATTCCTATGCTATGACTTAAGAAGGACACCTACACTTACATATATAAATTGCATAAGCAAACCAAAATAAAATAAATACCAACTTTTGCATTCTTTCCTTTCCATTTATTTCTTTTATACATATGCTTATATTTAAGGAAAGTGGTACATTAGTCTAGACAACTATGGGGTTGCAAGACTTTAAGTAGCCCTAAGTAGCTCTTGTACCTTACACCCCGGTTAACAATGACGTCATACTCACTTATGCATTTCATATATTCATATGTGCATGTGAAAATTGGATAAAACCCCTTTGCTACTTAATAAAATCAAGCATCATAAACATTTAAATTTTTTGTAAGTAACTTATCTTGCATGCATCATAAAGTGTGCTAAACATTCCAATTTATTTTGTATAAGTATGCTTAGGATTCATTCATATGCATGTTATACATGTTGGGAAAGAAATGAAGTGATATGTGTTTTGTGATCTTAACTCACTTTATTTAATCTTACAATATCTTTCTTTTGAATAGATTTGTTTATAGTTCATCTAAACTTAGGATTAATTAAAATACATAATAAAACATTCACTAAATAAAACAAAATGTGAATGCTTTAGAAATTACTTAAGTTAGGGAAGAAGAGAAGTTCTCTTCTCTTTCCCTCCCTTTATAACTTAGTAATTAATTGTAGCATTCACTTGAACCTAATAAAATATAAAATAAAATCAACCCAAAATAACTAAATTACTTAAATGAACCACATTCTTCACACTTATAAAATTCTAACATAAAGATAATAAACAAATACAAACTTTAAAAGCACACACTTTAGGCATTTCACCACTTCTAGCTTTAGGTTTGGGTGATGCATGGTTTGATGTTTGCTTTTGTTTCATGATATATGTTTTAGTATGGATGTTAGGGTGAATGTGCATAGAATTAATGATAGGATGATTTAGTCTATTCATTATTTTTTTGATTATTCTTAAGGGCACGTAATAAATAAAAATATAAATACTTTTTTGCGGTGCTTATACCTCTAAGCATAATCCAATAGGCGGTGGACTTAGTCACCTATGTGTGGGGTGATAAGTCCGATATACATTCTTGGGATTTGTGTGATTTATTTAGCTAATCTCTATTGTGCATGTGTTAGCTAGATTTACTTTTCTTTTCATGTAAATTTTACAATTAAGATTTTGGAATGATTGTTATGGGAATTAGGATGAACATTAGTCATAAGATCTCATCTTATGTACCATGTGAAGCTTTTGGAGAAACTACTTTTCAACCATCCAAAAGAAGGAACCAAAGAAGAAAGAAGAAAAGAAGAAGAGAGAGAAGAAAATAAGAATGAAGAAATGAAGCTTGAAGACCCCAATGAGTTCCTTGCTTAATTGTACTTAATTCATTATAATCCGGGTTGTATAAAGGTAAAGCTTGACTACCCAATTTTTTTTTATTTGTACGTGGTGCTCGATCACAAATGGTTTCTTATTCTTTTGCATTAGCTTTATAAATTGATTGATGATTTATTTAGCTTGTGCATTAATATGGCATACTTTTCCTAGTTTCTTCCTTGTTTGATGTATGTCCCGGATGTGGATTAGTCTCTTAGGAAAAAAATAAATCTTCTATCAAATTTAACAACTCAAAATTAAAATAAAGAACTCATAACCTCACCTAAAGCTTAGGCTAAAATCAAGATAAAAGAATTAGCAACCCCAGTTGGATGAGTATTTCTTTATAACATCATGCACAAATGCATATTATTTTCACTCTTGATTGGAGGGCTTTCACCTTTTAGAAACTTGGCTTGACCTTTGAGATCTATGGTGGAAACACACCTTCTCCCTTCTGATTTTGGCCAATAATCTTACTTCTCATGCATTAGGCATATGAATCCTATAAGCTGAGTCAAATGATGTCAAAATAAATATAAAATGTAATATGATTTGCATTAGATTTAGGTCGTTTGAAGCATACCCTATGATCTAGTCTCTTTAGAGAGTGAGTTTAAGGACTTAGTCACCTTTTAAATAAATAACCTAGCTATCTTGCATAAAGCATATGACTTGTCTACATGAATTTAAAACTGTATGAGGAGTTGGTTGGTGGCCACCCAGAGGCGGTTGTAAGTCCAGCGGTGGTTTGTCCTCTCTTAGGCAAACCAAATACCCATTTTGCCTTAGATTTAGGTCATGCTTTTGGTCCCAAAGCTCCCTAGATTTAGGTTAGAGATTGCTTCTCTATATGGGTCATAATTATAAATCCTCACCTCTTAGGCATTTTCATAATCTTGTGTTGTGAAATCATAAGTCTTAAATTTCTAATGAAAACTCAACTCAAATAAATTAAATCAATTTTCAAAATGTAAAGCCCAATCATAGGATAGTTTGAAATGCTCGCTAAGTTTCCTAGCATCATGAGCATCTCCTACTTATCTTTCTTTAGCTTTGATAATAACTCCCTCTCTTTGAGCAATCACATTTGATCTTCCAAAATGAACTAGTCGATTGATAGTCTTACCTATTGAAATCTTTGGAGATAACGATCATTTACCTTAATCAAGAGTATTCCTAAGGGATCTCATTCCTTAGGATGTAAATAAATATGGGGCTTGTAGGGAACTTTCGAAGCTTTAAAATAAAGCCTACTTTAATTTTCTATGTAAAGTAGGAGAAGAATCCGTACATATGCACACAAATTATTCTTAAGAGTCTTTATTGTGGTGATTAGGTCCATTATAGGGTAGTGAGTTCCATCTTTCAAGATAGTACACCTCTCCTCAATGTACTTGATCACCTTCAATAAGAACATCTGCCTATGTGATGTCAAAATGCATAAAAGAAGAGATGTATATTTGATCTTCATTTTATCCCATAAAGCGAAGATGGAAGTATATATTTTTTTATTTTTGGAAATCAATATAAAATTCTCACCACGAGGTGCTATCCAGATAGTTGGCACGATGGTCTATGATTTTATCACTTGATATCACATTCATACCCTCTCGCAATTAAAGGATGACACTTGCGATTTCTTAGTAGCACCCACTTCTTGTTGATTCTTCGCTTAGTGATGATCTCCGATGAATAAATCGAGAACTTAGACACTAGCATTCACCACTAGGAGATATATTTTGATGGTGTAGCTTCCTCTCAAAGAGGAGATGAACCACAATTTATTATCCTAAGGAAAGTAGTGGTAGAATAGTTCTCCTAACTTTGGACCGTGATGTGATGAGATTCTCATATCATATGTCCAATCCATGTACCAACAATGAAGGTGAATATGAGGCTCGATTGTGTTAGTTAGCCATTATACTATGCATCCACGATCAATATCATTGAATTCACATTAGCCAAAATGAATCGATGAGAAGTCACGCAACAAAGTTGTGACCACTCTAAGTGGCTACACTCATTCCAAAGCTTTCTCTTGCTAAGAGCTTGCTCGGATCTTCACCATCTGAAAACTATTTTTGGTAAATTTTGCCAAAATTTAGCCGACCTTAGATCTCTCTTTTTTTTATAATTTTCTTGTAATTTAAGGAATTTCCTTAGATAAACCCCTCATTTTTTATTTTATTTGAACCCAATACAAAGTAGAATTTTTTCATAGAAAATCGATGTGAAAACAGCTCAATTGGACCTCATTTGGTATTTTTTGCATTTTTTCCATCAATTTTTCCTATCGGTGAGCGCAGTCAATCCCATGTTGATGGATGGGATGGCGATTGAGTCAAATACGCATCCATCCACCTAACACGTAATCTCTCGATCCCTCATTGGATATGGACCGTCGGATTGATCGATGATGCGGATTAAATCGCGCGTCTTTTTTTCCCATCCCACATTTTCCCTCTCACTCCTTCATCGGTGCAAGCGATCAGCGCGCCGTGCCATAGCCACATGGCACCGTGCACCAATCAGTAGCCACATGGTGCCCGTTGCCACATCAGACGTGCCGCGTCTTGAGTAAGTGGGAAAATGCATATTTTTTATTTTAAAAAAATTTAAGTATCTAAACTTTAAAAATCATAAAAAGTAAAATACTTGTTGAAAACTTATAAATAAAGGCTCTTGGATTCTCTCGAGGAATCCAAAGAACTAAAATTTTCAAATTTCACTAAATGTTTTGAGCTTAATTTAGATTTTAGTGAAAACCAAATTTCATTAATTACTCTAAAATATAAATCTAATTAAATTGAAATTTTCAGAGATTAAAATAAGAGTTAAAATACACTTACCATAAAAATTTCAAGTGAAAAGAATTTTGGATTGGGAGAAATTAAATTTGAGTTGAGGTTGTCCCTTTTAAATAAAATAAATCAAATAAAAATTCGAAATTTTAAAAAATCTTTAAAATTGCTTAAATCACTTCAGTTGACATCTAAGACTCTTAAGAAAATAATGTACTTTTCTGAATCCTAATGAACCCCAAACAAACACTTAAGATTAAAGTTTCATCAATTAAGAAATTAATTAAAACATAATCTAAAATAATTTAAATACCAAATCAAAATCATAAATGATGTAATACTCACATGATTGGTAATCAAATCTTAAGTCAAAAAAGTATCATGTATCTCTCAAATAAAATTGAATTTAAACATAATTGAACCTAATGAGCTAATGAAATTCAATTAAACTATTAGATTTTAAATTAAACTCATAATTAAATAAATCAATGAAACTTTTAATGTAAAATCAAACTAATCTAGTTAAACCAACCCCAAGTATTGAATCTTAATTATATGAAACTATTTAATAAATTAAAATAAATTGAATATTAATTAATCATTAAATAAACTAAAAATTAAATTGATTAATAAACCAATTCAACATAATCATTTGATATTAATCAAATTCAATCAAATAAAGTTAAAATAAACTTAATTAATATATGATTAAATCACATCCATTTGGAATATAATAATTAATTAACCATTAATACATAAACCCAACAACTAAATCAAATATGAATGAAATCTAATGAACATAATAAATGAAGAAAATCAAACATAACTATGATTATGAATAATCAAGTTTAATTGAAATAAAAATAAACAATTAAATCACTTAATCTAATCAAATGATAATAACAATGATAACCCATTAATCAATAAAATTTAGATAAATGCTTAATTAAAACTATCAAATCAAATAAGTCATATGAGTAATTAAGTCATTAATCTCTAATTAAACAAACACTTTAATTAATCTAATGATTTAAAATTTTAATTACCCTTAATCAAACATCTAATTAATGCAAACTTAATAAATTAATCCATTATCTTAATGAATCAAATTAATTTAAATAAATTACATTAAAGCTAACTCTTAAATTAAGCTTAAATCAAACCCCTAATTAAATTTTAATAATCACACCCTCAAGTAAACTAATTAAGTTAATCAAATTAATCATATTAAACCTAAGCTTAATCAAATATAAATATAATTAAATCATCTTAAATTAAATATAAATCATTAAGTCATTAATTACATCATTAATCTAAATAAATATAAAGTAAAGTAAAAAATAAAACTTTATTTTTTAATAATTAACTTAAACACTCTTCTTAATTAAACTAATTACCCTTAAGCTAATCCAATTGAATAAACGCCTAGTTAATGCAAACTTGATGAATTAATCCATCATCTTAGTGAACCAAATTAACTTTTTTAAATTAAATTCAAATCAAGCTAATTAATCTACTAATTAATTTGATCACACATCTTTAATAAGCTAATTAAGTAAATCAAATTAATCATATTAAACTTAAACTTAATCAAACATAAATGCAATTAAATACTAATCAAAACCTACATTAAGATTAAGTCATTAATTAGGTCATCAATCTAAACAAATATGAAATCAAATTAAAATTAAATAAATCTTTATAATTAACATAAATACACTTCTTAATTAAACTAATTACATAATCACATTGAACCTAAGCAAACCCATAGATCAATAAAGCTAATCAAATCAAATTAAATTAAATTAAGAAAGACTCTCAAGAATTTAATATGTAATCAAATCAAATATCATTCAATCTACTTAAATAAGATAAACTAATTAACTATCAAATGTATGAAATCAAAATACTAACCAAACTTTGATAAACATAACAAGTGGATGAGATCAAAAATAAAAATCCTAATTACAAAGAATCAAACTCAATTAAAATCAAAATAGAATCTCAAATTTAATCCATCAAACTACAAATAAATGAACCATGATAAACATAAAACTAAATCACATAACTATAATCAAAGAAAATAATTACATATTAATTTAAAAGGATATTGAATTATCAAGATTTAATAAAACCAAAACATCTAATCTAAAATTAATCAATCAAAAAATACATGAATTTAAACAAACTTAAACTTCATTAGAGATTAAGGATATTGAATTATCAAGATTTAATTAAACCAAAATATCTAATCTAAAATTAATCAATCAAAAACACACAAGATTTAATTAAACCAAACATCTAATCTAAAATTAATCAATCAAATGCAAGAAGATTAAACAAACTCAAATTCTAAAATCTAAATTAAATTAAATCAAATGAATTACACAAATTCAAATGGGCTAATTAAGATACTTAAGGACCTTAGTTAGACTCTTTAACTTGATTAGGATGTAGAGCGGTGAGCTCCATCTATAAATGAAATTGGTCTACTCTTCATTCTTGAAAACTTAAACATCACTTTAACCAAATAAAAGTGAAATTAAAAAAAATCATTAAATCATTTAAATTGAAATCACCCAAAGGTAAAATTTAAATAAATTCAAACTCCAAATTGAAACTTAAACTAAAGAAGCCTAGTAAAGTCTCGTCATAAGCATTCTTTTCAAACACTAGAATACTAGGTCAATGACCCTATAATTAGGCTAGGTCAATGTATTGATTGTATGTAAGATGTTGTGTTCTATTTTGTGATGTAATATTTTAGACTTGATGTTAGATGTATGTTTTGTATGTCTAAAACCAAATTAACTTTTTCGTAAGGGTTGTGCTTAAGTGTTGTAATAAAAATAAAATGCTTTTGTTGTGTAGGTTGCTTAGCCCCTAAGCATAACTCACGTTAGGACAAGTGGGCTTGGTTACTCATGTGTGTGCTAAGTCCAAATTATTCATATAATTGCTTGGGTTATCTTGTGTGTTTAGCTAACATTTATTTTGCGGTGTCGCTAGATTTTCTTTTCTTTTGAATATAATTTCATCTTAGGAATTAGGATTAGTGTTATGGGGATTAGGATGAGCGGTGGTCAAGGCTTAGTCCCAGGGTGCCCTGTGATGCCTTTGGAGCAAATCAAATCAAAAGAAAGAGAAGGAAGAAATGAAGAAAAGAAGATCCCCATAGCATTTATTATTTTTTTATAATTTGGGTTGTATAAGGGTAGAGCTCATACCCATCTTTTTTTCTCTTTTGGGGTGTACAACAAAACTTGATCGCCGCGGACATTTATTCTCTTATGGTAGTCTATAAAATTATTTGATGTTGTGTTTAGATTGCACTAGAATTGCATGATTTTTCTAGTTTCTTCATGTTTGATATTTGAATGTGTGACCTAGATGCGATAAGCCCTTAGAATGAAATTAATTTTTCCCAATTAATAACTCATAACTAAAATTTTAAAACAATTCATAACCTCGCAAAAGCCTAGGAATTAAATCAAAATAATAATTTTTAGTAACCCCTTAGATGGATGAATGAATGTATAATATCATGCATGTCATATTCTTTCACTCTTATTAAGTGGGGCTTTCATCTATATCGAGAATAAAGGCTTAACCGAGAGCCTTTGATGGAAGGACACACCTTTCTCTCTTGATTTGGCCCATAATCAAGTTCTTATGCATTTAGGCATACAAAATCTCATAGCACGTGTCAAAATAAAGAGTCAAAAGAATCAAATAAATTTGATAAAATTTGCATTAGAGTAAGTCATGAATTCATATCACTCATGCTCTAGTCTCTTAGTGAGTTTAAGGACATAGTCTCTATGGTGAAATTTTTATATGAAATTTCTAAAGAATAAAATATATACTTCCATCTTCACTCTATGCAAGATAAAATGAAGATAAATATACATCTTTTCTTTTATGCAATTTTGACACCACATAGATCCAGATGTTCTTATTGAGGGTGATCGTGCGACATTGAGGAGAGATGTACTATCTCAAAAGATAAAATCACCATCCTACAATGGACCTAATCACCTCAACAAGAACTCCCCAAGGATAATGGGTCTACATGTGTACCAAATATTCTTCCTCTACTTTACATGAAAAAGTAAAGTAGGGTTTATTTTAAATTGGATTCGTTAAATTCCTCAGGGGCAATCCCATAGTTAATTGCATCCCAAGGAATGAGATCCCATAGTAATACTCTCGATTAAGGTAAATTAGCATTATCTCCAAAGATTTTAATAGGTAGAACTATCAATCGATTAGTTTGTTTTGAAAGATCAAATAGATTTATCAAAGAGAGAGTTATTATCAAATCCAAATGAAGATAAGTAGGACATGCTCACAATGCTAGGAAACCTAATGAGCATCCCAAACTATCCTATGGTTGGGCTTTATATTTTTTGAAATTGATTTAATTTGTTTGAGTTGAATTTTCATTAGAAATTTAGGGCTTATGATTCCACAACACACAAGGCGTGAAAATGCCTAAGAGGTGAGGATTTATGCTTATGGTTCATGGAAGGAGAAGCAACCTCAAAATCTAAATCTAGGGAGCTTTGGCGAAGGCCAAAAGCACAACCTAAATTTAAGGCAAAATGGGTATTTGATTTGCCTCCACAAAGAGGCCAAAACCCACAACCGCTTGGGGTGGCCACCAATTAACTACTCCTATGGCTCTAAATTCATGTAGGAAAGTCACATGTTTTATGCAAGATAGATAGGTTATTATTTATTTAGAAAGAGACTAAGTCCTTAAACTCACTCCCTTAAGAGACTAGATCATGTAAGGGTATGCTTCAAATGACCTAAATCTAATGCAAATCATATTACATTTTATTTTCATTTTATACAATCATTTAACTCGCTTATAGGATTCATATGCCTAATGCATGAGACGTAAGATTATTGGCCAAAATCGCAAGTAGGGAGGTGTATTTCCACCATGGCTCTCAAAGGTCAAAACTTTCTCGTGCAAAGATGAAAGCCCTCCAATCAAGAGTGAAAATAATATATATTTGTTCATGACGTTATAAAAGAAATACTCATCCGGTAAGGGGTTGCTAATTCTTTTATCTTGATTTTATCCGAGCAATAGATAAGTTTATGAGTTCTATATTTTAATTTTTAATTGTTAAATTTGGTAGAAGATTTATTTTTTCTAAGAGCTTAATCCACATTCAGCCATACATCAAGCAAGGAAGAAACTTGGAAAAAGATGGCATCTTAATGCACAAGCTAAATAAATTATCAATCAATTTATAAAAGCGTAAAAGAATAAAAGGTCATTTGTGGGGCACCACCGCAATTAAAATAAATCGGGTAAAAGCTCTACCCTTATATAACTCGGATTACAAACAATTAAGTACAATTAAGCAAATAACTCATCGTTATAGTCTCTCCACCCTTCTTCATCTTCTTTTCTTTTCTTCTTTTTTTCTTCTTTGGTTCCTTCTTTTGGATGGTTAGAGGTGGTTGCTCCAAAGGCTTAACATGGTACATAAGATATAATCTTATGACCAATGCTCATCTTAATCTCCATAATAATCATTCTAAAACTTAATTATAAAATTACATGAAAAGGAAAAATAAATCTTGCTAACACCGCAAAATAAAGATTAGCTAAACAAACCACATAAATCCCAAGCATGTATACTAGATTTATCACCCCACACATGGGTGACTAAGTCCACCTTGTATTAGATTATGCTTAGGGTATAAGCACTTACACAAAAATATTTATATTTTTATTTATTACTCTTAAGCACAATCCCCACATAAAATAATGATTAGACTATGTCATCCTATCATTCTTTTTATGCACATTCACCCTAACATCAGACTAAAATATATATCACAAAATAAAAGAAAACATCAAATTATGCAACCATAACCTAATAGGACTAGTGACTTCATCTAAAGTGTGTGCTTTTAAGGTTTGTGTGATATGCTTAGCTATGGTTTTAAGTTAGAAATTTCTGAGTGTGAAGAATGTTCAACTTAGAGGAGGGTTTCATTTAAGAGATGTAGTTATTTTGGGTTGATTTTATTTTATGTTTTAATTGGGTTCAAGTGAATCCTTCAATTAATTACTAAGTTGTAAAGAGAGGAAAAGAGAAGAAAACTTCTCTTTCCTTCCCTAACCTAAGTAATTTCTAAAGTGGATTTATATTTTAGTTTTTTTTTAGTGAATGTTTTATTATGTATTTTAATTAATCCCAAGTTTAGATAAACTCTAAATAAACCTATTCAAAAAAGAGGCATTTTAAGATTAAATAAAGTGATTTAAGATCACAAAACACACATCATTTCATTTCTTTTCCAACATGTATAACATGCATATAAATGAATCCTAAGCATATCTATGCATACCAAATGGGAATGTTAAGCATATTTTATGATGCATGCTAAATAAGTTACTTAAGAAAATTTGAATGTTTATGATGCATGATTTTCATTAAGTAGCAAAGGGATTTATTATCCAATTTTCACATGCACATATGAATGTATGAAAGGCATAAGTGAGTATGATGCTATTGTTAACCATGGGTGTAAGGTACAAGACTTACTTAGGACTACATAAAGCCTCACAACCTGGGTTGTCCGGACTAATATACCACTCCTTAAATAGCATATGTGCAAAAAAATTAAATAGAAAAGAAAGAATGTAGAAGTTGGTATTTATTTTATTTTGGTTTGTTTATGCAATTTATATATGTAAGTGTAGATGTCCTTCTTAAGTCATAGCATAGGAATAAATATGAAATGGAATTAGACAAGTATTGTGTTCTTTTCAAATGAACTATACACTTTGTCAAATCTATTCAAAACTATACCAAAAGAGAGGAGAAGGAAAACTACACTAAGCACATCCTTATATTATACTCACATGCAAGCTTATAAGTAAGATATAAGTAACACATTTATAGTTTTGACAATTGATTCATATACTTTGTAAATAATTTGGATTTAATAGTGATAATAATACTCATATTCTTATTTTAGCAAAACATGCAATTTGACATAAAGGAAACATTTTCATTTTAAATTTGATTTTGAAAAGCATGAATATATGAAATCAAATGACACACACATTTATCATGTTAGGAAAGAACTAAAGTAATGAAAGCATGTAAACACATTCACCTTAATTAATTCTTAAAGACAATCTTATGAAATAAGAAAGCTTAAAGTAAATCAAAGTTTATTTAATGTGATTTTGTTTGATTTTGAGTTTGATTTAATTTGGAAAATGTGAGGTGAGTTTGTTATTCCTAACCCATTCTCACATGTGTTTGATATTTTTATTTAATTTTAGGTGATTAGATCCATTTTATATTTTGCTTAGGTTAACGTATGAATTATGCTTGTTAATTGCCCCTTACACACCACCTTAGCATTGTTAATCAAATAATTATGAGCCAATGAGATAACATAAAACCATGTAAGGAATTTAAATCAGCAATGCACCTAGGAGGAAAAGGGCCTAATGCAATTTGGCTCATGATTAATAATTAAGCTAAGGGATTTAACTTAAGTAATTTCAAAACACCCCTCACATATGAGTTGAATTTTGATTTCCTTAATGGTACTTAGGTTCTTGAACACCCAAGCATCCACCCAAGAAGAATTAATTGAGTTTTGGAAAATTTTAGAATTTTATGAAATTAATTAAGGGGATAATTAGTGATTTAACCTTTAATTAAGATAAGATTAAGGAATAAAGGGGTTAAAAGAATATCTTAATGAGAGTATTACAAAAGTATTCCCTAAACCTTGCATGCACTTAAAACTTAATTGGCTCAATCAGAGGGTTAAATCACTAATTAAATCCTTAATTAAGTATATTTAAATTAAGAAAGTGATTAAGGAATGAACTAGTAATTCCCCAATTAAGCCACCAATAAATCCCAAAAAAATTAGGCAAGACAGAAGTCATCCCTCTAATTACACCCAAGAATTTTGGGATTAATCAGTTGATTAATTATAGAGTAATTAGCAAATTAACATTACTAATAAAACCTAAATTCAGAGAAAATAACTACTCAAAATCAATCAAAATGAATTTTAGAATATTATATGTTCAATTATCTTCCTAATGTAATTTATTTCATTTTTTTATTTTTCTATGTTGAGATATGAATTTTAGAAGTTTAGGTAATTAATTATAATTCCCTAATCCTATTATTAATCTATTGGTGCCATGCGGTGCATGTGCTTTACACGTCGCAACCAAGTTGGTCACTTAACCTATTGATGTAGAATATCATGAGGATCCAAAATTAGAGCTCAAGGTCCATTTACAAGATCTCAAGCTAAAGCCCAAGAAAATTCAAGAAAGAAGAAGGCTTAGCCCATTAGCTGCTAAGGCCCATTTTATGATTTCATCTTTTTTTTTTATGTAATTTTAATTTTCTTCTAGAAACTCCATATTTGAAATTTTGCATTTAAAATTCAAAGCATATCATGTGAGGTGGTTGAATCCACATAAAATAACACATGTGAAATGGATGGATGGCATAAAATAATGAGTCAATTTAATGCTTCACATTAATATGGCCACCCACCTTTCCCTCCATATTTTGAATTCTTTTCTTTTGAAAGATACTTGTAATGGCTATAAATAGCCCCTCTTACTAGAATGAAAGAGATCATTGGCAATTACAAATTATTGAGTTCTTCTTGTGGTTTGAGAGCTTGGTGGCCAAATCTTATCAATCCTTGGTCGAGCTAGTTATCCAACATATCTTCTTCCCTCACCTCCAATACCCATGTTCTCTCAATCTTATCAAAAGAAAGAATGCCCACCTCCATCAAATTTGGTATCGAGCCTAGAAGGAGAAAATTTGGTCAAAGTTTGCTTCAACAAAGGGAGCATCTCAAGTCTGGACTTGTCTTCAAACTTGTGAGTTTAGTAGCTTGGACTTGTGAGGTTAATTAATTTTCTTTTATATGATAGTTTAAATACATATTAGTAGCTTGGAAAGATATATATTGCTTGCAAGTTTATGGTGATAGCATACAATTTCAATTAGTAAGCTCCATTATATATTAGCCATTTTCCAATTTTAAGTTTAAGGTTAATTTTAGAAGTTTCTTTGATTAACTTATGATAACTTATTTTCTTAAGAAAAAAGAGGCTTGATAAATTTGAGCATTTTTTCATTGCATTAAAAAAATAAAAATATGCATGCATAATAATATAAGTGTGTTAAATCTAGTGATTTTGGAAGCTAAATAGAACTTTGTCAAAAGACCTAAACTTTTTTCATTTTTTTTCATTGATCCCTTTTCATATATCTTTTTTTTCTTTAAAAAATCTCATGGAACCAAAATCTATCTCTCAAGATTAAGTTGAAATTTTGACTAGATTAGTTGATGCCTTAGATCTTAGAATCAAAGACAATGAATTAAAACTCAACAAATATTAGAAGAAAGTAAGAATCAAATGCAAAACTTAAATAACAAATGTAAACTCTTATAGTGCATCTACAAAATAATATAGTACCAACTCCTCCTCCAATACACCTTGACTGCCAATAGGGATAGATGAAGAAGATTCATATCCAAACCATAGAAAAATCAATCACTTATAAGACCATCAATTGCTTGAAATGGTGAAGGGGAGAAAATTATTTGAAGACTATACAAGACTCTAATGATCCATCTCAAAGAGTTAAAGTAAAAGCCCCAACTTATGATGGTATACATGACCCAAATAAATTTCTATTGGTTAGTTCAAATGGATGACTTCTTTGATTGGTATAAAATGGATGATTACCAAAGGGTTACTTTTGATAAAATGAAATTAATAGGGCATGCTAAAATTTATTAGACAAATACTTTAATTAAAGAATAAAGATTAGGAAGGACAAACCTCACTTGGATAGAAATGAAAGAAATGTTAAGAAAAATTATTATCCTAGGAATCATGATAAGAATCATAATCAATTATTAACTTTGACACAAGGTAATTATCTTGTAACAATACATGAATACTTTTAAAGATCTAGTTTCTAGAACTAATTATGCTGATAATGATTGGTAATAAATTTATTATTGGACTTAGAGACATTAGAAATGAAGTTGAATTATTTGGCCCACAATCTTTAGAGGAAGCATTTCATTATGCATTATTGATTGAACAACAAAAGAAATCGCCTCCTATAACTAAAACTCAAGTACCTTTCATTTCATCCCATAGATCTAATGTTGGACCAGCTCATCCAAATGGCGTCTCTTTTTTGTAAAACTTTAAGAGAGCTAGAACAATTAAATCAATATCATAATCTTGAAAATCAATGATAATCCATTATTCTCGATGAAAGAATTAGAAAACCTCCACTTGTTGTCTAACTCTTTAGCAAGAGAGATCGACTGTACTTGCGAAGCCCTCTTCCTTTGAAGTTGACTATATTATCACCGAGGAAGCACCCATTAATCTAGCTTTTAAACATCATTGTCTAGTTCATTAGAAGAATAAGCCACCAACGAAGACACATGATTGATCTTGATTTGGAGA